>RJWJ010000654.1:21948-192809 GCA_004363605.1 Indri indri | reverse complement strand
AACAAAAAAAAACAAACAAAAAAAAAAAAAAAAAGAAAGAGAAAGGGACATTCGGATTCTAGGAAACCACCCTGTAAACCAAGAGGGCAGATTTCCACACAGTTCTTGAGCTCATTCTTTCACAGGTATAACGAGTACCTAATGTGGTCCCTGGCTGATAGGATTTACTCTTTTGAGCTCTGTTCTTGGGAGAATTATTTCTGAAAACTGATTGGTATAGACTTTTTTCTTAAGGAGAGAAATTGACTGCCACACAGTTTTCTCTAGGAGAGTAAAATAAAGGCCAAGTTTTTGATCATTTCTTCACAGACACTGTGATCTTATCTTTTTTTTTTTAAATACCTAAGGCAATTGGCTTGCCCCAAAACGTGATAGAACAAGGACTAGAAAGTCTTCATGCACATTTAAGTAATAAATGATTTAGACATCCTGGCATTTTAAAAAACCCCTAAAACTTCCATTTAAACCTTACTTGAGACCCTAAACTTGCCTATAGTGAAGCATCAGATTACATGATTCACTAAATTGCTTGTTCTTTCAGAAAATATTTAAAATAGCCCTTTTCTATTTCTAAGCTTGCTAGGGAGGCTAGAGCATCATGACTATAAAATAAAAATAGGAGCTTAAAAATGTGAGACAATGCACTGTCTGAGACTGATGCAGGGATATGCTGGTGCTCTGTGATCATTCAGTAAACTCATGAAGAATTTGGTTAGATAAGGGGTGCTGAGGGACAATTATCGCAATCCGGACTGCCGCTGCTCTGAGCACAACCAATCAATCTGAAGACTGGGAGGTAAAGAGCTTGTTAAATTAAAAATTAGCTAACCCCAGGCCAATTAGCAATTAATAGATGGCCCTAGATGCTTAATATATGCGCAGGTGGGGTAAATGTTTATATTCTAAGTCTTTTCGAGGAAACAGAAAATTTAAAGGTCTCTCGTCCTGGAAATACAAATGATTAGAGTTCAAGTAACTGGGTTGTATAGGAACAATAGGGCAGCGTGGTATTAGGAGCTTAGACTCTAGAGAAAGAGGGGCCTGGGCTCGAGTCCTGGCTCAACCAAGAGCATGCTGGGTGCCCCCAACTATCTCAGTTTCCTCCCCTGTAACACTTGACTACTGTTAGTGCCTATGATATAGGATTGCTATGACGATTAAAGGAAACAATTCTAGCACTTATAAACATTTTTGATGTATTCAAGTTATTTTCACACATATTCATTCATTCTGTGGTTTATGGCAATCAAGTACTGTATTTCTTTTCTTTTTTCTCTTTATAGAATCACATAAGTGAAATATTTCTTTCCACCTAGGTTATTATTTGTAATTTGATATGAACTATACCATGGTAATTTCTTATATACTTCCTTGGGTTAAGCAATATAACTTTTTTTCTAGGAGAAACTGGGATAAAAGAAAAATTGGACAGAAATAGATCTAATGCTCTCTTGGGTTTTGCAAAGTCACAGAGTTCAGCCAGGCTCTGGCTAGAGGGCTGAGAGCCACCTGGCTCTGTAGCATTTCTTTATTAGATTAGATTATCGGGTAAGTTTTTTATATCTTTTAAATATGTATACTTGTCCACTTAAAAAAGGTCTTATTTTGTCAAATGGCTACATTAGAGCCTGATTAAAAACAAATCAGACTGAATAAATAGCTCCATGACTAGGATTTTTTAAAAAAGTCGAATCTATGTAAAAGAATACCATTTCACTATGGCAACCTTATTCTATACTTTTAGTTTTTACAACAAAATTTGAGAGGAAATTGAATTAGATTCCCATGGGTGGTATGGAAAACTGGGGGAAATAGCTTTCTTCTAATTCTCCTTTTTCTGAGAAATAAAATAATTTCCAGTAGAGAAGAGTGCACCTAGCTGAGACTTTGGTTTTTTTCCCCTTATTTCATGGCCTACTTTTGTTAACAAGCCTCAGAAAAGTTGAAGTTTTAAAGACCCCAAACAAATAAATAAATAAACAAAAATAAAAATAAAAAACAACACCCTACAAAAAGAGAGAGAAAAAAAGAGAAAACTCCACAGCCACCAAAGGGGTCTGATCTTACTTGTCATGGCCAATGACTCAAACTCCGTCACTTAAGCTTAGAAACAAAGGCTCTAAAGCAAAAAAAGCAAAGAATCCTGAAAATGGAAGTGAATAACAGCAAGAAGTTCTGAAATGATTCAAGAGATAGGACATGGCCAAGAAAACACAGATAGTGGCTGTTGTATTATCAACACTGTCCTAGCCATAGCTAATGCATGTGGTCTTTCTATCTATATGATTAAATATACAGATGTGGGTCTGCACCAAATGTGCACAAATGTTTTAATGAAGAGGCAAATTTAAAGTTAATGTCGATCGAAATCACATTTTAGAGTCAAATGTGATATAATCAAGAGACTTGTGTTCCACGGGCTAGGTTGGCTCTCTGGGGCTAATTTTTCTGAAATGTGAAGGGTTTATTTTATGTTTGAAGACTGTCCCAGATTGGCTGCTTGACTGGCAATATCTAAACTGTATTGAGTCCACATGCTGTAACTTTCATATGCCCCAGTCTTTTCTTCCTTCTTTGGTAATAATCCTTTGGGATCAGCCTCCTCATTCTCAGGCTAAGTGGTCTAGGTAAGGAATTCCAACTTCCAGCTCCAGGAGAAGCAGAGAAACCAGGCTCTGGTCATTAATCCATTCTATCTTTTTGGCACGATGATTGCTTCAAGGATGGGAACAGGACCCAATCCCTGTGAAAATTGGCCCTGGGGCCTTTGCTGAGGTTATGGGATAGAGAAGTCCTTTTTCTTACAGTATTGCTAACCTGATAGAAAATAAACCTGGAACTGCTTATGGCCATCTTGGCCACAACATGGAAAGCCCTGGCTTAGAAAAAAGCCAAGACAGAGGATAGCAAAGCCAAGAGCGAGGCACAATGCCCTGATGACTTTATGTAGCCCGTGCTCCACTCCATCTAGCTGTGTCCTGGATTCCTAGGTATGTGAGCCAAAATAGTTTTTATTTGGTTTAAACTAGTTTGAATTGTTTTTCTATCACTTGTAACCAAAAGATCCTGACTAACACACCTGACTACAGCACAGAATGTGCCATGTTACTTCTCTGCCTCCCAAGCTGATTGAGTTAGACTGGATGCATGACCCAATAGCAATTATTTCATGGATTTAGCAGCAACCTGAAACTTACGGTCTGGCCTAAAAAGATGAGCTGGGCCAACTGGATTTTTCTGCCAAGGATTTAGCATTGGAAAACAGAAACATTATCACTAGGAGGTGGGCCATAGAATATGCTAGATAATTGCAAAGCCCATTCCAGTTCTAACCTTATGCAATGCTTATAAAAAATTTTTTTTGGTAAAATAAACTGACCTTTTAGTTAACATGAAAGGTGCTATATTTTGGAGTTGGAGAGATCTGGATTTTAATGTACTGTCAATCACTTTTAAACTTTTTGACAAAGGCTAGTGACTTTGCTATTCTAAGTCCAGATCCTCGTCTGTAAAGTGGAGATAATAATAAGCTATTCATTTGGTTTTATTGTGACTTTTGAATGAGATAACATGTCAGGTATCACCATAAACAGCTCATAAGTAGGTACTTGACGAGTTTTAGTTCCCCCCTTATCTCATCATCAATCATTATAAAATATTTGTTAAACACTCACAATATATACTGACAACATATAAGAGCCTGTGGTTAAGAGTTTACTATTTTTGAGACTTGAACCTTTAATAAACAAGCAAAACAAAACAGACAAACCCTTCAATTGAATAATACCCACAGATAGAAAGGACCTATTGTTTCAACTCATTCTCCGGGATCATTAGATTTTGTCATTTTTGTTTTATATTTAACAGAAAAATGGGAAGAAACTTTGGTGCACTGTAGGCTCTGTAGTGTAGAGGAAAGGAACAGGCCAGTGAACTCCACGAAGGTAGGCGACAGGCAGGGATGGTTAGAGCTAAGTCCTCAGTTCCTGAGCATGCTGCCTGGTATGCAGCAGGCTGCTAATAAATGCTTGTTGCAAGAATCATCTAATCCCATCCCCTCACTGTGGAGATGTGAAAACCACACAATAATAATAACAATAGCAATAACAATAATGAATTAGCTAGTATTATTGAACTTACTCTGTGTTTAAACATGCATTCATAGGAGTACATTTTCCTGATGGTGTTTTATTTCATCTATACAGCAATTTTGGGAGAGAGAGACAGGCAAGTATCACTATTCCTATTTAATAGAGAAAGAAAAATTCAGCTCTAGAAAGTTTACATGGAGTGCGGTATAAAACCACACTTGTTTTCATACGGAAACATAATGGTTTAGCTCTTCTCCACACACCTCCCTGCCCTCTCTCCCCAAATCCTACAGCAATACTTTAAACAAAGCAAGGCAACTTGTTTTCTTCAAATATTGAAAAACTGAGATCATTTTGCCCTGTTTTAGTTGCCAAGGATTTCTGTTCTGGCTTTAACAGGTTATCAAAGTCATCTGACGGAAGGAGAATAGAATAGGGTTTTGTGAATGAAAAGATAAAAAGTGTGTAGCAAAAGCATCATTGCCTTTCAAATTTTCCTGCAGCCTCCCCTGGTCACTGCAAACCCTTCCCTCAACAGCCAGCTTCCTGGTCTCTTGCTTCTTGCCTCAGCGTGCTTGGTTCTTGGCCAGCAAGTTGAACAAGCCAGAGGAGATTTACCTTTTCAGGAGCAACCCTCAAACAATGAGGAATGGATGTTGAGGATAAATGCTCCAATTTCCTTGCCCCTCAGGAGGACAGTTCTGAGAACCATGCCTTTATTGACTTTCCTTCCTGTTCTTTTTACTGCTCATTCTCTTACAGTGATTTCTGGAATTATTTCCCAAACATACTATTTATACCCAAATCCTTGTCTCAGATGATACTAGAACTAGGAAGATAGAAGGGAGGAAGCCAAGGAAGAGTTAGTAGACTGCAAGGTGGACCACGGGAAGGACACATTCGATTGTTAGGAGATGTTGTATCAAGGACCTCAGTGATCAGTCACCAGTCTTCCCAGGAGGAAGACGCTCTGAACACCCAGCACCTATGTCTGTTGATCCTTTAGTCAGCATGTGGGAGGGAGTTTTGTTCTTTATGTAACAAATCTTCACTGATTTGACTGTCTCACCCTGGGCTTCCTGCATCCCTCCTGAGGTGTTGGAAAAAAACCCTTGTATCTCTACAAGCTAACTGACCAAGCCTGGGAACCCTCTAGAACTGGGGTGGTAGTTAGTGAAACACCCTCATTATATACACAACGTGTCCAGCGTGTACTAAGATTCAAACTTGTATCCAGGTCTTCTGTCTCCCAAGTACAAAATGCTTCCATTTAGATTTCGGCTCTACCACTTGCTAGCAATGTGACCTTGGACAGGTTACTTAACTTTTAGGTACCACACTTTCCTTATTGGTAAAATTGGATAATAATAGTATCTACCTCATAGGGTAGTTAGGAAGAACAACAAATTATTATCTTTGAAGCATCTGAAAGCAGTGCTTGGCACATAGTAAGTGTTTGGTATTATTATCACCATTCCAATCATCATCATCATCTTCATTATGCTTGTTACCATTTTGGTTGTGGGAAGGAAGGCTTGGTAGGGCCTAGAGAAAGTCAAGGCTTCCAAGTTCCTGACTTACAGAGCGCTGTGTAACAGTCGTGCTAAATTATCATATGAAAGGTCTCTGAGTACACCTGGCTTAGGAGATGACCAATAACACTAAAATTTTTCTCTCTCACAAATTGTGCCTTTTGTACATAATTTTAAACTTTCAGGTGCTCGAATTAAATCTGAAGGATGCTGTTGATCCCCGATCCTCAGAGAGTAAGGATATATCATCTACAACTAAGGCAGAAGGTTCTGGAATCTTACAGGCCCATGGTCTTTAGGATTCCATAGAGATGGCCATACAAATGAAGTGACCTGTGCTTTTTCTAAAGAAGCTACATGATGGTGACAATAACTGCCACAATGCAATTCCAGACCTTGAGGTTTCCCTTCATTTACGGGCCCGCCCGAAGAGTAGCCCTGCAACAAAAGCGAATGGAAATTGCCTCTCCTGCAGGACTGGAAATATCAAATGCAGAGTGTGGTGTAGCCTTTTAATCCACAGGGTAGCAAAGTAAAGGTCAATTACCTCACTTAGAGGAATGAAAGGCATGTAGTAAAAGTCAAATAGATATGCCATTAGATAATGTATTTCAAGCATGAAAATGAGGATCTTCTATTGCAGGGTTATATTTAATGCACTGGTAAACACGAGAGCTTTATGACAAAGAGTAAGATACGAGGTTGACAGTGAATGCGCCCGACAGAGTGCCCTCTGCTTCGTATGTGGGACGGTGCAGTCACCATTGATTGGGGTCAAGACCCTGCCGGAAAGCAGGCAGGCTGGCCCCACAAACCGCCAGACAGAGCCAGGAGGAGCAGGTGCTTCTGCCGGCAGCTCTAGGGACTGAAGTCCGTCAAGACACCCTCGGCCATGCCTCACCAGCCTCTCGGTCGCTAGGCTGTCCTGACCTGTGAACCTGCACCTTAAGCTGTTCTCCCTCCCTGACATTCTTCCCGTGGGCCTGACGGTGGCTCCGCAGCCAGGTCTGCTCTCCCGCGCTGGTGAACCAGGTCTACAACCCCGTTCCCAGCTCCTACGGCTGTGGCTCTTTTTCCCGAGGCTGCTCCCCTGCCCCATGTACCCCAGATTTGAATCTCTACTTTTAACCAGGGTTAGTGTGTATCCAGCATGGTTTCTGCATTTATTGATGATTTGATTTAGATGATTCGTTTGACCCTGGTGTTTGCATTCTGGTCACTTGTTTAGGAAGGGGTGTTTCCCTTAAAGCAATCACCTGGCTACATCTCCAGATATATCTTCTCCCCTGGCTGTGCCTTCAGTTTTCACCTCATCAGGAACATCCTCAAGGGTCACAGGCAGTGTGCCGAGGCTGGGAGCAAGACGTGCTTCTGCAGCCTCCCATGAGCCTGGTGTTATTTCACCTGGGAAGTGCTGTGCTGGGGTAGGCAGGTTGTTCAACTTCTCTGAGCTTCAGTTTCCACATCAGAACATTCAAAATAGCTCCACTTTTCAACTACTTCCAAAAATAAGCACTTACATTAATTGAGGATGTTTATTTGGTAAAGAACATATTTTAATATTAAATGAAGCTACAAAACTGTCAATTGGTGGCTCTGCTAGAAACAGCAATGGATTATATCTGTGTGGCAAAATCTACTTTAGTTTTGAAAATCACGCTTCGGTGAGCTCTTCATTCATGTAATGTAATGTGAATACCTATCCGCTCTTCTTGGGAAAGCCCTGATCCTGGGAAATGACCCAAATGCAGATGCTTCAGCTTGAGATGATAAGCTCTCTGTTTAGTGACATAAATTTGGTGTACCGTTTACACCTCCAAGTTTCTGAGGAAACTACCCAGTAAACCACAGTTTATGTTGCCCTATTCCTGAAAATGCTCACTTGCCCTTGGGAGACATGTGCATCTTTTCCCTCAAGCACTTGCTCATAGGAAATCAGGAGAGTACAGCACACTAGCAGGAGAGGGGTGGAATGATCTCTTATCCTCGGGTTGGAGAAAATGCTGTGAAGCAGAACCAGACTGAGCTTGGTGTACGCAATCCGGGTGGGATTTTGATGCCCCGAAGATGGCGTCATGGAGGATCGGACAGACTTACATGCACTGTTGCACAGAGCAATTGTTTTCATATGTGCCGGGAGGTGGACGGGAAGGAGAATTTCCCTTGAAGAAACGGAAAGTTCCCAATCATCCTGACGCAGGAAATGAGGTGGGCTTTGAAGAAATAAGGAGGGTCTTTCCTCTCTCTCTGGAGCCAGGGAGTCGGGAACCTGGACTGTGAGGAGCGGTGGTGGCAGGAAGTTCCAGCTGGTGGTGATGGAAATGGTCCTCCCTTCCCCCGCGGCCACATTGCCCCTGCATGAGCCTTCTGGGAGATTCACGTGAGGCTTTAAAACTAGTCACTTACTCTTGGTTTAGTACCTCCATGCTCCCCAATCCCTCCATCAAGCGTTGTTAAATTTAAGGACCTTGTCTTAAGGAAGTATGTGTCCACAACCGGGGAAAACAGGTATGTGACAGCAGCTTAGGTAGCCTCTGGTAAGCCTGCAGGAGGCGTCGGTGGGACCCTGCGGCCATGTATGTCACATCCAGGGCACTTTACTCTCCCCTTTGGCAGAGCTGCATCTCCTTGCTCCTCTTGCCTCACTGGTATTTTAAAGGAGGCTCTGCTCTTAGGCCAACGAGTAAGTGAGCAGAGGCTGTGATCTTCATTTCAGAAGTTTTACTCGGATAGTTAGGAATGAGCAGAAGGGTGAACACGAAGAGTAGGGGAGCAACCGGCGCTGACACATGCCGGGGGTGGTGGCTGGGCAGCAGCAAGAGAAATTTGGAGGTTGGGACCAGGAAGGCCAAGAAATTATCCAATGAATTTCACTCTAGGTTATACATCAGCAACCAGGTTAGAAATTCCCATGTCATACAAATTAAAAGTCGGAGTGAAGCATGTCAGAAACTCAGGACAAAAACAGAATTCAGGACAGATGTAAATTCCGTAGTTGAGACAGCCCAGGCATAAGAAAGGTAACGCAGCTGGGTAAGGTCTGGGACTCCTCAGCAGGGTTTTCTGATTGGAATCCTTTGTCCTTTTAACTCGATATATGACCTCGGACAATTTTCTTACCTTCTTAATGCCTTAGATTCCCTATCTATAAAATGGGAATACAATGGCAATACATTATATGGATGTTTTGATGATTAAATGAGTTAATAAGAGTAAAGTGCTTAGAAGAGTGCCTAGCACAATATAAACACTCAATAAATGTTAGCTTTTACTGTCATTACTATTATTGTTTTCTCTGCAGATATAAACAAGGAGCAACTGAGTAATGATCAAATGACTAGTCACCTATTCTCTTCCTCTCTTCAAAAGGAGGAAAAGGTAAACAGAAGGAAGGAGGAGGTTGGGAACAAGAACTTAAAGCACTGGGAAAACTGTTCAAAGAACAAAAGCATGAATACCAAAAAGATTGTTATTATGAGCTGATCTGATGTTTAACATGGTAAACTTCACATTTACTTCCTCCTGGGGTAGCTAAAAGTCCTGCTTAGTATCAATTATCAGTCAAATGACCAATCTGTGACCTGAAGGTGGAGGCACTAAAGTGGTTTCATTGCGGAGAGTGATCCCGTTTTGGCTCAGAATCAAAAGATATGTCAACACTTTTGGCTGAGAGTTAGTAATAATATATACCTTTCTTATCCAATAAAGGCATTTTAGCCAATGAATCTACCATTTACAAATGCCTGGTCAATAGTACCCTTGTAGATCATGTCAGAAGTCCCTGGAAAGCACATTAATTAAGAACAAGGATTTCAAGCCCAAAATGGTGGTACACTCCTATGAAGTCCCAGCTACTCCAGAGGCTGAGGCAGGAGGATCATACCTTGAGCCCAGGAGTTCATGTCCAGCCTGGGCAACATAGAGAGATCCCTATCTCTAAACCAACCAACAGACAAAAAATGAAACAAAGATTCCGAAGGACTTCTACTTCCACCCAAGTTGGAATAATGGGGTCTATATTTACCCTCCCACAAGAAACAACAGCAACAATGAAAAAAGCCAAGTTAAAACATATAAAATGTTTTCAAGACATCAGGCAAGGAAGGACAATTACATCTGAGAGACAGGAAACCAATGAGGTGGGTCCAAGGAATGCCTTAGCTTGCTGCCTCGGAGAGTTTCTTGGTTGTAGTGTAGATAGGAAGAACCCAGCTTTCAAAATCTGAAAATCCAAAATCTGAAACTTTTTGAGTGCCCACATGACACTCAAAGGAAATGCTCAGATTTTGGATTTTCAGATTAGGAATGCTGAACCGGTAAGTATATATAATGCAAATATTTCAGCATCCAAAACAATCCAAAGTATGAAACACTTTTGGTCCTAAGCAGTTTGGATAAGGGATATTCACAATATAATTTTCTTATCTTATAAAGATTTTGTCTTATTTTGATGCCAGGGTATTACTTGTTTCAAATAATGATTTAGGAAGTAGTCCCTCCTTTTCAGTTTTTTGGAAGAGTTTGTGTAGCATTAGTATTTCTTTCTTAAACGTTTTCTAAAATTCACCAATGAATCTATTTGGATTTGGGGGTTTTTCTCTGAGATTTATGACTGAAAATTTAATTTCTTTAATAGATATGAGGCTATTCAAGCTATTTCTTTTTGAGTAAATTTTGATTGTGTTATTCAAGAAATTTGTCTATTTCATCTAAGTTGTCAAATTTTTAGGCATAAAGTTGTTCACAATATTCTCTAATTTGTCTTTTACTAGCGTTAGAATCTATACTATATAGGCCAATAGCCCTCACAGACACACATGTAAAAATTCTAAACAAAACTTTTGCAAAATAAATTCGAAAATATATAAAAAGGATAATACATCATAATTGAGACGTATCTCAGAAATGCAGGGTTGTTTTAACATTCAACAATGTATTAAATGTAATTCACCATATTAAACTAAAAAGGAGAAACATATGATCTTCTCAATAGATACAGAAAAAACATTTGGCAAAAGTCAATATCCATTTCTGATAACAACTTTCAGCAAATTAGGACTAGAAGGAAACTTCCTCAACATAATAGAGGGCATCTATATTTGATGTTTTATCTAATGATCAAAGACTGAATGCTTTCTCTTTAAGATTAGGAACAAGTTAAGATGCTCATTCTCACCATTTCTGACTCCTGGTCTGTGTAAAATATCTAAGAGAAGGTACTGGAATTAATAAGTGGATTTAGCAAGGTTGCAGGATACATCATGTATAAAAATCAACTATATATCTAAATACTATTTAATAGTAACAAACAATTGGAAATTGAAATAAAGCCATTTTTTATTTAAAAATTATTTATAATACCATCAAAAATGTAAAATACTTAGGATTAAATCTGATAAAATACGTGTAAGATCTATACAAAAATGAACATACAAAATTGCTGAGAAAATTTAAAAAGACCAAAGTATACGGAAAGCTGCACCTTGTTCACGGGCCAAAAGACTCAATATTGTTAAGATGTCACTTCTCCCCAAATTATCAATGAATTCAATGTAATCCCAAGAAACTCCTGCTCCCCCCACCTCCCCGAAAAAACACAACACTTATCAGGCTTTTTTTTTTTTTTTAAAGAAATCAGCAAGCTCATTCTAAAATTCACATAGAAATGTAGAAGGCCTAGAATAGTCAAAACAATTTTGAAACAGAATGAAGTTAGAAGATTAATACTACCTGATTTCAAGATTTATAAAGCTACAGTAATTAAAACAGTGTGATATTGGTATAAAGATAGATTGGAGAGCAGAATATAGAGCCCAGAAATAGATCACACATAGAAAAATAATTTTTTACAAAAATGCAAAGGCATTTCAGTGGAAAAATGATAGTCTTTTCAACAAATGATACTAGAGCAATTAGATATTCATATGAAAAATGAACTTCTGTCCATAGCTGGCACAATTTACAAAAATTAACTCAAAACTGAGCACAGGCTAAAATATGAAACCCAAAACTATACATTTTTAAGAAGAAAATATAGGAAAAAATCTTGGTGATCTTGGGTTAGAAAAAGGTCTCTTTGATATGGCACCAACAGTATGATCCATAAAGAACAAATTGATAAACTTAAAAACTTCTATGCTTCAAAAGGCAATGTTAAGAGAATGAAAAGACACAGTGAGAGATCCATGGATTGGAAGAAAATACTTGCAAAGCATACTTCTAATAAAGGATGTGCATCCAGAATATATAAAGACCTTTGAAACTCAATAATAGGAAAATAACAAATCCAGTTTTAAAAATGTGCTAAAGATTTGAACTGACATTTTACCAAGAAAGATGTATGGCAGATAAGCAAATGAAAAATGTTCAATGTGAACTATATGTCCAACAAAAGACTAATATCCAGAATCTACAAGGAACTCAAACAAATCAGCAAGAAAAAACCAAATTGCCCTGTCAAAAAGTGGGCAAAAGACATGAACATATTTCTTTCAAAAGAAGATAAACAAATGGTCAACAAACATGAAAAAAATGTTCGACATCACTAATCATTGCAGAAACGCAAATTAAAACCACAATGAGATACCACCTTACCTTTGCCAGAATGGCATTAGCAAAAAGTCAAAAAACTTTTGATGTTGGCTCAGATTCAATGAAAAGGGAACGCTTCTACGTTGTTGGTAGGAATGTAAATTAGTAGGACCTCTGTGGAAAATAGTATGGAGACTTCTCAAAGAACTAAAAGACCTACCATTTGATTGAACAATCCCACTACTGGGTATCCCACTTGAAGGAAAAGAAGTCATTATATTAAAGAAGACATCTGCACCCAAATGTTTATCAGAGCGTAATTTGCAATTGCAAAGATATGAAATCAACCTAAGTGACTATCAACTGATGAGTGTATAAAGAAATGTGGTGTGTGTGTGTGTGTGTGTGTGTGTGTGTGTGTGTATATCTACACATGCACACATACACGCACCATGGGGTACTACTTCAGCCATAAAAAGGGATGAAATTATGTCTTTTGCAGCAACTTGGATGGAACCAAAGACATTCTTCTAAGCGAAGTATCTCAGGAGTGGAAAAACAAATACCACATTTTCACTTATAAGTGGGAGCTAAACGATGGGTATATGTGGTCATAAAGCGGCATAATGGACGTTGGAAACTGAAAAGGGAGGAGGGTGGTAGGGGAATGAGGGATCAAAAATTACCCACTGGGTACAATGTACACTATTTGGGTGACAGGTACACTAAAAGCCCTGGCTTCAGCATTATACAATTTATCCATGTAACAAAAACACTGGTATTCCCTAAATCTATTGAAATAAATTTAAAAAATACAAAAGGAAACAAAACAAACAAAATAATAAAAAAAAAGAAAGATGTTCAATGCCATTAGTTATTTGGAAAGTGCCAATTAAAATCCCAATGAGATACCATTGCACACCTACCAAAATGTCTAAAATTAAAACAGCCGACCATGCCAAGTTCGGTGAAAGATGTGGAGGAACTGGAACTCTTATACATTGTGAGTGGAATGTAATATAACTACTTTGGATAACAGTTTGACAGCTTCTTAAAAAATTAAACATATGTTTAACATATGATTCAGACATTCTACTCCTTGGTATTTACCCAAAAGAAAACATATGCCCATGCAAAGACTTATACATGAAAGTTCGTAACAGCATTATTTGTAATAGCCAAAAACTGGACAAAACCCAATTGTCCATCAATAGGATAAACCATGGACTAAACCAACAATAAAGTGGAATGGAACACGACATGAATGAATCCCAAAGTAATTATGTCGAATGAAAGAAGCAATAACAATGAGTCCATGCAATTTGGACTCTTGTGATGTTAAAAAAAAAAGAGTCCTACTGTATAATTCCATTTATGTAAAACTCTAGAAAATGCAAAGAAATCTGTAGAAATGGACAGTTGCTCAGGGGGCATGAAGAAACTTTTGAGCGTAATGGATATTTTCACTGCTTAGCTTATGGTGATGGTTTCACTGATGTACACATGAGTCAAAACTTATCAAATTGTACACTTCAGATATGTGCAGTTGTATGTCAAGTACACATCAATAAAACTATTTACAAAAAAGGAAACACAAGGTCTTTGGTGTTAGACTGCCTGGGGTTGAATTATGAATCCGCTATTAACCACCTATCTGATTATGGGCAACTTCTTAACCCCTGGGCCTCAGTTTCCTTATTCATGTAATTGGGATAATAATAGTGCAAGTCTTGTGCCCCTGACATGAAGAGTAAGTGAAGTGATACATGGAAAGGACTCAGAAGAGTGCTGCTCTCCAGGCAGTACTCGGAGAGTGCTCACTGTTAGTGCATCACTTCTATGGAAGCTGTAATGAAGGAGGCAGTGAACCACAGTAGACTAAGGAGTCTCGAGTGCAACTTCTAGCACTTTGTGTAGTGGAGGTAAAATTTTAGATAAGTTACTTAACTTCTCTCAGTCTCAGTTTCCCTATCTGTAAAGTGAGGACAGCGACAGTACTTACCACACAGGATTGTAATAAAAGAAGGTGAAATGAGAAACTTGTACTAAATAATACTGCCCCCATTTTTTTAGGTAAAGGAAATAAGCAAATGTGGTATTTTTGCACACCTGAGAGTCATCTCTGTTGTGCATATTGAGATTCATATGGGGGAGAGGGAACAGCAGCAAGAGGGGGAGACAGAATGAAGACAGGATACGTAGGCTGTTGGAACGAGAGGTAATGAGGAGACAGGAGCATCCTCCAAGAACCTTGAAAATAATGGAGACATGAAGATAGCATAGAGGGTTTCCTAGCATATGTTGGATGGATGTTTCAGTCATTTTTACTTACAGATTTTAGTACAGGGTAACTCCAGTAGGCTAGGAACCAGGGGAAATCTGTATGGCTCATATATTAGTAATACATATTTTTTATTAATAATTTTGTGGTAAAATTGCCTGTTTTACAAATACAAAAAATGATCATTCTATAGGAATACCATTGGCCTTCCAGGCTTGGTCATGATGCAACAGGGATCCACATGCACAAAGATATTCTAGGATTTAAGAATCACTCAGGAAAATGTTCCCCTGAGGGTAAATCCAATCACTCAGCTGTAAATGAAGTTGGTTAGGCCACATGACAGGCATTCGCTCTACAATTATTTACCGGGTATCTGACCTGAACTAGACACGCTGGTGTCAGACATTCAGAAGATTCAGTGAGTTTCAAGGAGTTTCAAATCTGTGTGTTCCTACTTCCTAGCTCCACTTCTTAGGGTTTTGTATATTAAAAAAAAATCAATTTCAGGCAAACATTAAGATCGGCCCTTCTTGTTTTTGGCAGCACGGGTGTAGAATGCCCAAGTCCCCACTGAGGATGCAGCCCCTTCGCCCTTTATATCTTTAGGACGGTATTGATTTATCATATGCTTTGATGTCATTAAACATTTATTATGTACCCACAGTGTGCTAGACACACAGAAAACAGATAAAAGACATTGTTCTTGCTTAGCAGCCCTTTGTAAAAGAAGACTAATGAATACGTGCTTATTCAATAGATCAAGCAAGCAATATACATTTTAAGAAATTTATAAATATTTAATCAAGATTTTTTACAGTATCACTGACTGAGGAAACTAGGCTTCTTGGAATACTACAATAGGATTCTAAATGACTAAAAACGTAAAAGTCCATAGCTTTGGTGGACAAAGTGGATTGCAACATCTTGAAATGGATATTTCAAAACAATTCCATATAATTTCTCCTATATTTCTCGGAAAAATTTAAAAGTCAGAGAACATCGTAAAGCCCTAATAGACACAATGAGTTAATTCCCCATCATTTCAGTCTAGATACAAAATGTGGAAGGTTTCATTTTATCCTAGTAACTTATATGTTAATAACTTGAGAAGGATTTGAAGTCTGATTTTATCCTTTCACTTTGAGTATCTTTAAATATAAACACACACACACACACGCACACACACACAGCCTTACAGAATTAGGAGTTTTGTCTAGGGATCTGCAGCCCTCTTGTGTTGGCATTTCGTGGTCCTTCAGAACATCATCCTTGACTCTAAACCCCTTTGTTCTAAAGCTAATTTTAGCTATGAATTTATGAATTTCCAGGTCTCTGGAGGAAATATGTCACAACAAACTTTGAGATAGATTTCGAGGTCTGTATTTAATTAGAATTGCCCTTACATCTGTTCAGCAGCTATCCTAAAAAAGTGTTTCGGAGATGGGAGTGATGACCCACAACTTCTGGTCTGTATTTGCAGGTAGCATTCCACAGAGCAGCTGCCAGCCAGTAGCCTGCACTTTACTCCCCACCGTGCCACTGAAAGGGAACAATTTGGTGTGTGGGAGGTCTTAAATTCTGGAGATTAAATTACCATCTGAGTGGACATGGTTCCGATACTATTGAAAAATATTACTTAACTCTGCTTCGTTTTGCTGTTCCCCCGCACTAACGGAGCTACCCAGGTGAGTTGTCACAGATCTGTGTCAGCTGCTGTCGTTGCACAGAGCAGACATGGGTAGAAGAATCTTTATCTGTCATGGGTTTACTGGAGAGGCAAAATAGAGAAGGTACTTTGACACAGTGGGGAATACAGTACATTTATGAGCTGAAAGAAAATTGAGTTTCTGTTGAATTGTTTACTGCTGCTGGAGAAACAAAAGAGGTTAATTTCATACTGTTTAATATAGCTTTGAAAGAATGTAAACTAAAATAATGCTTGAGCACAACAGTGGTATGCTTAAAATCTACCCTCCCCCAAGCAAAACAAACTCAATGTAGTTTCAGACCTTTAAAATAGATTTTAAATTCTTATGAATTTGGATCCTCAGGGATTATGTTAAGTAGTTGTTACAAATCATATCTCACGCCAAGTGGCATATAGAAAAATATGCAAAAATATGATTATGTTTCATTGAAGATTCTGTCTATTCTGTATTATAGCTGAATTTGAATTTTTATATTTATAGACATCATTACATCACATATGGTAAGTGACTGTAAAATTGCATGTATAAAAATTATATTGGTTTACCTACATGCAAATGGATATGTATTCATGTGTACAATATTTTTAGTATCCAGTAATGGGGCTGGAATCCAGTTATTTCTTATGGGCCCTGGAGTGCCACGAGGGATTAATGTGTACCATTGGTAAATCATTCACCACACTGGTGACCCTTTGGCTGTCTTTTCCTGGTAGGGATCATCAACTTTTCTTTTTTTTTGCACAGTTCCTATTATAGGCTGGAGTTACAGCTATAGTGTCAACAAAGACAAAAAACTAGAGTTGATTTTGACCATTCTGAATGAAGTCTTCTAGGAGAAGAACTTTGCTCCACAGTCCCAGACAATATATTGGATTTCAGCTGCCATTTAGGTCCACACTTTGTAATACAAATGTAATGTGAGCCTCAGCTACAAGTCTCATATATAAGTTTCAATTTTCTAACTAGCCTCATTTCAAAAATGTAAAAAGTAACAGGTGAAATTAATTTTAATAATACATTTAATCCAACATATCCAAACCACTATTTTTTTAATATTTTTTCTAATACTTATCAAAATAAACATATACTTGCACCATATAAAATCAGTTCATTTCCCATCAGTGCTACAGGTGATATTTTGGGAAATACTTTTTTACCTAATGAAGGATAATTGGGAGACAAAATGTAGAGAGATAATTACATGTGTATCAGACAGATCTGGATTGGGTTTGCTGGTTCTGTATTTGATTACACAGTTGACCTCAGGCAGGTAACGGGAGAATAATACCTGATTCAGATTAGATAAGTAGGCAGAGCACTTACTTCGTCCATTGCCTGGCACAAAGCAGTTGCTCAATAAATGTTAGGAGGAAAAAGATAATGGTGATATTTTCTTATGTATAAAACGAAGGGGTACAGTTTTGGCCAGGTCACTAAGATCTCACTTAAAAGTTCTCTATATCCTGCTGGACACATTGTAAATGGTTGTAGATGCCCTTTGTGAAACTATATGTAAAACGTAGTAAGAAAATTAAATGAGTCTTTTAACCAAGTCAATTCATTCCTAGACTATATCTAAATAAAATAATTCAAATGAAACAAAAACAACTTTATTATGAAGGTCTTCACTGCAGTAGTGTAACCTCTGAAAGAAATAAATGAGCAAAGGCCAAAAGTTTAATAACGAGCACATAGCTTAATAAAACTATGTTTTACTCATACAATGGAATATTATGCTGCATATTATTATGTACTTAACATTTATAATCATGAAGATTATGTAAAATTACTGAAATGACTATGGCAAATACAAATGAAAATTCAGAATACAAAATGGTAAGTGTACTCTGAGAACAATTATATAAAATATGCATGGATATGAAAAAGTCTTGGAAGGTAATTTGCAAAAATAAAAATAATTGTGTTAGGGTGAAGTGACAAATTATTAATATCATTATGGCATATTTGCAACAAAATATGCATAAGCAGTTTATCCCAGAAATATTTACACATTCTTATTATTCAGTCAAGTAAAATATTTATTTAGCATCTATTCTATGTTCTTCTCTTCAGTGGACACAGCATGACATCTGAAAAGAAAATACAGTCCCCGGTCTCCCAACAGTTACCTGGACCAATAGCACAAAATAACTCATCAAAACAAGAGTGAACAATGTAAGATAGGCAGGTAGTAATTATGTCTCATTACATCTTATTTGATAATAAAAGCTTTGTATATGATGTCTCTGGATCTACATATATGTGTATGTATGAAATGATTAAGTGCTAAATTGAATTGAGTTCGGATAAGATGAAAGATGGTGATCAATGTGAAATGGTGCCTGTTGGTGGATATTAGCCTTGAACTGAAGTCTGAAAGATAGGCAATCTCTGTACAAACGCCAAGAGAGTATCCACATTCCACAAAGGGAAAAAATAAATAGAAGTGTGAAGTAAATGGAATTAATCAGAAAAGAGACTGATGTTATTAATATTAGCAGATTTCTTTTTTGGGGGAAGCAACGATATTGAGGTAATTATTCCTTTTATGTAATTAATGTTTATTAAGTGAGAACTATGATTCAGGTAAGGAGATGAAATTAGACATGATATTGAAAGAAGTTATGTTACAGATTAAATCATGTTTTCTATGTATTCTGAATGATGATCGGATTGGACTGGATGACCCCAATATCACCCATGATTATGAGATTCTGTGATCATATACTCTATGTGGCTTTCTGATACAAAGACCACACAATTCTATACCGCCTTCGTCGGATTGTATCAGGATAGTGTCTTATTTGTACTTGCAGTGGAGCTTTGTTCCTTCAGAAAACAATCCAAAGAATAAGCCCACCTTCACTCTATCATATGTTCATGAAATTCAGGTGAGAAATGCTTTATTTTGAAAAGTATAATTAGACTGATTTATATGTATAAAATAAAGAAAAAACCTAACTCTAATTCTTTGAACAACTTTTAAACAGAAGCAGCAATATGGAACCCTGACAGTCCATGTGACAAGCTGTACCGAACACTCCTCGGGAATACAGGCAGGCAACCTTCCGTGTGGCAAGAGAGAGCCACGGAAAAGCCATGGGACAGCAGGCAGGGAAGCGGTCAGGCACTGAGACCAAGCTCAAACACTTTCTCAGAACATTCTCCTGTGCTCATCCTCAAGAAATTAGCCAAAATAAAACAGACTGTTAAGAAGGGTAAGGAAACTTTAAAAAAAAATCTAAAAGGTCTTGAAATCTTCACCTGCCCTTATTCTATTTTTGTTTAAAATGAAAATAGCATCATTTGCCTTGTGCTTTACAGTTTGCAAAGTGTTTTAACATATATCCTGTGTTTTAGTTTCACAACAACTCTGGGATTTTACAGATGATGCAAGCGACTCAGAGGCTGAGGGACCTGCCCACACCTCTTCTGCAAAACAGTGGAAAATGAGCATGCACCTAGGTCTTTAGACTCCAAAACTCATGTTTCTATTACACCACATCATGTGCCTGTCAGTATTGGCTTCATGTGTTCTAGGAAAACATATAGGCTAATCCATTTTCCTATGTAGATCCTGCCACACTACAGTGGTGACTAAGATAATGATTGACTAATGAATGCCTGGCTTTCCAGGAATGAAAGCAATAGGACAACTGAATAGCACTTATCAGATCCAGCCAAGGTTTTAGATAGTGTCATGTACCCAACAACCACACATATCTGGTCTACCTTACATTAGGCATCAAGTGGTGGTATTCCAAAGGTACTGAAAGGTCTCTTCCCCATAACTCTTCTATACTGCTCATTAATGCATCTAGAATTTCCACCACTTGAGTTATTCCTTTGGGTAAGGTATAACCACCCCTTTAAAAAAGCAATTATATTATTGAGATGGAAATATCATGGCACATGGATTTGAGAAAATTTATCAGAGAGATAGAGAGATTTGTAAGCAAAATGGGTAGAGCTCAAAATGGTTATTGCAGAAAATGATTGATTGTTGTAACTGTCCACTCAAGTAGAAAGTATAACTGCTTTTCCAGCTTTTGGTTTTCATTGGGCATGTGTTATTACCAAGAACAACATAAATTTACATTTCAAATACCCTTCATTTGACACAGTTTTTAATGAGTGATTTAATTTCTTTTGTATTTATATGTTTAAAAGACTGCCTGAAACAAGAGCTGCTGTACTTCATAAAAGGAAACTGCGTATGTAGATTCAGTATTGTATATGTTGGGGAATTAGATGGGTGTTTAAAATGGAACTACTTTTATCTGACAGAATCAGCTACAATGCCCTGTGTTAAACCGTTTAAAAGTTTTCCCTCTTCTTTTCTGCCAATAAAGTTGTAAATAAAGACCATCGTACATTAAAATCCAAAAAAACCAAAAAACCAAAAAAAACTCTGATAAATGGGTTTCAGGGATAAATGTTTTGTGGGTGCCCAAGGCATTCACGGTGATGGTCCAAGAGCACTGGATGAGTGAGGGCTGGATATGAATGAGCTTCACGCTTTCTGCAACTTTGTTGTTCAGAGCTCTCCCTGTCCCCATCCTTGTCTCTGCCATATTTAAACCAGACTGTTCTTGCTGAGTATTCCATAGACCCTGTCAATCACACTCCAAGATTCTACAAAATAGTGTAACAGAAGCCAAGATGCTAATTTTATACTATGCCACAATTACAAAGTGATCCTCAGAATTGAAACAGCAAACATCCTTTCACTGGGTTATTGTAGCAAGATGAAGGCTGCTTTATTATTTCTTCCATACAGAAATCAGTTTCCGAGGGTAAACAATGACATGAGCTTTCAGCATGATGAGAAGGTACTGGTAGTGATTAAGAGATTTGTTTCTTCAAACCCATTTCAAAGATCTTTTGCCTTTTTATTCTGGAGCTACGAACTTCCATACTTCTACATGAGAACTGATTCTTCTTTAAAGTGATGTAATTTATAAAAGAGTTAAAGAAGTGACACAGAAGTTCCATTAGAAGCACACTTATGTGTCATATATATTAATCAACAACAAAACTAAGGTCCTTAAGTCTTTTTAATAATCATGGGAAGAAATACGTAACGAATTTTGGAGGCACAGCAGAGATACTCAGTGATTGGTGACTGAATATTAGAAAGTAATGTCTAAGCTCGTTGAGTCAAGGACTGTGAATTAAGTGATCTTTAAACCCTAAACAGAGCTTATCGTAGGATTTTGCACATAGTAGATGTTCAATAAACATTTTCTAATATTGATTAGCTGATTAATAATGCAGATAAAATTTCAGGAACAATAGTTCACTTTTCAATACTTTTAAGAATTCAAGTAAAATTATGTAATGTACTACCTATGAATTAAAATTATCCATTCATTATCATATAAATTAAATTACTTGATTTCCTTGTTCAAAACCTTCCAGTGACTTCTCATTGCCTATAAAACCTAAACAATACGGCACTTGCTCAACTCCTCTACCTCAGTTTCTATCACTGTTATTCCACACAGCACTTCCTGTTTCTCTTCCAGGTCTTTACACTCGCTGTTCTTCTTTTTGGAATGTTATCGCTCGAAATTTACATGCTTCAGTCCTTCACGTCATTCAGCCCTTGCTCTGATACCCTGTTCTCTCAGACCACCCCTTCTAAAGTGGTTGTCTTCTCATTCTCTTTCTCTCACCCTGATTTATTTTTCTTCATGGGATGTATCACTGCCTGACATTATATTTATTGCTTTGTTTGGGTCAAGTTCAGTACCCGGTATATAGTAGATACCCAGTGAACATCACTCTCAAAGAATCAGTGTTTCCTAATCAATCTCTTAGATGGTATAAAGCAAGTGCTTACAAACTCAAAGGCCTTCAGTTGTCACACAGGTAAGTGGATCCCATATAAGATAACAAGATGTGGGGGGAGCAATAACCACATAGGGACAGTTTAGTCTTCATAAAAAGGTATTTAAATAAAAAGTAATTAAAATGTGTAAATAAAACATTAATATATCCGAGGGCCAGATAGGGCTTCACTGCTTTGGGTTTACATAAGTTATACACCTATTAATTCCTATTCCTATCAATAGGAATAATCATCTAACAGTAGTTCTGGAGAAAATATTGTTTCCAACAACTGTTTATTCCCACTTTTCTCTTCTCTTTTTTTCATTTCAGAAGAGTGATAAGCCCTTAGCATTTTTTCCTCAAGATCTGATGGTGAATTAGCACCGTGTATGTGTTCGGTTCTGACTGTTCAGCTCCCTAATGATATGAACAGTGAATGCAAATGGAAACCAATCTTGAAGGTCTCTAAGTTTTCTTTCTTTCTTTCTTTTTGAGACAGAGTCTCGCTTTTGTTGCCAGGGCTAGAGTGAGTGCTGTGGCGTCAGCCTAGCTCACAGCAACCTCAAACTCCTAGGCTCAAGCGATCCTCCTGCCTCAGCCTCCTGAGTAGCTGGGACTACAGGCATGCGCCACCATGCCCGGCTAATTTTTTTCTATGTGTTTTTAGTTGTCCAATTAATTTCTTTCTATTTTTAGTAGAGACGGGGTCTCGCTCTTGCTCAGGCTGGTTTCGAACTCCTGAGTTCAAACAATCCGCCCGCCTCGGCCTCCCAGAGTGCTAGGATTACAGGCGTGAGCCACCGCACCCAGCCTCTAAGTTTTCTAATCACAGAAACAGGAAGCTTCAAGCTTAAGAACATAGAATCAGTGATGCAAATGGGGTTGAAGGTGGGGGAGTTTGCCAAGGACAGACAGAAAATAGAAAATGCCACCCCTCACTTCTGATACTTACTCTCAAGTCTCAGAGAGGGGTAATTTCCAGAGGAATGATCATCCTGTAAGTATGGATAAGGCTAATAGGTTATAAGCCTTTATTTGCTGACTGGACCTGCCCACTCTGCATCTATGGTCTCCTCCTGGGAAGCTAACACTGATCTCAGATGATTCTCTCATTCTCTGATGTCCTAACTGGTCTGTAATAGGGTTCAGATTCAGTCAATCTATTAACATCTGTTATTTGTATTTCCCTGTAATCAATGTCCATGCCATATTGCTTCAGGCTGTGATTCACAATCATAAACTGTAGTTTGTATTTATCAACTTTGGTTATGAGAAAATTGGGCAGACAGGATGTAATTACATTGTCACCAGCTACTAGAAGACGAACATTGAGGCTCACCTATCAGTGATCACAGAAGTCAGGCCTATTCTCCCCAATAGCTCAATTTGTGTGTTGGAATCTCTTCGGCTCCACCGTCATCTAGGGAGCTGCAGTTGCAATTTCCTGTGTGATTTTTTTTTTTTTTTCAGTTGCCTTGTTTAGATTTCTAGCAAATTGGAATAACATTCTGTGATAGAGATGTCAGCATTTTCAATAGAACTTTATGATTTTTTTGCAAGACAATAATCAGCCTTGTAGGAGTTTGCCATAATTTAGATTAATTTATGGTGGGTCTGTCAAGCCTAGAATTAACAGAGAAAACCTAGCAAAGACTAATCTGTCAGTTCAAGGCACAGACTTCAATCCTTTAATCACAGCTAAACTCTTTTCCTTCTGGGGCACCAAAGCTGTCCTCACAGCAGGGTGTTATGGTGTGTTTGTAATGTCTAAAGGGTAGAAATATGTTCAAATTGCAGTTCAAATAGTGTGTTTTTAAACAACAGCAACTTGTGGATGTTGTTAAACTCTCTGCCTTTTTTTCCCTAGAATGATTTGATTATCATCTTAGGTGCTCTTTAGAATTCATTACTTTCAAAACAGATACTCTAATTTAGGCTTTTTTTTTTCCAAGTAAGATATTAATTTGGGAAAAGATGACCAAATTTTCAGCGGACTAGAGCAACACTAGAATGCAGCAAATAAGTTGATCATAAAGAAAAATGTTTCATTAGACAGACTCATCCAGAAAAGCAGAACAGAAAACCCCCACCCACGACCAAACCGATGTGCAAGTGGCCATTTGCTGTTGATTAATTCTAGTTTCTTCAAATGGGGAATCATAGATGTCAAGAAAAGCAAATTACATACTATCTCCTCACATCCATCTATTTTCCAGTGCTCAACTCTATCATCTTTATCAAGAAGGCTTGATGAACTAAACTTTTAAAATAACTCAAACAGAGGAGGCACTTAATATCTCTCAGTCGAGAGTAAATTTTCTCTCAATTACCTCCCCCCTCAAAGATAAAAAATTCATACCTTTGGTATTTACTTTCAGATTTTGCATATTGTTGTTTATAAAATCTCTCTATTGCATTCTTAGGACATGTAAACATTTTCTTACGGTGAAGTCACAATAAAAGTTCATTTTACATTTAATATAGTACAAAATCTTAATCATATATTTGAATGGAACGATCTGTTATTTAAGTGTAGTCAGAAATTTAAAAGATAATTTGACTTACATAGTAGAAGAGGGTATAATGCTATAAAATCTACTGTTAAGAGTTTCTAAATGTTCCTTAGATATATGAGACAAAGCACAACTTCAATATTCTATTTAACTAAAAGACTTCATCTATATTTTAAATGTTTCCAATCAATATTTTCCTTCATTTCTTATCAACTCACCATAATAACCACATATAATTGAAAAGTTAAGGACCAGATATCCTGTTATGAATAATTTACAGTTGTCACTATGAAAAACAAGTTGTTAAATAACACTGACAAAAACAATATGTTTACATTTTTATGTTAAAAAAATACATTTTTTTCCAGTTCCCCTCCTCTTTTAGCTTCTAAAACTAGCTCATCCTCTTTCTTTCAATGTTAATTTGATGATCCAGAATTTCTGGTCATTTTTCAACTATTTCTATCAGATCGGTGAAGTAAAGGATGACATTACCTCAAATTTTTAGGGAATTAGGAAATGTCTGTGGAAGAAATGAACTAGTTAAAATTAAAATGTGGCTGAGCTTTCATACCTTTGAGGAGAGTATGGGACCCAAGGCTTCGACAATGAACTATTAGGATCGAAGTATCCAGAAAAGATGTTCTAATTCCGAATGAATCACTTTTAGCCTCTTTCCTTTCTCATTCTCACTCCATGCCTGCTCATCTTCTCTGGCCCATGTAAACACAAATTTAGGGATTTGTTTTAATTGAGGTCATGGTTCAGTGAGGTCAGCTACTATAATGGATCTGGCCAGCAGAAAAGAAGAATTTTTTTTTCAAACGGCTCTCTTATATATTGCAGGCCAGTGCTTCATAACCTGGGAAAGGAATCCATGAACACAATTGTCAGGTCCAATTCTTACTGGGGTGGGGCCTGCCAGAGAATGCATTTATAAATTATGCTTGGTGAAATGTCTGTTTAGGAACTGCTGATTAGGCTCAGATGGAGAGAGGCTTGGTAAAATCCTCCCCATCAGCAGATTGGCCTTTCATACTCATACCCAAAGGACCCAATACATCTCTTCTAATGACTTGACTCCCTTCAGAAAGTAGCCTGATTCTTCCTTAAAAGAATTCTTTTAAAAATATTTTTACATTTATTCGATAAATAGTTTTTGAAGATATACTCTCTACTGGGTATGTTCTAGGTCAACATATTTTCAATCCTAGATGTTCATTAAAATTTACTAAAGAGCTTTTAAATATGCCTATATCAGGCCCTGCACCAGCTACACACAAATCACTGGATGAAACCCTAAGTGTAACCAGGATTGAGAAACACTTTCCAGGAATCAGGGTAACAAAGGTGACCAGAAAAGACTAAATCTCTGCTCTCATAGTACTATATTTTAGTGAAGAAAATAGCCCAAAATATTTATTAAGACTTTTGTTTCTCCCATGGTGGCAGTCTAGAACACATTAGAACCTTCTTAGAAAACAAGACTTGATAAACACTTTTGAGACTGTAAAAGAACATAGAAAAATCCACTGAGGTCTGAAATAAACCATAACACCAGGAATGTAGGTGAATACTGAAGTCCTGCATTACTGGATTTCTGTGGCCTAGTATCGGAGGCTGGTGACAAGTGGACACAATCTTGAACCCAGGGGATCAAAGACTTCATTGAATAAAGGATGAAACCTAGTAAAGATTAAGGTCTCGTGAGAAAGGCTAAATTAATGTGAGTTTCTACCTATAAACACATTCATATACACATCCATACTTCATATAAATGCTCTCGAGTCAGTTGGCAAGGAAAGTTATTAGTTTTGTCTTGGCTCTAAGAAGAGGAAAATCAACAAATGTCTCTGATTGTTTGTGGTCACTGCCTAACTAATCCTCATGGACCCTGAAGTTTATACTCTGTTTGCATAATTCTTAAAACAACAATCTGTAAATTATAACTTTAAATAAACTTGATCTATGTTGCCCCTAAGTGCCAGAAAGAACACATAAGTTCATTTTTATTATTTAAATAATTGGTAAAGATAGTGTATTATCAATTATAAGCTAAGAAAAAAGAAAACTCACAAAGGTGGCAGGAAACCACCACATGTGAGAATCAGTGGAAAAAGTAAATGAACCAAGAACTGTGTGAATGTTAAATAAATAAATAATAAAAACAAATAAATTTTTAAAACCAGACTTGCAAAGACGTTGGAAAAAAGAATAATCAGATCAAATATAAAATAAATACATTTGATAGCTTTAAGAAATGAAGAGAAAATTGAACACACAAGTGAGGAATAAGAGCCTATCGAATGATAGGCAAGTTCAAAAGAAAATGGTCAGGCAGATTTAAAAGAAAAAACAATCAAACACAGCTCTAGAAATAAAAGACATATTCACTTAAATGAAAAATTCAATTTAAGTGTTTTATGTAGAGAGAAACCCAATGTAAGACAGAAATAGTATTGCTTATCAACAGGAAAGGATCGATTATTTTTAGGATACTAACCGCGGGGCACACTGCTCCTTTCCCTTTTAAGGTACACAATGTCAAAACACACCACAGTAAAGCACGCTATCATAAATAATTGAAACGTTTATCATCACTCAGGCAAGTAAAAGGGCTCTCTGAGGGTGTCCAGTGGAAGACAATAAGAAAGTACATGGGCTACAGGTGGCAGGTGGGAATTTTCAGTGATGCTAGACCAAGTTCTGGCAGACTGTCTTGACGAGGAAGCAAGGGGACTAGGAGAGGATCCCTTGCGTGCAACATATTAAACTGCAGCAGAAATAATTTCAAGTGGCATTTAGACACTTGCACTCATGCAGTTGAACATCTGTAGGGTTTTACCCATGGATGCCAGTGAGCAGCTATGGGTTTCCATGAATACTGACAGGTGTTTCATGGTTTAATTAATGTCATAATACTTGGGGTGATTTAATTCTGTATCTCCACAAGTATTCAATAAATGGTGCTAAGACTATCAGTTATCCAAGCAGAAAAAATAAACTGGGTCCCTACCTCAGATCACATACAAAATTCAATTCCAGGTGGAGCATGGACTTTATTGTGCCTGGCAAAATTCTAGAACATTTAGAAGATACAGAATATCTTTATGATTTGAGGAAAGACAAAGATTGAATTTTTATAGATTTATTGAGGTATAATTTACAGATCAGGTCCTATATATTTAAGATGTACAAAGTGATGATCTGATATACATATATACACTGTGAAATGACTGCCACACTCAAGCTAATTAACATAACCAAGTGACCTCTGTGTGTATGTGTGTGTGTGTGCATTTGTGATGAGAACATTTAAGATCTACACTCTCAGTAAATTTTAGGTATGCAGTACAGTATTATTAACTATAGGCATCACGCTACACAGGAGCTATCCAGAACTTACTCATCCTGCATAATTAAAACTTTATACTCTTTGACCAATATCTCTCCATTTCCCCCACTCCCCACTCCCCAGCCCCTGGCAACCACCATACTACTCTTTGTTTCTGTTAGTTAGACCTTTTTAGATTCCACATATAAGTGAGATCATGCAGTATTTGTCTTTCTGTCCCTGGCTTATTTCTCTCAGCATAATGTCCTCCAGGCTCATCCATGTTGTCACGAATGACAGGATTTCCTTCTTTGTGAAGGCTGAATAGTATTCATTGTGTATACATACACTTCCTAGTTTCTTCATTCATTCATCCATTGATCAGTGACAGACGCTTAGGTTGATTTCATATCTTGGCTATTATGAATAACGCTGCAATGAACACAGGAGTGTAGATATCTCTTTGAGATACTGATTTCACTTCCTCTGGATATATACTCAGAAGTGAATTGCTGGTAGTTGAAAAAAGATTGAATTTCTTAATTAAAATACAAAAACATGCTAATCATAAAGGAAACTACTGATGAATTTGATTAATTAAAAATTATGAACATCTGTTCATCAAAAGTCACCATAAAGAGGATGAAAATTCCAGCCATAAATTGGAGAAGGGAAGATAAAAGTGACAAAGGATTAGAATCCAGATTATATATTCCTATGAATCACTTAAAAATAAAAGATAAATTACCTCATAGAAAAATACACAAAACATGGGAAAAGACATTTCTCAAAATAAGAAACATGATTGATAAACATTTGAAGTGACACTGATCTTCATAGATAATGAGACTATTAATTAAAACCACAACTTATTTTACATTCATGAGATTGGAAACAATTAGAAAGTTTGAAAATATCAAGCATTGAAGGGAATGTAAAATTTTTAGACCTGCTGGTGAAAATATAAATTAATACGACTACTTTCAAAGAAAAATGGGGGTCATCTTATGCTGAATATGTGTTGTATACTTGTACAAAACCATTCCCTTCCAAGGTATTTCCCTAGACACCTTTTGCACACATGTACCAGAATGTCCTTAGCAGGGATATTTGTAAAAGAAGGAGTTGAAAACAACACAAATATCCATTCACAGGAGTATGGCTAAATAAACTGTGGTGTAGTCACACAATGGAGTAATATTTCATGAACATTTATGATTCTCAGAAGCATAATATTGAGCAAAAAAAGCAAGTCTCAGAAGAATACATACACTACGACACTTGAAACTAACTAAACAGTATATTGTTTAGGGATACATATCTATGCACTCAAACCACAGAGCAAAAAAAGAGAATGGGAAAAAAAATAATTCAAGATAATCATTACCCCAGATGTAAGCGTGGGAGGTCAGAAAGTCAGGTACATGTAGCAGTATGGTATTGCCACTCTGGGGAGAAATATACAAGGGCTTTCAATCATATTGCTAATGTTCTGTTTCTCAAATACTGTGGCAGGTTCAGTGGTGACTAATTCTATTATTCAGCTCCCTAACTTAGATATATTTTACTTATATTCTTTCTTTGTATATTTCATCAAAAAAAATTTACGCATATATGTTAAATTACATGTGCATACAGAAATAAAAATAAATGTTAAAAATAAGTATACAGATAATTAGCATCATTTTATATAGAGCTAAATGCTAAAAAACCCCAAAACAAAACAAAAACAGAGTAATATAATCAGTGTGACATTGCTGATGAAAAGAAAATGCCTCTCTGAGAAGGCGATGCTTGGGATGGGATTTGATTAATGTGAAGTAGTCCGTGAAATGTTGGTAAAGTGCATTCTAGGCAGAGAAATCAGAAGCTCATATGAAGAGGTCCTGAAACAGGAATAAGCTTGGAAATTGAGGAACAGAAGAAGGTTCTGTCGCTAGAGCTGAGTGATCAGGATAGTAACAATCTCAGAGAGAGGCAGGGGCCAACCACGGAGAGTTATCTCAACTTCACTGGGAAGCCACTGGGGCATGAAAGTGGTAAGATTTAAGCTTGTAAAAGATAACCTTGTAGAGCAGAAAATAGATTTTAGAGAGCCATAACTACAAGCACAGAGACCAATACAATAAGTATTCCTATCAACAACAACAGCAATAATAATAGCAGCCAAGACATAATGTGTGCAATGCATAGCAATATAGGCATTATCCTAAATCTCTTAAGGAGAGGCAGGGTTCAATGTGGTTGTGAAATTTTATATTTTATCCTAGACACCATGGCAGAAATCACTTTACTTGAATTCATTTATGAAAATGATCATCATCCACTGTTATCAGCAGGAGCAATGAGATTCAGAACAATGTTTGCAGTCGGGAGGGAGGTCTGAGACCTGGGGCTAGTGGTGCATCTGATGGTGGTTGGGGCCAAACAGTGGACAGCCCTTGGTAACAATGCAGCACAGGAATGATTATAAGGGAAATGACCTAATATGGAACCTGAGAAAATAGAGATATTAACAGAGTAATTAAGAAGGGTACCAATAAAGGGACAAAAAGATGAGGGGGAGTCAGAGGGCAAGGATATCAGGACCACAGATAGCAATTCTTTCCCATGTCCGTGCCAGCCACGGGGTGCAGCATGCTGTGTTATACATTAATTCTCTCAACAATCCTAGGAGGTCAGTTATTATTCTCACTCTTCTGATGTGGAAACTATAGCCCAGAGAGGTAAGGTGTCTGCACGCGTTACAGAGATAGTAGATGACGAAGAGATGGGTTTGAACCCAGTCTGTCTGTCTGCAAAGATGCCCACCGAGGAACAGGGAGCCCTGCTGGGGCCGCTCTGTCCTCACTCTGGAAGTCTGCTCTTCCTGCTCGCTCTGCGCAGTTCTTTTTTTTTAACCTTCCTTTTCCCTCCATCCCTAAAACATGCTGCGGCTGCTTCTGCTACCATTTTCCAGGGTCAGCATACCCCCTCTGAAAAAGAAACTTTCCTTTTTCCAGGATAGAAAAGAAATGATGGCAGAGGTGAGGGAACTAAGATGCAACCGCTGGTTTTGGATCCCTACTCTATGCAGGTTCTTTACAAATGCAGATACAAAAGAAGAAAGTCCTGGCTGTCACGGGGGCAAGATTAAAGATATCTTTAAGCAGTCTTGAAAGAATGTGTTAAACAAAGGGTGCCTTGCATTAAACCTCCGAATGCTATTCTGGTCCTCTCAGCCTGATCAAAGCTTCATTTTAAACCAGCTACTGAACATTTTATCTTGAGTATAAATTTTTCACTTGTTTTGACATCTCTGAAGAGTTTTTAAAAACTTGCCAAAAAAAAAAAAAAGTCTAAATATATAGCAAATTTGTGAGTGCACCTTGAGAGAAATGTATTCTAGATCCAGAATAGCCATCACAACCTACGTGGTCAAGCTGTCATCCAATGAAAGGGCCATGGGTCATGTCCATGCTAATGCCTGGAACATACTTCTTGGGTGAACTTCCACTCTGCATCTGGGTTGCTCTCAAATGCGTGGCCTTTGGCTTCAGCCTGAAGCCTTAAAGGGTACCAAAATGGCTTAATCAAGCACCCTTTCCCCTGGGCAGAAAACTATAATAAATTTATACTCAGAACCTAAGAACTGCAGTTTCTTCATAGAGTTGAAGTGTTCAGGCAACAATCTTCTTCCAGAGCTGTATTACTGATGAAGAACATCTTCAGTCATTTCTCGTTGGCTGCAGTTCAGTACTTTTGAGTCTCATACATTTTTCCTTTTTTGAAACCTAAGGAAATTGCAATGCCTAGGCAAATCAGACTGCAACACATCAGCCACACAGGCGGGGAGATGCCAGACCCCCTCAAATTGAGGCTTCTTTGGTTTGCCTTTTTGCATGTTGCTGGTTGGTATGACTGTACTTTTTCTAATATATTAAGGCCTGAGCATCCTCAGGAAACCCTTTCTCTGAGAATGGATGTGTAAGTTACACAATCTATGCCAAGTGAACTAATGAACACTCTCAATTCTGAGATGACTATGCCCCTAGTCTGGAAATGGAAAGGTGTTGTTCACCATGTCAGACACATAACCTAGGAATGAAAAGCTTTCAAATCAGAAAGTTTTTAACAAAAAAGAAAAAAAAATAGCAAAAATCTAGGGCAGGCAGCACACTTTTCATATGGGGTTTAGTTGAGGGAAAAGAATTTCTAAGGTGCTGCAAAGGCTGCATATAAAATACAGTGGGTGACATTCAGAATGTTTAGGATGTGGGCAGTTATTAGTCTCTAGGTGGGTTGTTTTAGAACAATGGTTCTGGACTGAGAGGTTGCCATCGTGAATAATATGAAATGCCATCTGACTTTCCCATCCCAGAAAAATGTCTGTCAAAGGAGAAAACCAAAGTAACCCGCTTTCCTCTGCTGCTGTATTTGTAACTTCTGTGCCACTGTGGCTCACATATGTCTAGTCACCTGCTGAGCACCCTACCTTCCAGCATAATCCACAGAACTTTGAAAATCACCCTTTGGGATCTTTGGATTCACACAGAGAGCAAAAAACGTTGGTTATTCTGAGTATTACCTAACAATACTCAAAGTATTTTTACTTCCAGTTTAAAACCTGTTTGCAAATGTTAGCTCTTCTCTATTTTGATAACTAATTCTGTCATCAAGCAAGGTAGAGATAAGATACTTGATATTATTCAGATTTTCCACATAGTTCTTGAACACTGGATTTAAATTTCCAGGTAAATAAATGAGACAAACTTAAACATTTGGAGAAATTTTCATGATCAGATCTATGACACAATGAAATCCCTATTCTCTCTTGGAATTATTGAATGTTATCCTTCTTAGAAAGAGGAAAATATTATAAGTGACATTTTGGAATAGGTCTAGGAATAGTGTTTGAATAGTGTGGGACTGCTATTACTGATAGGAAAAATAAAATACATTGTTTTGATCTGTCTTAAAGAAAACTAGATATTTTATTCACAAATCAATTCTTCCTGCTATTTTAAAGTAGAGTATCACATTGAAAAGGAGAAGGCAAGGTTTAAAAAATTAACCTTATCTTTGGGAATAAATAAATACCTGTCTTATCCAAATAGGCAGCTTGAACTTCATGACCCAGAGGAGTTTCGGGATAAAAGTGAGAGCAGTGTTTTGGAACTGAGGACATTGACAGTATAAAAAAGTATTAAGGGAGAGTTATGAAATTCTGCTTTGCATCTCGGAGATATCTTTGGGCCCAAGAAGAGGGCCCAAACCTCAAAAATGCAACAGAATGACAAGTTTGCTGACAAACACCTCGTCAAGTGGATTTGAAAAAAATTAAAACACTAACAGATGGAATGTGTCTGAATCCCCTCCCTGCTGGTGTGTGTGTCACTAAATATCAGCAAGTGTACTGGGGAGGCCCCACAGGATTCTGCCAAGAAGGCAGCCATGACCCAAATGCACTTCCCTACACAAAGGCTCAAGGTTGATGAATGCAGTTGGCTTTTGTTGGCTCTTCATGTCTCCCTAGGTGCCCTGTCCGCGCCTAAAAAATACAGAAAACAAACAAACAAAAAGCATCAAACCAGAAAAATCAAACCATAATTTTAGATCAAAGAAACTTTCCATTTATATTTCCATAAAAACTTTGGTAAATATCATCTGTAGGTTTAAAGAATCTTCCTGTTCCATATAATTAAGTGGGAAAATGAATTAGTAAATGTTTCCAAACATAAACATTAAAAACAATAAATATGCCTCTATGGTAAAGTTTTCCTTTTGGAAGGGAAGAAGTAACAAAATCTAAATTAAATTAAAGTGGTGTGCTGGGAACCAAAGTGTTAGTACAGCTCAATAAACTAAGGTAATTAGACAATGTAAGATTTCTTTTCTAGGCTCTGAGTCTAAAGCACGGCTTTGTAGAGGCTCAGGATCATTGTTAGAATCCAATTCAATATTCCAGCTTCTCAGATTCACAGCCAGCACTCTGCCTTGAAGGTACCGCTTGTCTGATTATCTTGCCAGTCTCTCCCTCTCCGAATGGTTTTGTGTAACTTTCAAGAGCAGCAGCCCCCTTTGGAAACTGACAAGTGTTCATTTTGAAATGGAGTCATCAAATGCATGCAGCCTTCAGGAGGCTCCTTTTTTCATGAGAACAAACAAAGGGAAATGTTTTCAGTACAAAATTCCTTTTTAACAAATAGAAAGCTTGTATTGCGCTGCAGGGCTGCCCATCTCCACAAAAGCCCCAGCTCTTTTCGGTGGCCCTCAGAAGCAAGCCTTTCATTGCATGATTCGTTCAGGGACAGAGCTTCTGCTGGGCTAATGAGCTCTCCTGCAGCCTCTTCTCCTGTGGGCGAATCCCCAAAAGCACAGTCTTAAATCAGATACTGTAAAGCCAAAAAGGGGAGGGGGGTTGAAAGAAAAAAAAAAAGTAGGGTCAAGAATGCCAAGTTAGCAGTAGGCCAATAATCATACCTCACATCTGGCTTCAGTGAAGTTGTGTGCTTGAAGATCTTCATCCACAGTTAATTTCTAAGCTTGTTCTTTTGTGGCCAAGGTCCTGTTTTGAGTATTGCATCATTTGAGCACACCTCCAGTGGATATTAATGCAATAGATCATCATGGCAGCTTGCTCTTAAAATATATTGATAGCAACCTTGACCAGGCACTGATTAGAAAGGGCAGGATTAAGGAGCATTCCCTTTTCGCCAAAAAGTGGAGCATGACATTGGAAACCTGGAGGCTCTGATTCCTGTCCTATTACTAATTTTCCCATGTTTTACACTGTCACCGGTGAGTCCGGCAGACATTATTAGGAAGCTATGTGACAGCATCTAATAAAGTATGTTAGGAGAGAAATCATGGCTCCCCTTTGCACTGATGATCTTTGGGAGAAATACAGTGCTGTAGATTACAGGAGGCGGAGGTCGCAAACACTGATGATACCCATGGCAATTTGTCATCAGCCAGCAACTTGCCAGTGATCTACAGCTATAAAGGAACAGCTTCCGGGAGGGACGGGATGGAGAGTGTGTCTTATTCATGTTAGCAAAGGTGGTCTGGAGAGGATCGTTCAATTATTTATGGGCTGTTCTAAATCCCTGAACACAATTTTAAGACATTGCAGGTCTCTGTGTAGTGTGATGCTTCTGTAGAGTAGTCTGCCTTCAGGAGTGACCAATGGGGTTGCTTAAAACAGCACAGACTGTGTTACGAGTGTTCTAGTGAAGAATTTGTGGAATTTAAAAGGCCAGGGGAGTATTAGTAATGTTGGGGTTAACAGAGGCAGCTCATTTTAGAAATTTGGTATTTGAGTTTTTCAACATTATCCAAAGTAGGTTCACCACATTCTTTTTAACAAACTCTCCAGCACAGAACAGATGGTTCCTCTATTAACAACCATTTGCATTTAACATATTGCAATGATTTATGTACCACATGCCACTGAGCGAAGCAAAAACATTCCGTAGCGACTAATTAGTTGAGTGCAAAGACACATATCTCAATGTACACAGCCCTCCTCGAACTATGTTTTACATTTTTTATAGTTTACTGTCTTATTTGTGCAAAGCAGTTAAATCTGAACTATGGCATTCCTCTTATGATTATGGTAATGCCTCTGTAATTATGGTTCTATTAATGCTTCAGTCATACTTTTTTTTTAATTCAGAGGGTTAACATTTGTATGTCAGAATTTCCCTGGACACTGATAGGTCAGTCACATTTTAAACAGTTAGAATACTTGCAAGTTATTCCTAAGCCCACCAAAATGCTTATTTTAAGAAGCCCACTTTGCTTTTAAAATAGAACATACTCAATATAAAATGGATATAAAATAAGACTACTAATCAAAAAGTGATTTACAAAGAATGACTAATTTTAATTCAGCTTTTAATGTCATATTTATTAACACATAATTCCTTTTTTATCATATCTTCTTCAGTACATTGTCCACTCTAATGTGTTCACATAATTTTTTTCCTTTACCTGCTAAACCTCTGTTCTAATTTCCTTACAACTCATGGATTCCCCTCTACACTGTATGTGCTTTTCAAGTTGGTGACATCTTAATCTCCCCAGGACACAGAGGTTTTGCTGCCATTCAAAAGCAGCTTTCCTGAAGCCAGAAGAGAAAAAGACCTAAAAATTGCATTAGTTATTGCATTCTATGGAAAAGAAGACCCCAACTCTTTTTCTCTCTTAGGCGATCCTGAGACATTTTCTCCTCCTTTGTGCTGACCAGCAGGGTCAATGGACATTATAATGCTGTCACTGTGTTTCAAATGTTAGGACTGTGCGATGAAACAATGAATCTCTTATAAGCACGATTTTCATTCTCAAGAGCCATCCATGCAAAATATCAAAGTAGGCCATCCATCATCTGTGAGGATAAATGCACATCTGTGATCCAGAGGAAATGGGATATAATATAACTGCATTTACCCAGGACTCAAGGAGCCAATCTTAGAAAACTAAACTCACTCTTCTCTCTTTGTAATTCCCAATTTTAATTTTCATAGGACTCTCTACCAATGGATAACTATAGGAATATGGTAATATGGAATATGATAAATTTAACCTGCTGAGTTCTTTAAAGGGGAAGGAAACAATTAAGACAGATAACTTAAGTGCACATTAATGACTGTACAATAGAATATAAATTATATATTAGAATAAATATAAACTCAGTCCATCAATATAGGAAATTGGAAAGAGTTTGTAGAGGAAGACAAAATACTAGTGGTTAAAGCTACAGGGCCAATATGTTGTTGTCATACTAATATAAAAAAAATAATGGAAAACAAAGCAAAGCTTCTTTCAAAGTCATAATATTCAATTGCAGCTATCATTTTTGGGCCCCATGGTAGTAACCACCATTTATTTAATGTGTACTTGCATTTTATATACATTAATAATCTTGAAAATAATTTATCAATGTTGGTAGCATTTGTTCCATTTTATAGATGTGGGGACTGAGACTCTGAGGGATAATGAGATTACATGATTTTTCTAAAGTCTAACAAGTAGCAAGTGGAGGGCTGGATTTGAACCCAAGACCATGTGGCTTAAAGCCACCCTCTGCTGCCTCTCCATGTAAACCAGAATTCATTAACAAACATGCCACAACTTGATTTTTCCTTATTTTCGTTTGTGTAAACAACTCACCTGTGGTATGTAATTTCCTCTGGCATCTTATTTTAGTAGTAAAGTAATACTGGAATCTTTACATACGCTGTTGTTGGTAGCAAAATCTAATAGAATAATCAATATCAAGGAAAGGAGCAAATAATCAAATTGCAAAGAAGCCTCTTGGTTTAAACTCATCAATGCTAAACAAATATAAAATGTGTAACCCTGAGAGATATCCTTTTACTTCTGCAGGACTCTTGTTTTCCATAAATAACATTTATATTTAATGAAAACAGGATTAACTTTGTATTGAAAATTGAGCCTGTCATTCAGTCTGATTAAACAACATGCAGTCTTACAAATCCACATTTTACTCAATATTTCTGTGTCTGAAACCAACTCTACTGTGAATCAATTTTCTGGATATATCTATATCAAGGAAAGGAGAAGGAAAACGTGTCTCTCTGTGTGTACACAGATACGGTACGAATATAGGGCATTAGATATTTTCTACCATCAGGTATTATTCAACTATTTAGAATGATGAATAATGATAATTTCCTTTGTTTTAACCTAACATGTGGAGGCTGTTGTTTAGAGAAATCCTTGATGAAGATGAGAGTATCAGAAAGCCCTGAAGAAAGCTTCCCCCATGCCAGAGCTCTGGGCTGGTGCCCTTCCTTCTCCTTGCTGTTGCCGCAGCAGCTCTGTACACATCCTGTCACCGCACACACACACCACTGCTTTGTAATCTTCCTCTTGAAGCGTCTGTCAACCCATCCAGACGGTAGCAACTTGAGGACAGGGACTGTAGCTTTTCATCTTTGTATCTCTGGCAACCGGCACACTGCCAGGAACTAGTAAGAGCTGAACTTTTAAGTGAATACATTTATTTGTATTGTATTTTGCATTTTTCAAAATTCTTGAAGGGCAAGTAGGGTAGATATTGTTTTCCATGTTACAGTTGTGGGATAAGAATCCATGTGATCTGATTCTTAGTTAAATGATGTTTTACTCCTTTACATTCCAACCAATTGCCATGTTCTCACAAAGCTTGTATCAACACAATCATTTCTAGTTTACTAAACGTTACTGGTTATTCCTTACTTTCTCAGTTCACAAATATAAATTATTCCTAAAATAGCAAAATGTCTGCATGCTACTAACAGATTTAATCAAATAGTTATTGCTGTTTCCAAAATGGACCTCTTCCCTTTTTTATAATAATTATAGTGTATTTCTGACTTTCCTTGGCCTATTTTTCATGTAAGTTAATGTGATTCATCACAGGATTTTGTATATTTTACACTCTATGTAGTGCTGAGGTTAAAAAGGTGGTTGCCGTGGTCTCCTTTGATATTAACACCACACACTTTTCAGCATGCTTCATTTCTTCCTCTAAACGGGCCACCCTGGAACACAGAAAAAGCCCTGTCTCATAGACTGTGACCTACTGACTTCTCAGATTCACAATGGCTGTAAAAGTGGGCAGAGCTGTGAGAACCCAAGAGCATTTGAGAGGCACTGGTGGAGCCGAACATCCGCCTTTGAGCCAAGAAGGAGACGTGTTGGGTCCTTGCATTACCCCCAATTCACAGTTGGCCATGTGCATGGGCAATAAAAATGCTTCTGAGATGAATGTGGATGAGATTTCTCAACTAATCCGCTCTTCCTGGGAGTGTAGAAAACTGCAACATGCTGTTAAAGGCTCTCTTGCATCTTCAAAATTTCCCGAAAAACACTACTTCTTTCTTTCTTTTTTTCAAATACCTTTCTAGAGAAAATAAAATATCACAATATATTTTTTAATATACCTCCATCCAAAATCCTGTCTCTATACGTATATTATTGGTGTGTTTTTGAGCTGAGCTGGAAAACTCATCAGCGTCAAACCAATGCTCTACAATAACAGTTATCAATGGGGTCTAAAAGCATTCAGGGTTTGAGACAGGGTGAGAATACTTTCTAGGTATTCTGGTGTCATTCAGAAATATTGGGCAGCCATCAGTAAAGATAATGATATTGCCATCTGCCTATTGCTAAAGAAATATTTGCCCTTGACTGGAAATTTAATAATGTAAAATAGCAGTTTATTTGTAGATCATCTATAGGCCAATTTACTCATACATTTGCTAACAAATACTTATATCTAAATCTCTTCTCTACCACTTTTAAGTTAAAATATGAGCTCATTGTTGTCTCAGATAGGTAAGCCTCTCAAACTCTAAAATATTATCGATGACACTATCTCTCCTTTGGTTCCCTCGGGTGAAAAATTTGGTCAAACTTCAGAGATGCATGTATCTGTCTCCTCTGTGCTGCACTATTGCTGCCCCTGGGCTTCCATAGAGGAGCCATTGCTGTGTATGTACCCTGCCTGTAGTGGGTCCCATACATCACAAATATGGAAACACAATTTTCTTTTCTTTCTGCTCCCTTAAGAAAATTTTTTGAAAGTTTGGTAACAGGTTAAGCAGATAGGACTTTTGGGAAGGGGACTCGAAACTGAAACTGAACCTCGCCCCTGCACCCCTCCAATTCCTGAACCCCTCCAATCTCTGCCAGAAGATGCAGGGCTGAGAGAGCTCAAGTTAAGTGTGCTGAGGGTGGGGGTAGGGAGGTAACAAGAAAAAAGCAAGCCTGTGCTTGTTTTTTTTGTTTTGTTTTCTGCTTTTAAAAAAATACCGGACACCCCAAATCACCGAAAGCAGATGTCTAGGCAGATGAGTTCCTCATATAACTAGACTTCCCCCTTCCCTGAGTCTGGGTGGTGCAGTTTTGGCTTGATTGTGTAAGACTTTTAAAATAGTCCTCATTGAATTATTATTATATTTTGTGATTGTTCTAAGGATTATTATATATATTACATATAGTTATGATATATATTAAATATATTCTTAATTTTTCACCATCTGTTTAGACTGAACATAGTACCATTTCATGTTAAATGTCAGAACTTACAACCATGTATGTCCATTTACCCCATCCTCCTGTGCTTTATGCTATATTTGTCCTATATATTATACCTACATATATTATAAACCTCACAATAAAATGTTATAATTTTTTGTTTTAAATAGTAATATGTATTTTGGAGAAAGTAAGAGGAAGATAGACTTTTAGATTTATCCATATATTTTCAATTCCCAGTGTTCTTCATCGCTTCCTGAAGTTCTAAGTTTTCATTTGGTATCATTTCCTTTTAGCCAGATGGCTGGTCATGAATTCTCTTATTTTTTTTTTTTATCTGAAAATGTTTTGAATAAGCTTTCATTTATAAAAGATAATTTTACTAGCTATAGAATTCTGGGTTGACAGTTTTGTTTTGTTTTTTCTCTCTTAGCACTCTAAAGATTTTGTTCCACAGTCTTCTGATCTCAGTTGTTTCTGATGAGAATTCAATGGTCATGTGAATTGTTTTTTGCATACATGTAATGTGTCTTTTTTTCTCTTGCTGCTTTTAAGATTTTATCTTTATCACTGGATTTTGGTGGTTTATACATTATCTGCCTAGAGGCTGCTTGATATTAATCTTGCTTAGGGTTCACTGTATCTTTATGTCTTTGGGAAAATTTCAGATATTACTTTCTCAAATATTTTTACTGCCCAATTTCCTCTCTTCTCTTTCGGGGACTCCTATTACATACATATTAGACCTTTTGATGTTGTCTTCAAGTCCTCTGAGGCTTGTTTCATTTTTTTAAACTTCTTTCTCTCTGTTCTTCATATTGGATACTTTCTACAGATCTGTCTTCAAGTTCACTGACTATTCTGTCAACTCCAATCTACTCTATGTCCAGTGAAATTTTATTAAAAAATTCAGATATTACATTTTTTCAGTATTAGAATTTCCATTTAGTTACTTTTTAACAGTTTATATTTTCCTGCAGATATTTTATATCTTGAGAGAGAGGAACATTCATACCCTGCTGGTAGGGCTGCAAACTAGTACAACCTCTATGGAAAGTAATATAGAGATACCTCAAAGAACTAAAAGTAGAACTACCATTTGATCCAGCAATCCCACTACTGGGCATCTACCCTAAAGAAAAAAGGACATTATATAAAAAAGACATCTGCACTCGAATGTTTATAGCAGCATAATTCATAATTGCAAAGATGTGGAAACAACCCAAGTGTCCATCAATACATGAGTGGGATTAATAAAATGTGGTGTGTGTATACCATGAAGTACTACTCAGCCACAGAAAACAATGGTGAACTAACATCTCTTGTTTATCCTGGATGGAGCTGGAGTTCATTCTCCAAAGTGAAGTATCATAAGGATGGAAAAACAAGCACCACATATATGCACAATCAAATTGGTACTAATTTATCAATTCTTATGTTCACATATGGAAGTAACATTCATCAGGTGTCAGGCAGGTGGTTGGGGAGAGGAGGGAATGGGTAAATTCCCACCTAATGGGTGCGGTGCACACTGTCTGGGGGATGGGCACATGTGTAGCTCTGACTCGAGTGGTGCAAAGGCAATACATGTAACCTAAACGTTTGTACCTCCATAATATTCTGAAATTAAAAAAAAGAAATAAAATAAAAATGAAAAGCTACAATTTGCAATAGTAACAGAAGTGGTGATGTTCCTAGGAATTATATATAATTAAAGGTCTGTGATATGTGTATAGATAAAATTTTAAACCTCTATTCATAGGCATAAAAGAAAGCCTAAACACAGAAATATATTATTTCATGGAAAAACTCATATTGTCTTATACCATTGGCATAATGGCTGCTTTACAATCTGTGTGCTAATTCCAACATCTGGGCCATGTTGAGTTTGGTCTCAATTGTATCTTTTCTAGAATGTGGATCAACTTTTTTTGTTTTATTGAGTAATTTTGGATTGTGTCTGGACATTATGAATGATACTTTGTAGAGACTCTGAATTCTGTTATATTCTTCTGAAGAGTATTGGTTTTGTCTGTTTGTGTGTTTTAATAGTCAGGGAATGTAGCTAAATTCAAATTTCACACTCTTCCTCCTCTACAACAGTAGCTGAAATCTGAGTCCAGTTCTTTTAGCTTTAGCTAGGCTGCTTGGAGACTGCCTCACACATTGATGATTGAGTGGTTAGCCAGAGATTTAGACTGAGTTTATACAGAGTATTTGGAGTTCCTCCTCTCTGGGTCTCTCCTTTTCGTATTTCTTTCTTCACATTTTGGTTTCTGTGATGGGGCTGACTATCTGAGTTTTAACTGCACCTCCCTTTCCTCATCATGTATGGCACAGACTGAGCCCTGTAGGCCCTTAGAGAAAAGCAGAGAAAAGGCAAATTCACCCAATATCTTTCCTTTATTCCAAGTATCAACTCCCCTCCATTATCTGCTTGTTTCTGGTCACTACCCAAGGCCTTCAAATAATTGTTTTTTATATATAGTTCAGAGTTTGTAGTTATTTTGTGCAGGAGAGTTTGCATGGTGGCTTGGCCATTACTGGAAGAAGAACCTTTGGTGTAGTTTTGGAAGGTGATTAGAACTACCTGGATATCCTGAAATGAGTAAGTGAGGCATGGGAAAGGAAAAATTTCCTGCCTTGGCTTCCTAGGTGCTTGCCTGGGTAAGTCTCCACACCAAGTTCAGGCAGATCCACTTACTATGTGTGAGTCTTGGGCCAACGACACTGTTTCTACCCTCCTCTGGCAGCACCATGTAACTATCAGGCTTGTAAACAGCAGAACCAGTTAGGGTGAGATGACGCCTCCTTTTGCCATACTATTGGGAATGGGTTAGGGGACCCTGGGTAGGAATATGAGCCAGTCAGTAGTATAGCTCAATTTATTATTTGTAAGTATTTAGGCATATGGGGGCCTTTATTTATATTCCTTCCCCAACCTTGCAAATATTAGGGGCAGACCTGCTCTCTGTAATATTAAGCTCTGTTTTTCAGATTTACTTCTTCCTTTCCATACCCACAGCCCTCATGTTTCATCAAAGTCATTGCTACAGTCAGTTTAGTCCTCTTTCCAAGCCATTTTACACACACATAGTAGCACAATCTTTTAAGTATTTTTTTTAAATTGGCACCCTCCTTTCCAAAGACTTGCAGTGGTTCCCCATTGCCTACCTATAGCATGAAATCAAAACTCAGTCTGATATTAAATATCCTCCACTACTATTATGTTATCTGTCCCTTGAGCCCACTTCCTCTCTAATCGTGCTTCATCTCTCCTCTATAGACAATTCTCTCTGATTAAGTTAATCTGCTTGCCAAATTCTCTCTATACAAATTATTGCCTGCTGCTTCAAGAAGGCTTGACATACGATTTCCACCAAGTAGTCCCCTCATCATGAAGCTCCTTACAAACTCAGAAACCTGCCTAACGTCTTCCTCCATTTTAGAGGCAAGAGTAACATTAAAAATGGGAAAAGACTGAAGTGATGTTACATAAGGATAAAAACGAAGCTCAGACACGAGGGTATAGCTTACGATGTCTGTGTTTTACTTTGCTGAGTCAAGGAGAATTATGTTTATGCTGTTACTTACCTTTATTTTTATTTTGTTCAAATACTCGTAACATAAAATGTACTATTTTAACCATTTTTAAGTGTACAATACAGTTTTGTGGTATTAAGTACAATGACATTGTTGTGCAACCAGCATCACCATCACCCCTAAAACTTTTTCATCTTGCCCAACTGAAACTCCTCCCATTGCACACTAATCCTCCTTTCATCCCTCCCCTGACAGTCACCTGACAGTCACCATTATACTTTGTGTCTTGATGAATTTGACCACTCTACGAATCTCATACAAGTGAAATCATATAACATTAGTCCTTTTGTGACTGGCTTATTTCATTTTGCATAATGTCTTTAAGGTTCATCTGTGTGGTGGCATGTGTCAAAATTTCTGTCCTTTTTATGCCTGAATAAAATTCCAATGTATATATATACCACATTTTGTTTTTCCACTGATCCATTGATGGACACTTTGGTGGCTTCCGCCGTTTGGTTATCGTGAATCATGCTGCTGTGAACATGGATATACAAATATCTCTTCAAGTCTCTGCTTTTACTTCTTTTGGGTGTATACCCAGAATTGGAATTGCTGGATCATATGGCAATTCTATGTTTAATCTTTTGAGTAATCACCACACGAGTTTTCACAGCAGTTGTATCATTTCACCAGCAAGGCGCAAGTATTCTAATTTATCCACATCCTTCCCAAACATTATTTTACAACTAATGGGTGTAAAGTGGTATTTCACTGTGGTTTTGATTTGTATGTCCCTTATAACAAATAAGGTTGTGCATCTTTTCATGTGCTTATTGGCCATTTACAGATATTATTTGGAGAAATGTCTATTCAAGTCCTTTGCTCATTTTCGAATTGGATTTTTGTTGTTGTATTATAAGAATTCTTTTTATATTCTGGATTATAATCCCTTATCAAATATATGATTTGCAAATATTTTCTCTTATTCCATGGGTTGCTTTTTCACTCTGTTCATAGTGCCCTGTGACACACAAAAGTTTTTAATTTTGAATTTCAATCTATCCATTTTTTCTTTTGTTGACTGCTTTCAGTGTCATATCCAAGACATTATTGCCAGATCCAATGTCATAAAATTTTCCCCCATGCTTTCTTCTAAAAGTTTCATAGTTTTAGTTCTTACATTTAGGTCTTTGATCCATTTTGACTTAGTTTTTGCATATGGTGTAAGGTAAGGGTACAACTTCTTCTTCTTTTTTTTTTTTTTGCATGTGGATATTCAGTTTTCCTAACATCATTGGTTAAAAAGAATATTCTTTCCTTATTGAATGGTCTTGGCACTCTTGTAAAAAATCCTTTGACCATATATGTGAGGATTTATTTCTGGACTATCTATTCTATTCTTTTAGTCTGTATGTCTGTCTTTATGTCAGGAAGCACACTGTTTTGATTACTGTACCTTTTTGGTAAGTTTTGAAATTTTTTTTTAAAAAGTGAGACCTCTAATTTTATTCTCCTTTTTCAAGATTGTTTTGGCTATTTGGGGATCCCTTGAAGTTCTGTATACATTTTAGGGTGGATTTTTCTATTTCTGCAAAAAAAAAAAATATGGGATTTTAATAGAGATTGCATTGAATCTATATACAGGTTTGGGCAGTATTGACATCTTAACAATAGTAAGTCTTCCAATCCATGAACAGAGGATGTCTTTCCATTTATTTGTGGCTTCTTTAATTTTTTTCAGCATTGTTTTGTAGTTTTGAGTGTACAAGTCTTTTGACTCCTTGGTTAAGTTTATTCTTAACTATTTTATTATTTTGATGCTATTATAAATGGAATTGTTTTCTTAATTTCCTTTTTGTATTGTTCACTGTTAGTATATAGAAACACAATTAATTTTTGTGGGTTGATTTTGTGCCCTGCAACTTTGCTGAATTTTAACTTTAAAAACTAATTTTCTTCTGCTGATATGGTCAATGAATAAAGTGTAAAAAGCATAGAGAAGTACAAATAAATAAATAAAAATTACCCACAGTTTCACCACAACGAGCTAGCCATGTGTTGTGTTGTATCATTCTCTCTGTCCCTCCTTCTCATACTTAGTCTCACACCATTAATATTTTTAATCCTACTTTGCCACTTAAGAGTATATAATGAACTTGAATTATTTTGGTAATGACAAATGTTCATAAAAGGCTAAGCAGATAAATCTATATAGTTGAGTTTAGTCACTGCCTGTTTCCACATCTCCTTAGTTCAAACTCTTTGTAACCCCAGCCCTTACTCTATCAATATTTACATGCCTCATTTACAAATTGTAAAAATGTTTAAGCATTTTTAAATTCCTTGGTTACTAAGTCCAAGAGGCAAACATCATTTGAAGACAATTTTGGGACATGTGATTTTACTAAATATCGCTTAAGGGTGAGTAGAAGAGTCAATTTCTTTTCATACACTTCTCCTCACCCAAGAAAGAAATTAAAAGTCACAATTCTGGTCTTGAAAGGACCAATCAGACAAATAATAAAAGAAATTATGTGTGTCTGGGTGAGTGATATTCATTCATCCAGAATACATATATTATGCTGATATCCAAGGTAGATAAATTTTATTCTTTAAGTTTGGACACTTGATTGAAGACTGAATTTTGCAATCTTGGTATGTTGGATGAAGCGGCATAACCAAACATATTGGGGGAGCTCCAATTTCCTTGCAGTCTTGTGTGAGGGATGTGCAAACGTGGCCACAGGATACCTAATGGGAAGAATGTAGATACTCAGAATGGTGGTTTCCATGATGCTCAGAAGGGTATTCCACAACCATTCCCTCATTCCTTCAACAAATATTTATTGAACCCCTAACATGTGTCAGGCCTAGTTCTAGGCACAGGGGTCAAATCAGAAAGTAAAACACAAGTTTCATCTGGGTCTAAATTCTAACTATGCAACAGTATCATATTTGGCTAATTCATGTAACCATTCTGTTTCACATCTGAGAAAGAGGCAGGAGATTAAATCATTTTCATGGTTTCTTTCAGTTCTAAAATAAATGATTTTGCAATGCTATGACTCTGTTTGGCATACACACTGCCTATATAAATCCAATACAGGAGTTCATGGTGCTGTCTCCTTCCCACCTGCCAAATCTCTGACCTCTTAGACTTCCCCCGCCCATCATCTCTTGGCCCACCCTCCCCCCATCTGTTCCCTGTTCCCAGCAGCACTGGGGAATCTATAATTACACATGGATGTCACCAATATGTTATAACAGCTTTGCTTCCCTGATATTCTGGTAGCACCAAAAGAGTAAAAGCAGCCAGGACAAAAACACAGTTCCTAGACAAGGTGATATCCCTTAGTTGTGTACAATGTTTAGTTTTACTGGACTCTACTTTGTTACTCATTAACAGTCCTAAGGAACAAAAGAAAGGCAACATGCCTTTAACTAAAGTTAGCTTGTGGTTTCAAAAATATCCTCCAAAGCAAACTATAAAAAAAGAATATATTAAATATTGGTTAATCTTATTTTCCCTTAAACACATGATTTTTGTTTATTGCTGTAATTAGAGTTTGAGTAGCTTATATATGAGAAGAATAGATATCCTTTAGCATCTCTATTTATCTCTAGAATGTACCAGATTGTACCACTTGGCATTTCATTTTTCACATCTTTGCTGACTCTTCCATCTCAATTTCTCTAGCTTAAAAACAAAACAAAACAAATCCCCATCTACCGAATGCAGTACTTAATTTCCTATAATTCTTAAAGAAAGATACACAGTATTCCCTAAGGTTCAAAAAATAAGAGCAACAGTTTTAAAAAAAAGAGAAAGATATTCTTCACAAGGCTAGTCTTTCTCTAAGATAGTCTCATTTTTTTCACCCAATGTAGCAACAATATAGGAAGGATGATAACTAAAATTAGACCTTGCTGTGAAAAATCAATCTGTTCTTAGCACTGTAAATAGTTTAAACATACACGCGCGCACACACACACGATGTTTTCATTTATTTCCTTATATCATACGAAGAGACCAGTGACGTTGGACCTTGAAGGAACATTGTTACCCCCACGTGAGTTCTATGAATACTAGTTCTTTGGGAGGCTCTGGCTTAAATAAAATGGAAATGTTTCTTTACTGTAGGATACCTCGGAGTCTTTAATATACTAATAGACATTATGATTCTCCTAGAAGAAAATCTTGTGAACATCTCCCAAAGGTATTTGACCATTGTAGCCTTTATTTGAAGAGTAATTCTGAGAAACACTAAGCTAGTATAATACTCTCATTTAAAAATTTTTTTTTCAGGCATGGGCTCTTGCTATGTTGCCCAGGCTGGTCTCGGACTCCCGGGCTCAAGAAGCCCTCCTTCATCAGCCCCCAAGTAGCTGGGACCATAGGCATGGCACGCACCACCATGCCCAGTGGATACTCTCATTTTGTAGATAAGGGGACTCTGCTTATGGTAGCTGTGGCTTGCTCTGAGCTCACAAAGAGTTATTAGCACATCAACGGCTAAAACCCATTTCTCTTGACTTTTAGCCAATGTTTCCTTTTAAAATAAAGTGGATAATGATTTTGAAATCCTAATGATTTGTCCTTTATCCTCTCCTTATATTTCCAGCACAGTATCAGTTGTCTTAGGCACCAGTCACAACACAAGAAAGAGCTAGCGCAGTAGTGATCCTCATTACATGATACTCTGGATTGGGATCTTTGGACCCGTGGAGCTTGTGAGGCTCCTACATCACATATTTAAAACCTGTCTATCCATTCAATGTTTTTCAAGTGGAAGTTCAGAAGCAAACTTACATGCCTACATAATTTTTAAATTTTTCTTGCCCCCATTGCCATTGACTGATTAACCTTGTTTAGATGCACTTTTCCTATCTGTAAAAAAGAGGCAGAAATAGGAACCATGTGCTTATATGCAGTGCAGTCACCTCTGGTTAAACTAATATACTTAGTTCTAACAGTGATTAATACATTGAAATAGAGACCTGTATTACAATAGAACCAATATATCAAGCAACACTATCAAATTGCTATGACAAAACCCATGACATTAGCACATTTGTTCTGTATTTGGAGAATGAATGGAAACAGTCTCTTTACTGAACCTTTGATCACATAGATGCAAAAAAATTCTTACACTAAATCTCAACCAATGGCCAACATCTCCTAACATGTCAGGAAACACCTGTGATCCTACAGACAAAAAAACCCAGCAAGACCTTCCCAAGATGCCAACCACTGAATTAGGATAAAAACCATGGCTCCAGATAGTAGTATATTCCTGTCTCTCACTGTTCGGGCATGCAAGCTAACTGACCATAGCTTCCCATACAAATGCTAAGTTAAGTGAGGGAGGAAATTATTCCACTTTTTTGTTATGTGGTGTTTTGTCTGAATATCCTTATGTTTCTTAAAAAGGAGACATTGTTTCTTTAATGACCACTTACTTAAAAAATTTATGGCACTAGGGAATTAAGGATAAAGAAACAAGCTTTTAAACTGGGTTGTTTTTTCCTGCATGCTAATGACTTTCACAATTTCAAAGGAGGAATTATTAGATACGTTCTCTCCTTATAATGGTACAAATCTCAGAGGAAAATGAGCTGCTTATGCATATATTCTTTTAATAATTCAAGAAATTCTCAAGGATTTAAAAAAATATGCTCCAAATCAGAATGGCCCTCAGTTGTCTACTTAAAATGGGTGCATACCATAAATCTTTATTCTAAGTGTTTCCACTGGAGTTAAGTAGCAATGTTCTATGTTGTTTTTTATTTTTAATTATGATCACTGAGCTTTTCATTTGAATATTCTTATTTACTGAACTTCATTCTCTCTTTAAAAGAAGAGTAAATTAAATTTTACATGGTGGAATGGTTTAATACCCATTTAGCTTGGAAAAAAAGACCTGGGGGATAGGATCATTGACTGCAAATTCATGAAATTTTATTAAATGAAAGAGACAGTGCACTTATTTACCATAGTTCCAGAAGAGAAAAGTGGACCAATACGTGGAAGTTAAAAGGAACAACAGATTTCCCTCACTTGAAGAATGAGCTTTCTCCAGTTCCATCCAGGTTGATACAAAGGGTATTAGTTAACCATTTTTTTATGGCTGAGTAGGACTCCACGGTATGCATATACCACATTTGATTAATCCACTCAGGTATTGATGGACATTTGGGTTGTTTTCATATCTTTGCAATTGAGACCATTCTTCTAAGTGAAGTATCACAAGAATGGGAAAACAAACACCACATGTACTCACTATTATATTGGAACTAATCGATTAGCACTCATGTGCACATATGGTAGTAAAACTCAGCAGAAACCAAGCAGGTGGGAGGCAGGGGGAGGGGACGGGCACAACTGATGGTTCCAATGCACGCTGCCTTGGTGATGGGCGCACTTATAACTTTGACTCGAATGGCACAAAAGCAATTCATGTAACCAAAATGTTAGTACTCCCGTAATACTCTGAAATAAAAAAAAAGAATGAGCTTTCTTAAAATAAGCTAAAATAGTTGGCCATTTCCAAGTTTATCCATTAATATCTGTGACTTATTTCAGCCTCTAATGATGCCCATTAGTTGAAAGCAGTTGCAGATATTAAAAGTTTATGAGGAAATGTAAAAGTAAAATTAATATTGAGAAAATTTAGTCCATTTATTTATTTTTTTCTCTCCCCCAAAATAAGAAACTATCACCAGAATTTGATTTTAGCAGTAAAATACCTAAATCTAACACGATATGACAAATTAGCCCAATGACACATTTTAAAGTTGATGAAAATGAAGTAGGAAGTTAGAGTTCAGATAAACACAGAGCAACCTGCTGTAATAAAATACTGAGGCAAAAGTCATGGAGAGTGTGACTCACAGAAAATTTCAAGAAGAGCAGAGCTATAAGATTTATTTGTTGTTGCTATTTAAAGATGGCTCCTTTGGGAATTTTGGGGGTCTCCTATATGTACTGAGCTCACTGCAGACTGGTGTGGCTGCAAGAGCATAATGTTTGGAGAAAGCACAGGGTTTGTAGCCAGAAACATGATTTTGTCACTTTGTTTTGGGTGTGATGTTAAGAAAAAAGTCATGGAAGTTCTCTGGTCCTCAGTATTCTCATTTGCAAAATGGGGTTAACCAACACTTGCCTCACAAGTCTCATGTAAGGAATAAAGGAAATAAAGTACCTGACAAGAATTTTGGAAGCTGAAAGCTATATAGTGGAAAGGATTATTACTTAAATATAAACAGGGACTATTTAAACTATTAGAATTACCTTAACCCATTCCCCTTTCTTCTGTTTCTCCTATTTCTCAGACTATTTCTCAATTTCCTTCAGAAATTACCTTTTAAGTGACAATATTCCACAGGGTTCTGTAAATGTTCGATAAATGACCATAGTCATTTATAACTATAAAGGAAAAAAACTATTTTATTGATGTCATCTATCCTCAAAACTTCAACCATCACATATAAGGTGATAGCGTTCAAACCTACATTTCTAACTCAAACCTCTTTCTGCCACACTAGAGCAGTATTTTCAAATCTTCAACTGGACTCTGTACTTGGATTCCTACTACTTGAAATGGCACAACAAAAATAACTAACTCATATCACTAATTAACTGAAACCCTGTTTCAGTATTTAACCCCTGTGTTAGTTTGGCCCCACCATCCAATCAAGTAAGAAGTCTTTCTCTGAATCCTTCCTCAAAATCCGACTGGTCCTGAGTCCTATCGACTAATAGCAAATCTCAGACCATTGTCATGCGATGGCTTCTGTGGAATTTGAAGAGCATTTCTGTACTCTCCACCTGAGCACCTGTGCTTGGAGTTATAGTCGCTCCACAGCTTAGCGATGTTATAGCTCGCTTGTCAGCACAGCTACACTGGAATGGCCTCTACCACCATCGCCTTGAAATGTTTCTCATCTACACTCAATGGATATGTGAGAATCCATACAATTTTAGATTTCTTATGACACGGGGGACTCAGTGAGCCAAGATGCAAGAATCCTTCAGTGCTTGGAGATGCTGCAAGTCCACAGGGAGAAGATGGGAGAGCAATCTGTTTGTCTAGAACATCCGTTCCGCGCTGGCTGCTCAGCGCACTAAAGCGCGTGTTTCATGACTTCACACATATGTCACATCCTCATCAGAGCTTTTACTGGCCTTTCTAGATCAAATTAGTAGTTTCTTCCTTGCTAACACAGCACTTTAAACATTCACTGGTAAGAGTACTTATCCCATGTTGTAGCTTTTTTTTTTTTGGTTGTAAGTCTGTGCCTCTTCTGGGTATTAGTTCCTAGAGTGCAGAGACTGCACCCTGTGCATCTCCGTCTGTCTCCTCTCTAACCCAGCATCTGTCCCAGAATGCAGGATAAGTATTTATTGGTGATAAAAAGAAGGAAGGTGTTATAAAACCAGAATCTGTTAAGTGGTAGTAAAGCCCAACTTCAATAATTGGGACAAATTGGGAAAGACTGGACAAGGGCCAGCCATGAGGCTTGAAAAGCATCTTGTGGGATGCCTCTTATGGGAGAGCTGAAAAGTAAATATTTTGGTAGGTAATTTGAATTGTGGTTAGGAAGAAGACTTAGAGAACCTTCAGGGTAACTGACAAGCTTTTGTAATTAGAAAATCACTTCTGTGTTACATAATTTTTTCAAAGATTTGAAAAATGCTCTACTGCTTTTATACTTTTAAATTTCCCCAAGTATTCCTGCTTACCTGATATCACATATTTTTGCAATAAATGTTTGGAAGCTTTGCTTCAATAAAGTGAATGTCAACTTTACGTTGTCTGATTACAGCAAATACCAAGGCAGTGACATTCAAGCAGGAAGGCTTTACAAATGTAAGTTTGACTCCTTGTGAGAGGGAGATGTAAGGGCTGCTTCGCTCCTTCACCCAGTCGAAGTGGCTCTGTCCCTGGTCCTCCCCAGCTCCGGGGATTAGTCAGGGAGAATGTGGCTCTGAGCAGGGGCAGCAGCAAAGAGAAGATCACACCAAAAAGTTTACCAGAGTGGAGCTTCTGTGCTGAGGCTCCCAGGCTCCTTTCTTGGAGGTGAACAATGGAGGTAGAAAAGGCAAAAATTACTATTTACTATTATGACGGCCAGTTACCTGTGAAGGAGCCTGAGTAGGCACCGCAAGGGATAAGAAATGTATAAACACCACTTTGAAAAAATTACTGCTAATTATCTTTAGGAATATTTTATAAAAAGGCAAATAATGCAGATGTTTATTAGAATTTTCTAGGCCACTGTCCTAAAGTTCTTATTGTTAAAATACAGTTTCCATGATCTTGTGTCCGAAAGCAGTAACTTGACATGCTGATGATAGCGTATCTTAGAAATAAATGAGCAAATTACAAAATGTTCATTTGTCTTACAGATTTTAAAATTATTATAATAAATCACATTACTTGAAATTGTTTGCCTCAAACAATAAATAATGTTGAGTTTATATTCTATAAAATCTATATATCTGATAAATATAATATTTAAGTCTTCAATTAATTTAATTACAGAAACAAAATATTTTAAAAAATCAAAAGTTTCAATTATGTAACTGGAAAAACATTTTGGACATTATTCATATTTAACAGCTTTTGAATTTAACCCCCTGTATGTGTCAAAAGATGTTCAGAAAAAAACATCTACTCTTCATTTCTCCTCTCACCTCTCATCTGGGTAGGTTTTATTTATGCATTAGACGACCTTTTTGGCCATTAGAACCATCTTGCTTCAGCAGTTAATTAACACAAGTACCATAATTTAATACAGTTAATGCTACTTGATGCCCTTTAATGTACCTTCCATTAGTGATATTATTGTAGTATTACCCTGTAAATTAAAATGAGATCAAGACTAAGAGAGCTGCTCTTTAATTAAGGTACTGGCACACTGTACTTGTCTATTATTCACTAGAGAAAATCACCCCAATTTACTGAAGCAGGACATCCGTAAGTCAGAATTAGTTCATGAAGATTATTAGGTTTATTGAACAATGTAAGTACTACGGAATTGCTGAGATTGTCAGCAGCCATGTTTCTTTTTTTCCTTCATTATCTTAATAAATACACAATGAGAGGGAAGCAAAATAAGTATGTAAGAAAAGAGGGATAAATTTTCTATGAAGAGATGCAGTTTTTGTCACTAGTAAAATAGGTATCAGATGTATCACTTGCCAAAGAAAAATAAATACATTAGTCTAATGATAATCAAAATGTTATTTTTACACCAAACAACACTAGCCAGTTTAAAACGTACACGTGCACAAAGAAATGGAGAATTGGAATTCACAATCAGTTAATTCAAGCAAAGATATCCATTTTTGATTCATTGTGTAGTGTTTCTTGGTTAAAAATTCTGTATTCTTTGTCCACTCTTTTATGTATATTTATCACATCTGGTCTCCATTCTATTTTCCTCAAATAATTCATGTCAATTTCCCACATTATGGTGTGGGCACAGGAAGTGACAAGTAGAAAATTATCACTATCATGATCAGATATAGACATGTAAAGGCATGTTAAATATTGTAATCATTTCATAGGATGGTGCGGGGGTATGCGGGAAACAAAAACTTCAGTTATATTTTGGGAAGTATATATTTATGATAGTCTTGAAAAGGAACCTTTAGAACTTTCTTTGAGAGATCATCAATTGATATTTAATCCTTCTACAGATGATTTGTTGCATAAGAGAAAGACAACCTAGACCATTAATCTTACTGAAATTTTCAAGAGTAAAACAATTATATCAGCTTCCATACCTAAAGGCGCCGTGAACCAGGCAGTGGCTCAACATTCCCTTTAGTGGCTCCATCATTAGCAGATCTTCCTTATATAACTTAAAAGCTGGAGACACGCCCGAGCCATCAGGCCTTGCTTCTTTAGTCCCTCCCCTAAGACTAAAAATACTCCAGCCATCTGGTGCCTAGTGCAGTACGTGCCAGCGTCAGTTCTGCCCTGACGATTGGACAGAGTCCGGAGGGCACAGAGTGGGACCTTGCGGAAGGGCTCACCTCTCCTGGACCTTTCTCTTTTGCCCAGCTGCTTCTCACCAGCTTACAGTCGGCTGGTGAACAGGAAGAGACAGTGGAGCTGAGTCTAGAGAAGAGGGGAGGGCTCCCCCAAACTCCTCAGAACCACTGAAATGCAGTTGGAGGACACGAATAAGTTGAGAGAGAAAAAAAAAGTGGTAAATCTGGAGGAAACTACATTTCTAACATTCCACCTTTGGGAGATGGCGCATCTTCTCCCAGTGGAAAATGCATAGAAATGCCTTTAGCTTTAAAGTGCATTTTACGTTTTCTTTTAAATAATTAGAGGAAACAAAAATGAATACCTAATAACAAAAACCAGCATTGACAATGGTTATTTCCCAACCAAAAAGCTTCAGAAGATTGCCTTCTTTACAAGTGTCAAATGAGAGTATTTGGGGAAGTTGGGCTACAGGGATTTGGGCTCAGATTAAGGATTTCTTGAACTGTAAGGAAACTGATTCAGATGAATCCACCTAACAATGTAGATTATACCAGGAGTAAAATTCATATCTTAGTTTATTATTTTTTATTTTATTCTTATAGATGAAGTGAATACTTGTTACTTCGTTGCATTAAGCTACCGTTAATAATATCAACATCAATTATTTCCATATATCATATATCTCCAAGAAAAGATACTGAAAACTGATAATCTTTTCCTAAAATGTTCATGAGTGTAATGGCTGCCTTTTATGATAAATAGCAAATTCATGTTTAAGGCAATAGCTCCATATTGCCGTATCATGTTACCTGCTAATATAATAATATATGAACTGTCCTCTATACCCTGGAACTCACAAAACTCAATATTGAATCAATGCATATTTCTTTCAAAAATATTACTTTGCTTTAAAGATATAGTCACAATATAGCGCCAGCACCTTGGTTAAAAGTTTTTAAGAAAGGCTCCATAGATAAAAATTCTTAATATTTCCACAAAGAGCATGAAGCCAGAACAAAGCTGAGAGTAGATGACCACTACTTTTCCACAGCTAAGATTCTGATACCTTTGACACTACAATGAGGTCAAGCCTACCACTCTGCCCTATGGCCCTTACCTTAATAGCAGTGACTTCTTCCTTTTTTTTGGAACATGTAGGTGAGGCAACTCTCTGATGGACCAGAGAGTCTCAACAATACCCCAGTTTCTGAGGACTGGCTGCCTTTGGGATGCTGGAAACAAGTAAATTCAATAAATCCTGCCCTGTCTGTTTATATTTTATGATGACTTAATTAAACCTAAATGATATATATGATTTATATTGTTATCCTCATATATTTTGATTTAAAGCTCCCCTGGCCTTTTTGTTGGCATGCTATTCTTTGCTTGTCTTTCCCGTGTATACCGTTTGCTGGATACTCTACTCTTACCTTTAGTTCTTCCCACTCATCATCTCATGCTTGCACTCCCGTCAAGTGGTTACTTTGATAACATACCACACTTAAAAAGCTGTTGCAAATCTCTACATTGGTGGTCCTGGTTTTTCATTATCCAAATTTTTCATTTAAATTTCTTCAAAATTCTTCGAAATTTGCTTTATTTTTGTCTCTGATATTAATATATTATCAAAACCAAAGATATCCCTGGCTGTGACCATATTTGTAATTGATCAAAATGAAGGGAGCCTGCCTGACTCAGGTCCATATTCAAAAATGCTAGTATAGCTTTTTAATATAATAACATCCAAACATTTGAAAAGTAGAGCTTGCCCCAATTTAACAAAAGCATTCTGTTTCCCAAATGCTTTTGGTTCTGAGTTAATAAATTTAAAGAAATCTAACTTCCATTTTGGGGATTTTTTTGTGCAATATAACAAAACATAAATAGATTGTTGTACCATGTCTAAACCTTCTCTTGCATTTGAAAACAATGTTAAGATATAAAGATGTATTTCTTGTTTTTCAGTCCCTTATAGAGCAACTGGCTTTGCTTCCCCTGGTTTCATTGTCTTAAAAACTTAAAGGACTTCCTGACCTCGGGACTTCTATTTTTTTTTTTTTGCTTTTATTTAAATTCTGAAGAGTCATGCCAGGTTCAGTGACAGCAAATTTGGGGATTACGGATTACCGCCGAATACTAAGGGTCAAACGCCTTCACAACCTACTTCTACACTGGTGTTCCTGAGACAATGTTGCAGTAGAAATTGACACATGTCCCGTTCCAGCTGTCGGACCAGCATGATGGCATTTTCTTTGGACGAACCCACTCCCATTCAAGGCAGACAGACGTTCTCTTACCTTCCTCGCACCTTTATGTCTGAGATCGCGTAAAAGTAGCGTGCCAAGTGTAGCTCATCTACAAATATTTCCCCAACGGCTGGTCTTAACAGCCTTATCCTCAGGTCTGTGACCGTAAAGAAATCTCTGAGTTTCTTGGTTGTATCCAGCTGTCCGTAGAGGGAAGCCATATTGCGTAGCCGAGGTCCAGCAAAAAACGCGAACCTGTCTTTGATTTCAAAGTGGATTATTTTGCTATTTGTTGTATACCCTGTGGAATACTCTTCCGTGCAAATTATTTCTAAGACCGTATGCTGTGATAAATCCTTCACGGATTTAGGATCCATGTGAAAAGCATCCAAGCAGTCTGTGGCATAGTACTGATAGGGCTGCCATGTTCGCCCATAATCGAGAGACTTCTCCAGGATCATTTGGTCTGGACGCCCCGATTCAAAGGTAATGACTATGTTGTCTGTGAGCTCAATGGTTTTGCTCCAAGACAGAGTGATGTTAACCTGGAGAGGCTTGGGATACTCCTTCCAAGTGGCAGACTGCCAGAATGTGGAGGGGTGTCTTCCTTCGAAGTCAAACATCAGCTCAGGGGGGTGTGCCAGCTCGGGGGTGCTTGCATCACACTCGTTATTGCACATGTAGGGGTTGCCCTATGGAAGAAGAACAAAAGAAGGTGCATCAAAACACTGCTTTGACACAAGTCAAGTCTTGCCATATAGTTGCTCAGTAAGAGGCTAGGAAAGGGGGAAAAAAAAAAACCAAAAAACCCCGTTTTCAGTAATCATTTTTATTTGCCCTAACTAGATTTGCCTCTTTAATAGCTTGAAAGAAAAAGCAATATGGTAATTTTCTTGTCTTGTTTCTTTCCATGTGCTCTAAGAAATGAAAACAGTTTATTTATCCCATATGTGCTAGACCCATAATGTGGTCACAGAAGCACAAAGACACTGAGCAACTGTCTAACAGCTCAATACCTCCGCTTCCTTTCAGAAAAACGCTATAGAAAGGCAAAGGAAATTCCTCCCTGCCTCAAGGACATTCCTTAAGAGCACAATTCTGTAAAAAGTCATTTTTTTTCAAGCAAAGCTTCCGATTTAGCCATGAGCATACTTGTGTCCTGTCTGGGAGACAATACCCCCATACAACGTTCAGCTTCTTTTGGCTTTGCCTCAAATCCATCATACTTAACTGGGGCCCTGCTTTATAAAGTCTGGTTTTAAAACATTTACTTTGTTCACCACAAATCATTAAAATGTGGTACTCTGTAGGCTCTGGGGCTTGGTCCAAACATCTGCCATCCTATTAGCTAGAGATAAGAGGATTGCTGAGGAAATCTTGGGGCCGGGGGTGTGCTCCAAGTTATCAGGACAAGAAAACCCACCACTCAATTAGGAGGGTGTTGCACATCAAACCACAGCCACTTGGTGCGTTTATTGCTCTGGGCTAGCCCATAGGCAGCTCTCTGTAAATGTTAGTTATTATTACTCTCCCTCTAACAAAGGCTACTTCCCTCATAGCCCATTCAAACCAGAGGCCGGAAATAAATCTAGTTACATCACAAGTTACAACACTGCTTATGCTACACTAAACGGCTGCACTTGGCTTTCATCAGTAGATTCTATGGCAAATGACAGGCTCCCAGATTTTTGTTTATTTTGTTTTTAAGAAAACAAATAATATCATTTGGAGTCAACTATTCAGGTATTTCTCTCTTATCTTGTACTTGGTAATTATATGCATGGATTGCTGAAAGAATCAACTTTCTGACATTGTCCTTAGGCTTTCTCTTGTAATTACAATTAGATTTCTTTTTCATGAACTGTAAGCTTTTTATCATACCTGTAGGATGCATAAGCTAGGTCTCAAATCATGAATTTACACTTTAGATATCGACACTCAGTTACCAGCTGACTACTATGAAATATAAGATGAGCATTGATTGGAGAATTGCTTTGGCCTCCCTAGAGGCAACTTTCTCCTACCTCGTCAGCTAATACTCTCACTCTCTCTTTCCCATTAATGCAACTGAATCCTAAAGCTGGCAACAGGTTTGGGGGACTCAAGCATAATTGAGATGGGGCAGGAGAAAGGAGAGAAGGTACATTATTTGAGGAACAGAATTGTTTTAAAAATACACTCAAGGAATCAGTGATAATGGAAATGTTTCTGTATTTCTCTCTCAAATTTCAATTCCCTATTCCTGATCCCAGCATCTGTGGCACTATTTATAGTATCCCCTTCAAAATGAGCCAAGGGGGGAAAATAAATTTCTGTTCTAGGTGGAATAAATCACCAAATTTATTATTATTTAAACTCTCTTAAGCATACCAGAGAGCCAAATGCAAAGCTCTGCGAACTGGCAAAGGCTTTTTATGGAGGGCTATAAATATTGTGGAATCTGTCAGGATTTATAAATTCTAAATATATGTAAATGCACATTTTACTTGAAGGGGTCAGATTTACCCAAATCACACCTTCTTTTGAAATTTACTGAAAAAATATGGTCACTTCAAAATCTGTCAGCATGTAGCCATCTGACACAATCATTAACTTGGATGCTACTACCTTCCTCCCGACAAAAGCATCTTCGTCTGAGGTCAGGGGTATGGAAACAAAGGGAATACATCAAATTGATGGATACATCAAAATGAGTTATCAGAAGTTTGTTTTAGGTCATGTTGAAAGATAGCATTTGTTCACTTTCAGCATAGGTACTCAGAGCTCCTCAGATGGGGCTGAGAGCTGGGACCACAAGAGGAGGCACATCAGGCTGATTGTGGAAATGAGTTAATACTAATAAACCTGTCTTAGAAAACATCCCTGATGAACTCTATCTAAAAGGCACTCATGTCTACGTTCAATAAAGGGTGTTGGCAATAACCACCGTTTAGCTGCCAGTGTGTGTGAGACACTTCACATGTAATTCCTGGGTAATCCCTCTCATCCTGATCTTACAGGAGAGGAAACTGAGGCATAGAGAAGTGTTAAGTAACTTGCCCAAGGTCATGCAACAAAGTGAGTAAGAGGCAGAGCCAGGACCATCCTCCTGTACTGCCCTGGCCTATTATACACCCAAGTCAACAGAGTTCCCTACGTTGCAACCCTGTCTTAGAAACAGGATTGGCTAGTAGAAAAGAAATGTCTAAGATCAAATGTGTTTGGGAAACACAGCCTAATCTTCTTGTCTTGGAGAGTCCTAATGAGCATTACCATAATCTGAGATACCTTGAAATTAAGAACCTTGCTTAGCTCCATGTAATACCTAGTTTCATAAACCTATTTGACCATGGAATCCCTTTTTGGTTAGTGTCCTGGACTGCATTCTTTGAGATTCTCTGGTTTGTATTACTCTTAAAGTTATAAACATGTGGGGACTGCACAGTACTGCTCAACCCAGTTTTAGTCCTTCAAAGAAGCCATGGCCACAGAAGGCACATGCTCTATTCTACAGGGGTGCCCTTCCCCTGAGGCTCAGCAGGACAGCCAGCTCAGGGTAAGTGTCTACTTTACATCAAGTTCTTCATTGCTTTGCACAGATCTGGTTCTTTAGAAAAGAGAGAAAAGTTTCATACATTCCCCAACTATTTGTTAGTTATCTACTATGTTACTATATTTAAGGCACTGGGCTTGGCTCTCATGATACAGTAGTAAACAAATCCTAGTACTTGCTTTCTGTGGCATCCTAGTTGGGGGAGATGCACTAAACAAACTAACATAGTGTTTTCTAATGTTACATGATGATAACTGCCATGGAGAAAAATGAAGCCAATTAAAGGAGGGGATGGCACTGAGGGATAGTGATCTAATTTTATACTGGGAGGTCAGAGAAAATCTCCCTGATAACATGACATTTGAGCAGATTGAGAACAATTCCCAGTTTACACTGGAGATAATCAGAGGAGGTTGACCAGAATGACAGTTTCATCCTTCCTTTGACTCTACTCTGAGTGATATTTTTAACAACGTAACAATTTATTGAAATCAATGAATAAACAAATCATCTCAAATGAGAACCTACACCAAATGACTGTAGATATCCACCCCCCCAAATCAATTGGACTGTTCCTATTTCATAGAACTCATACTTTTTCAGGAGATTAATGATATGATGGCTATTAACGTAACTTACTGAGATATGATAACATTGAGAAAAAATTAGCAGAGGAAGGAAAAAAAAAAGGTTTCTTTCTGGTCCCTGCACTTTAGTTGAGAGGAAAAAAATAAAAGAAGAAAGGTTCAGAAGCTGAAAATCTTACTATTCCCCAAAGAGAAAGCTGGAGGAGAGATTACATGCTAAAATATTCAGTGTAAATATTTCACGTGGGTGTGATCTGTAATACTGTTGTTACAGAGAATTATCAATATGAAAACAATTCCTGTTAAAGGGATTAGATTAATTAAATTTTCGACTGCTTCAACCCCACCCTAATCCTCTTTAATAATGTTAACAATGGAGTTTCTACAAAAAAAAGCAACTTTTCCCTACTTACGAAATCAAAGAACACTTTTTGGCGCTACATCTAACAGATTCAGGCATCAGCAAGCATAAGTAATTACTTTGTGGCCAGCAGGCAGCCTTAAATAGATCTTAATTGAAGTCCTACAAGTAGCAGATCCTTAGCTGATTGTCTATGGACAAGGGAGAAAATATTTATGATTATACTGATAACATTTACACCATTAACAAATGCTTAAATAATTAAACAGATATTGCTGCTAAATATTTTTATAACAATTAGAAGAAGATTGTGATGTTTAATTTCATTTGAAAACGTTAATATTTTAGTTCCGGGAGAATTGCATTTAGTTATTAATTAGCCAAATTTGTAGCCAAAATGAAATGTTGTTATTTTTGTTTAGTGTGCTTTCAGAATTTAGAGGGTTGAATAAAATTTGAGACATGGTTTTACTATTTCTATTGGTGGAAGGTGTCTTCCTTCTGGCAAGTGACACTTTTAAAAGAACATCCTTTCACCGAGTTCTGCTAAGCCCTTCAGAGTTAAAAAAAAATATCCTATATAAGCAGTATTAATGTAGCACTTGCGGTTGTTATCATGTTGATATGATAACAAGCTTTCCAAGCTTTGCCTATCAGCAAACTATTGAGAACGAGAGTTGGAAACGAGGGAATTGGAAGCTGATAGTTGACTCCTTCGTATCAGAAGTACAATTTTTGGCGGTGGGACTTCACTCCCAGTCCCTTCTTGGAACTTCCTGGCCACTCCTCCGTGCCTACAGTTTTTCTGCTCCCAGATTCTTGCTTGGCTAGACTATGGGAAGGCCCCTCTCTTATGACTTTTCTGAAGACGCTCAGACTGCTCTGAGTCAGGAGCTGATGTTCATAGGTCATGCCGAGGCACTCCCTTCAGGTCTGACAGCTTCGTTACTGGCATTGAGGGAAAGTAAAATCCAATATAGTGGACCTCTTTTTTAGACTTATAAGTCTGAAAGAAATACCAGTACCACCAATACTGACATACTGACAAGCGCTGATGACCACAGTTATAGAGATAGACTGTCCTCAGTCAGGAAAGATCCGCAAGGCATGGTATTTCTGATTGCCCTGGCCCTCAGGACATAAAGGGCAGTGATCTCTACAAATGGCAGTGCAATCTCTTTTGTAAGCTGCTTTGTTAATTGGTATGTTGGGTATCTATGTGGGGTATACATATGGTAACGATATACAGTAGTCTCCCGTTGGTTGATGTTCCAAGCCTCCAGTGGATGCCTGAGAGTGAGGATAGTGTAAGGTTTTTGGTGGCGGAGAGACCAGCGGACACAAGTTATGGCCAAACAAGTGGCTTTTATTAAGCGCTCCTGGGCGAGGTTCACAGGTCCTAAGGTCAGGACCTGAGAAGTCACGCCGCCCAGGACTGAGGCAGGGTTTTTATATGTGGGGTGAAAAAGGGGGTCTTGGAACATTCAGGTAGGATGTGGTCGTTTGAAGCCTGAGTACTTTGTCTGCAGCAGCTGAGTAGGGCAGGAAACCGAGCTCAGGGTGTTCAGCCTGCGTAGTTGTCTTTTTTTTTTTTTTTTGCCACTCATAACAGGATATGGTCTGGCCCCGGCTGCAAGCCAGCAGGGAAGGGGCCTGGGGCTGTCGTTGCTGTGCCTGTGGGGGTCTTTTGGCCAGCCTTACAGATAGTACTAAACCCGACTGCTGTCAACTGGAACATGTTTCATTCTTGTCTTCCACCCACAAATTGAATACCTTTTCCATCTTAACTTATCACACCCTGTGGCCATAACTTTTGCAGTTTGAGGTGTAACAGCAAAATCAGCACAAATTTCTTTTTCCTTCTTCACAATTTCATGGATAGAAGATTCATTCTTACCATAGACATTAGCAACTTCACCTTGGGATTTTTTTTTTCTTTCCTTATTAAGCTGAGAACTTTCACCTTTTCACTTAAAGGGAGCACTTCAAGGCGTCTCTTTGGCGTATCTGAATTGCCACATTCACTGCTCTTGCGCTCTGGGGCCATTAGTAAGTAAAACAAAGGTTACTTGAGCACAGCTCTGTAATACCCATGGCAGTAGATCCGATAACTGGGATGGCTGCTATGCGACACTCGGACTAAGCAGCTAACGGACAGGTAGCGCAGGCAGCGTGGACACGGTGGACAAAGGGGTGGTTCGCGTCCCGGGGGCAGGGCAGACGCTGTGACATTTCATCACGCTAATCAGAGTGGTGCACAATTTAAAACTTATGAATTGTTTATTTCTGGAATTTTTCATTTAATATTTTCAGACCGTGGGTAACTGAAACCTCAGAAACAAAACTGTGGGTAAGGGGGCACTAGTACAGCCTAAGCATAATACTATGGCACTGTCCCAACACTGGATGTTCTGAAACTGTTGTGACAAAAATGCTTATGTATTTGTCAGACCAAGTCACAAATTTTAGCTTGAAGAATATGGCCACCCTAAGAATAGTAGACGATGAAGAGTTTTGTTTTTATAACTCCAGAGTTAAAAACTGACTGCTCCGTTTTCTAATGGAACTCTTTGTTCATCAAAAAGCTTCCTCCCCAGCATAGACACAGGCTTGAGGCCTGATTGAAGTTATATCTTGCTTCAATCTGCTCCCTGACAATGCTAACACCTTGTGGACTTCTTTACTCGGGAATAAAGACAGGAGGGCTTAACCTTTCTGCAACAAGAACACTGGAAGCCATACCACAGATTATGGGCCATAATAGACACCTGTGTAAATCCCCACAGAGGATCATGGTCAGGATTTTCAAACTGGTGTGGGCTGACAGGGTCAAAAAGACCAAGCTTCTAAGAAGGAGCCAAATACATTCTCAAGCCACAAGCCACAAAGGTGGACTCCAATATGGCAATCTGAATCATTACTTTGCATGTACTGGAGAAGAAATAAATAGTAACAGAATCACGTGGGGCTGAAAGGGAATGTCCACAGAAAAGTATTGTACTAAGCTGACATTATTGTAAATGGTAGGGAAATCACTTTTTAAAAATTATTTTCTTTTAAAAAATCACTTAGAAACGTTTGATACAGTGTTTTGCCTTTTGGATGGTCTTGACACAGACCAGAATACAGATATTAAAATGTTAATTACACAACAGTGAAGTGGGCCATCAGCATTTAAGTTAAAGTAAGGTGAGAGAAACAAGGAGAGTTAAAATATCACGGAGGTGGGAATATTTTGAGTCCTGCCACCATCACGTATCGTGAGAGATAGTTTGAGCATTTCGAATCCTGAAAGCTGTGACTTGATGTTCAAACACTGGTTCCTTCTTCTCTCACATAAGTATGCAAGTCCAAGACCTCTTTGAGGTCCACTTGCTGAGGGCCACTGGTTTCGAGAGACTATGGGGAGACCATCAGCATTCTCTGCTAAAGTGATCCTCGATTATGAGAGACAGGAAGGGAACTTCCTAAGGTGGCACTTCCAAAAGCAATTGCCTTCTGGTGAGTCTATCCTAATCTCTCATATTCCTTATTTCTTTCAAACTCCTCTCTTCCAAATTCCTTAGCTATTTATTGGCAAATGCACTATATTACAAACATTGTGAAAAACACAGAAATGATAGAATATGTTTGCAATTTAGTGTGGAGATTAGATATATACAGGTAACAACCATGTGCTTCTCAAATGGGTTACTTATGTTCCTAAAGAGAGTATTATGTGTCCTTAAGGGTAAATAGAGTCACCAACACCACAGTGTAATTTCCTGGAGTGTCCATTTCACCTCTTGGTACAAAAGTAAATGTAATTTTGTATTAAAAAGAGAAAAACATTTTATGGAGTAAAATGCAAAAACAATTTGCAAGCACCTTTAGGAAAAAAAAAAACCACAAAGACATTTCATGTTTGGGGAAGATTTAGAGGTATATGTGAAAACACACTGAGGAGTCTGAGAGGCTTGGGAATAATTTATTCCATTCCACCACCCTCCTGCATGTGATACTTCATTCAAACCACCATGGGATAGTTGCAGCAAAACTAGTCTTATCAAGACTGAGAATTGTGAGTTTAACCATTTCAGCATTAAATTTCTAGTTGAAAAATATTTGCTGCACTCCACCCCATGGCAATCCAGGTGGTGTTCTCCACACTCATATATTTAGTACTTCCAGGTAGAAGACAGCAGATGAAACACTAATGCTGTTTTACAAATACAATTTATTCTCATGGTAATAGAATCCAGTGTGCGTTAGAATCACCTGAGGCATAATTATAATATTTGTTTCCTGGGTCCCAGCCTCAGAAATTCTGAGGATAGGAACAGAAACTGCTATTTTTAAACAAGTACTTTAACCTTGGGTATTAGGGAAACACTTGTTTATTAAAAATATCTTTATTTTGGTGGCTTTCCTAAAGAAGACGTATCCTTTTGTTTATCTCCAGCTCCCAAGATAGCTTTCTAGAACCTCAAGGAGTACTTCATCTATACTTCCATTGTTTACTCACTCACTCATTCATTCATTCATTGAATAAATAGTTAATGGATGTGTATGTCAGACGCTGTGCTGTATACTGGGTGTAGCATGGTAAATAAAACAACACAGTCCCTACCTAAACTAGGCTTGCAGTGTAGTTGGAGAAGCAGCCCCTAAAAGTAAACAATTATATAACCACATTTGAAGGTGAACTGTGAAGGGAAATAACATAGTTCTATGAAAGAAAATAGTAGTGAAGAAACTTTCATTTGGTGGTAGGGGAAGAACTTTTTCAGGAGGTAACATTCAACCTTGGGACTCAGGGCTGGGAGGGAGATCATTCAAGACAAAGGGAGAAGCAAATGCCAGGCTCTGAGTTGGGAAAGAGCTTGGGGTTTTACAGGAACTGACACAAAGTGGCCGTTCCCGGAATGTCATAAGCTAGAGGAAAGCAGAGGGGATGAGGTTGGGGAAGGAGGCAGGGAGGAGATCGTGCATGAGCCTGGAGGCCAGATGAGGACTCTGGATGTTCCTCTCTAAGTGGAATGGAAAGAACTGGATGGGTTCTTTCTGTCGTGTGCATAATGATCACAGAGCCAGGAGCAGAATCGGCAGTCGGTGGAGCTTCACTGGAGTGGTTTAGACACATGACCATGGCTTGACCCAGGGTGGAAAGAGTGGAAGAGGACAGAAGCAGATGGACGGAAGGGACACTTTAAAGGAGAATCAATAGAGCTTCATACATCTGCTTAATATTTATGACAGGACTAGATATGAGGTGGAGATGAGCAACAGGAAGTGATGGAGAGCAGTTCTTCAGGGTTCTAGCTGGACCAAGTAGGTATTTGGTGGTACTTTTTACTGAGAAGTGGAAGACCAGAGCGGAGTTGTAAGGACAGTAAGAGCTCAAGGTTGGAAATGTTAGCTTTGGTATTTTTGTGCGATATATAATAGAGTCAAGCTTATGGTGTGTCTGACACTGTTCTAAATGCTTTACCCATATTAACACATTTAATCTTCATAACAACACCATGAGGTGGATATTATTATTTGCCTTATTTTACAGATAAGGCAGTTGAAGTACAAATCATTTAAATAACTTACTCAGAATCACATAGCTAGTAAGTCTCAAAGTCAGGATACAAGTACGGGCAATCGGTCGGCAGAGTCGATGTTATCAAAGACTATGCTATAGAGCCTCTCTATACACTGAGATTTTCAGGTCAATATGGGTCTGGGTCTCAGAGGAGGGGCCAGGCTGGAGATTTTAAGTTTATGAGGCATTATCTTACAGAGTATTTGCAAGTGAGAATGGAGGAGAAAAATCGGGGAGAAAGTGCATGGATAAAAGGACAAAGACCTAGAACTGTGTCTTGTGTTAACTCATACAGGTAGTCAGTACTCATTCATTTACTAGGCCCAGTGATGTTAATTACCAGTGCCTGGCATACTAGCTGTTAAATAGCTGTGTATCTCATTTCTTTATAAGTGGTTTTGAATGGGAGGATTTTTAGATACTATAAGAAGTTAAAATAAGGAAAAAGGTTGATTTTTAGTAAAGATGATTTTTTTTTATCTTGGTTTCTGGAGAAAATAAACTGTCCAGTAGACTGCTCCTTTATGATAAGAAGGAGCAGAATGCCTGCGGTGGGAAAACAAAGAGCTTTCAGAGATAACAGGTAAACTGTTTTCAAATGTCATATCAAGTTTTTGGACTAGTGCATTTAAGACTATGAGAGAATGAGCAGATTCCACTTAGAAGAATTCTAAGAGAATCCACACTATCAGTGAAGGTCAAGTTACAGTAAAGGGAAGGATGGTTCCGAGAAAAAGTCAACAGGAAGGATTAATTTAGGGATGTGACCCTCACAGCCATTAGTTTTCCTAACCCTGTTTCATTATTTTTTACCTCTCCACAAACTGCTCCTCTCCACTTTCCTTTGCTTGTTCTCCTTCCTATTTTAGATCTTTAAAACCAAGCTTCATCTATGGTCTCATCCTTTGGTCTTTTCTCTTCTAAATACGTCAAGTCCCTCATGGAGTTAATTCACATTTACAGCTTCAACTATCACTTACACTTTGAAGGCTCTAAAATTCTGTCTTCAGTTCTGATTTCCCATGGGAACTTCAGACCCATCTATTCAACTACTTATTAGACATCATCTAAATGACCCACAAGAATCTCGAACTCAACATATTGAAAACTTAACTTTTTCTCTCTCCCTTCCTTTTCCTTCCTGAATAATTCAGTCCAAAAGCTATTAGGTGGGTCTGAGCAAAGCAGGTATCACTCCTATAATATTCCTACCAAAGATGCCTAATCTGAATCTAATCATGAGGAAATATCAGAAAATTCAAATTGGGGGGTATTCTACAAAACAGCTGCTCTGTCATATCTAAGTGTATCAAAAAAGATGGAGGAACGGTTCCAGATCGATGGACACTAAAGAGATCTGACAACTAATGCCACCCAAACTAGATCATTTTGCTATAAAAGACATTATTGAAACAACTGGTGAAACTGGAATGATGTCTGAGGATTGTATGGTAGTAAAGTATTCATATTAATTTCCAGATTTTAGTGGTCAAACTGTAATTATGAAGAAGAATGTCCTTGTTTGCAGGAGGTATTAAAGTGTTAGTAGGTTATGGGGCATCAAATTGAAAACTTACAGTCAAATGGTTCAGGAATAAAAACTTTATATTGTATGTGCAATTTTTCTATAATTTTGAGATTTTTAAAAAAATAACTAAAAATCCTCATATTACAGAAGTATATTTGTTGTCATATTTCCACCAAGCAGTAATATATACTATATATTACACTGGTGTATAAATTTCAGCATAAGAAGTACCTGGTGAATCCAGTTCCCACTGGACAGTAATTCTGTTTCAATAATTGGGTTGGACCTGGGAACCTGTATTTAACAAGCACCCTAGATCATTTGGATGCAGGTAGCCTCTAGCACACACTTTAATTAACACTAATGTACTGTTAACTGTTAAGAACCAGGGCTCTGGGTCAGATCTGCCTACATTTGTATTTCAGCTCTACCACTTAGATATTATGTAATTGTTGACTAGTTAAGTTCACTTTTTGAGCCTTGATTTCTTCTTCTTAAAATTAACTATAATAATATTTACTTCATGATGTTCATTTTAGATAAAATTACACAATGCATGTTAAGTGGTTAGCATCTCCTTGGCCTGTAGTAAGTGCTCAATAATTAGTAGTTAGCATTAAACATGCTCCCCAACCTGTGTTTCTTAACTCTGAGAATGATACCACATTCTTCCATTTTCCAAACAGAAAACGTGGGAGTCATCTTATATTCTTTATTCTTCCGCAGTATGCTTCTCAAGCAAGTTTATAGATGTACTATATTGCCACAGCTTCTTTCATATTGCTACTGCCTTCTTCAGTATTTTAAAAAATGCTTTTCACCCAAATTACTGTTAATAGGCTCAAAATTATCTTCCTCCATATAGTATTGCCATCTTATAATCTATTTTCTGCATAGCTGCTAAAGTGGTTGTTCTAAAATCCAAGATCTGACTGTATCATGTCCCCTCTTAAAGCTATTTAGTGGATTTCTCATTACCTTCAAGAGCACAATTCGGCTTCCTTAGCATAGCATGTATTATACAAGACCTTTCAAAATATGGCCTCTGCAAGCTTCTGAATGTACTTTTCATTTTTTCACTCACTTGTGGTGTTCACATCTTATGAGTCAGTCATACCAACCCATGAGCATGTACATATGCACCATATAGGGGACCGTATGCACTGCCATGCAACTCATCATATTACATTGCAATTATTTTTATTTCTCCCACAATAGAATTCTACGAGAAAAACAAATTGACATATGCTGAGTGTAATTTTTTTTTCTGATTTAAAGAAAATAAGAAAAGCAGAAAGACAAGAAGGCAGAAAGGAGATAAGATAAATTAGAAAGGTTTGGAAGTATGGGATAAAATAAAAGGGATTCGTTCATAGGTTTGTGATTGGAAATTGATGAGACAATCAAGATTAACAACTAACTATTTCAGTAAGTTGTAGATGGAATTTGTAAGATGTAATACATAATACAAAAAAAGCCCAACTCCAGGTGCAGAGAGCCTGTGTGTGTGATTGATACAGTTACTGGGGCTTCTGGTGATGTTGGAGGACAAAGACAAATAGTGTGAGCTACAATTATGACCCAGTCCTTTCTTGGTGTTCATTTTATCTTCATTTTTCTCCATCAGCCAAAGCAGTATTTCTCCTAGTGGCTTTGGAGCCGAACGTCTCTTTTCCTAATCCCATCTTGCCCTGCTTATCCACCCCACAGCATCCTTCTGAGTTCTCAGGAGAAGCTGAACACCAAGAATTTGATTCGTTCTTGAGCAGTTGTGGGAAACTAAATGAAAATTGATGGAAGAAGCAGTGAAGGGGGTGGCTGTAATTTTACCAAGCCTAGGCATGGAGGCGCCTTAATGGGCCCCTTAGTGGGGCCTGGGCCTTACATTTTTTGAGAAAAATGGAAGTTGTAAGGGGGAAATGGGACTAAACATATTCTGCCGGAGAAAAGGGAAGTGGTTTTTGTTTATTGTGCCACAGCTTAAGTGGCTAATTACAGAGATCCTGAAAATTCTGCCTCCGTCCAGAGGTCGATTCATTACGAGCTAAGGAAACTTACCCCTCAGGGACACTCAATTTCACAAGCTGCTTCTCAGGCCTTGTATGTAAATTTGCATTGGTGGTTTTGTAATTCTCTTTTTAAAAGAAGCCCCCCAGAACTGTACATGCAACAGGTTCATAAAACCTTGCCTTGTCATTATTTGGAACATAAGTAGTGTATCTCAAGGCCCACTAAAATAAAACAACTCTTCCTTCTTTCTTCCTATTCCTCCTTTTCAATTGATTTCACTGCTTTTTTCCCCCTTAAGATGTTCTATTCTCAGTATTTCCAATTTTGTAACATATTTTCCCTAAATCATATTTTCAAAATTGCACTTGTTCAAGTTCAAATACTTGATATATAATATACCAATATTTCATTAAAATATGAATATATTTTATTCAGATCAACAGACACATAATTTTCTTGGTACATTGTTAACAATAAACATAATCTTCACTTATTTGTAAGGCTGGAATGGCTGTTAGTCTACCAGAGCCATCATCATGAACTAAAGTAAATTAAATAACAAACATTTTTCAGCAGTTATCATATGCCAAGCATTATGCCAGATGTTATAGATTCGATCAAAATAAGGTTGATTGTTTCTTGTCAGCTACAATGTAATAGCAAGATAAGATTGAGAAAGATGTATCATTTTGAAAATAAGAAAATGTATTATAAATGTATTCTGTGAGTAGGTTATATAGAAATGAAATAGAAATTAGTAATATTCTAATTTGCCGACAATATGTGCAGAAATCTATTGTTATAGAGATATATAAAAGTGAGAAAGTCAATATAAAATATTTATAGGAGACAGAATCTTGGTGTTGAAAATGTTTCAGATTTGCATAGGTGAAGGAGATCCATTTTCTTTTTAGAATGGAGAAGGGAACACCCTTTATGGTTAGGAATTGTGAGAGGGGCTTTATATTTGTCATTTCCTTTGATCTTCACAATTCCCTTGGAAGCTTGTATTTTCCTAGTTTTACAGATGAAGAAACTGAGGTTTAAAATGTCATGGAACCTATTCAAGATAAATGGTGAAAGTCTGTTTGTAAAGATGAAAAACAAATCTAATTTTTGGGATGCCAGGGGATGGGCTATGAGGTAATGGGAAATAAGAAAATACAAGAGGAAGTCGATTTTAGAGAGCATTGAAATCTGGGAAGAAATGTTGGGGTTTCATTAATTAAAGAAATGAAAGCCATTACTGGTTTTTATAGCAGGCATCTCATACATGGTTAGCTGCTTTCTTTTTTTGTTGTTGTTTGTTTATTTATCTATTTATTTTTATTTCAAAATATTACAGGGGTACAAATGTTTTTGTTTACATGGATCGATTTTGTTATGTTTGAGTCAGAGGTATAAGTGTGCCTATCACCCAGACAGTGTTCATTGTACCCATTAGGTACAATGGTTTTTGCCCATCCCTTTCCCCCCTCTCCCCTCTGCTTGATTCCCACTGAGTTTTACTTCCCTCTGTCCACATGTGTGCTCACTGGTCAGTTCTAATTTAGTAGTGGGTACCTGTGGTATTTGTTTCTCCATTCTTTAGATACTTCACTTAGAATAATAGTCTCCAGTTCCATCAAAATATCACAAAAGGCCTTAATCCATCCTTCTTCATGGCTAAGTAGTATTCCACAATATACATATACCACATTTTGTTAGTCCACTCATGAACTGATGGGCACTTTGGTTGATTCCTCATCTTTGCAATTGTGAATTGTGCTGCTCTAATAAACATTCTAGTGCAGGTGTCTTTTTGCTAAAATGACCACTTTTCCTTTGGGTAAAAATTGAATAGTGGGACTGCCAGATCAAATGGAAGGTCTACTTTCAGTTGTCTAAGGAATCTCCATACTATTTTCCACAACAGATGTACTAATTTGCAATCCCACCAACAGTGCATAAGTGTTCCTTTCTCTCCGCATCCATGCCAGCATCTATTGTTTTTGGACTTTTTAATAAAAGCCATTCAAACTGGAGTAAGGTGGTATCTCATTGTGGTTTTAATTTGCATTTCCTGATGATTAGCAATATTGAACATTTTTTGATATGGTTATTGGTCATTTATCTATCCTCTGAAAAGTTTCTGTTCCTGTCTTTTGCCAACTTTTTAATGAGGTTGTTTGTTTTTTCTTGTGGATTTGCTCGAGTCCTTTGTAGATTCTGGTTATTAGCCCTTTATTGGATGTATAATATGTTCTTGCAAATACGTTCTCCCATTCCCTATATTGTCTGTTTGTTGTGTTGATTATTTCCTTAATTATGCAGAAGCTTTTTAATTTAATCAAGTCCCATTTATTTATTTTTGTTGTTGCTGTGATTGTCATCAGGGTCTTCTTTGTAAATTCTTTGTCTAGGCCAATGTCTAGGAGAGTTTTTCAACATTTTCTTCTAGCATTTTTATGGTTTCATGCCTTACATTTAAGTCTTTTATCCATCTTGAATTAATTTTGTGAGTAGTGAGAGATATAGATCCTGTTTCATTCTTCTGTGTGTGGCTATCCAATTCTCCTAGCACCATTTACTGAACAGGGATTCTTTTCCCCAGTGTATATTGTTGTCTGCTTTGTCAAAGTTCAGTTGGCTGTATGCGGATGGTTTTATATCTGGGTTCTCTGTTGTGTTACATAGGTCTATGTCTCTATTTTTGCATCAATACCATGCTGTTTTGGTTATGATAGCCTAGTAGTATAGTTTGAAGTCTGGTAATGTGATGCTTCCAGATTTGTTCTTTTTGCTTAAGATTGCTTTGGCTATTCAGGCTCTTTTCTGGTTCCAAAGGAAGCATAGAATTATTTTTTTTCTAGATCAGCAAAATCAGTCCTATGGGGAAAACTCATAACCTTAAATGCCTACATCAAAAAGACAGAAAGATCACAAATCAATAATCTAATGACATGTCTCAAGTAGCTTCAAAAGGAAGAAAACCAAACCCAAAGCCAGCAGAAGAAAACAAATAACTAAGATTAGAGTATAACTAAATGAAATGGAAAACAAAAGAAAAATACAAAGGATCAATGAAACAAAAAGTTGGTTCTCTGAGGAGATAAATGCAATGGATAGACCCCTTGTTAGACTAACCAGGAATAGAAGACAAAGGAATCAAATAAGCTCAATTAGAAATGAAAAAGGAGAGGTCACTACAGACATCACAGAAATACAAAACATTGTCTTTGAATACTATAAAATCTGTATGCCCCAAAACTACAAAACATGGAGGAAATGGACAAATTCTTAGAAACACACAATTTCCCTGGGCTCAATCAGGAAAAAATAGAATTCCTGAACAGACCAACATCAAGCACTGAAATTGAAGCAGCAATCAAAAATTTTCCAACAAAAAAACGTCCCAGACCAGATGGGTTCACACCTGAATTTTACCAAACTTACAAGAAGAACTCATACCTATACTGCAGAAATTATTCCACAATATCGAGAAGGATGATATCCTAACCAACTCATTCTATGAAGCTAATTTCACCTGAACACCAAAGCCAGGAAAGGACACAACAAAAAAATAAAACTACAGAGCAATATCCTTCATGAATATAGATGCAAAAATTCTCAACAAAAATCGTCAACAAAATCTTAGCAAACCAAATCCAACAGCATATCAAAAAAATAGTTCATCATGACCACATGGGCTTTATGCCAGAGATGCAAGGCTGATTCAACATACGCAAATGCAATTCATCACATAAATAAAAGCAAGAACAAAGACCATATGATTCTCTCAGTAGATGCAGAAAAAGCATTTGACAAAATCCAGCACACTTTTATGATAAAAACTCTTAACAAAATAGGCATAGATGGGACATACCTTAAAATTATTAAAGCCATATATGATAAACCCACAGCCAATGTCACACTGAATGAGGAAAAATTGAAAGCAAATCTCACTCTTTGCTAACGATATGATATTATATCTAGAAAATACCAAGGATTCAACCAAGAGACTCTTGAAATTTATAAATGAATTCAGTGAAGTCTCAGGATACAAAATCAATGAACACAAATCAGTGGCATTCATATCGCTAATAACAGTCAAGCCAAAAATGAAATCAAAGACTCAACACCTTTCACAATAGCATCAAAGAAAATTAAATGTTTAGGGATATATTTAACTAAGGAGCTGAGAGACCTATATAGGGAGAACTACAAAACACTGAGAAAAGAAATTATAGAAGATGTAAACAGATGGAAAACCCTACCATGCTCATGGATTGGCAGAATATTGTTAAAATGTCCATACTACCTAACGTGATCTACAGAATTAATGCAATCCCTATTAAGATACCATCATCATTTTTTACATATCTGAAAAAATAATTCTATGCTTTGTATGGAACCAGAGAAGACCTCGCATAACCAATGCAATCGTAAGCAAAAATAATAAATTGGGAGGCATCAGTCTATCAGACTTCAAGGTTTACTACAAGGCTATAGTAACAAAACAGCATGGTACTGGCACAAGAACAGAGATATAGACCTTTGGAACAGGACTGAGAACACAGATATAAAACCATCCTCATATTGTCATCTAATCTTAAACAAAGCAGACAAAAACATACATTGGGGAAAAGAATCTCTATTCAATAAACGGTGCTGGGAAAACTGGATAACCATATGCAGAAGATTGAAACTGGATCCTCAACTCTCATCTCTCACAAATAACAACTCACGATGGATAACAGACTTAAACCTAAGGTGTGAAAGCTTGAGAATTATAGAAGAAAATGTTAGGAAAACTCTTATAGACATCGGCCTATGCAAAGAATTTATGAAGAAGATCCCCAAAGCAATCACAGCAGCAACGAATATAAATAAATGGGACATGATCAGATTAAAAGCTTCTGCACAGCCAAGGAAACTATCATTAGAGCCAACAGACTACCTACAGAATGGGAGAAAATATTTGCATGCTACACATCCAATAAAGGGTTGATAACAAGAATCTATATGGAACTTTAGAAAATTAACAAGAAAAAAATCAAACAACCCCATCAAAAAGTGGGCAAAAGACATGAACTGAAACTTTTCAAAAGAAGACAGAATAATTGCCAGCAAACATATAAAAAAGTGCCCAACATTTCTAATCACTAGGGAAATGCAAATCAAAACTACAATGAGACATCACCTGACCTCAGTGAGAATGGGCTTTATCAAAAAGTCCCAAAACAACAAATGCTGGCATCAATGTGAAGAGACATGAACACTCTTACACTGCTGGTGGGACTGTGAATTAGTACAACCCCTGTGCAAATTCATTTGGAGATATCTCAAAGAGCTAAAAATAGAAATACCATTTGATCCAGCAACCCCACTAGTACACATCTCCCCAAAGGGAAAAAAGACATTCTATAATAAAGACATCTACATCCGAATGTTTATGGCAGCACAATTCACAATTGCAAGGATGTGGAAACAACCCAAGTGTCCATCAATACATGAGTGGATTAATAAAATGTGGTATATGTAATGCCATGGAATACTACTCAACTACAATAAAACAATGGTGAACTAGCACCTCTTATATTATCCTCAATAGAGCTTGAGCCCATCTTTCGAAGTGAGGTATCACAAGTTTGGAAAAACAAGCACCACATGTACCCGCCATCAAATTGTTACCAACTGATCAACACTAAGGTGCTCACATGGAAGTAATATTCATTGGGTGTCATTCAGGTGGGGTGGGTGGGGGTGGGCAAACTCAGAACTAATGGATGCAGAATGCACTCTGTGGGGGAAGGGCATGCTTGTAGCCCTGGCTTGGGTGAGGCAAAGGCATTATATGTAACCAAAATGTTTGTACCCCCATAATATTCTGAAATAAAAAAAAGAGTCCACAAGGTCAGAACCAAATTTTTTCCTTTTTTTCTTTTCTATTTTTTTTCTTTTTGGAGTTAGGGTCTTGCTCTGTTGCCCAGGCTGGAGTGAAATAGCATGATCACAGCTCACTGCAGCCTCTAACTCCTGGGCTCAAGGTCAGAACTGATTTCATACTGTTACTAAGATGTATATCCCAATTACCCTGATTTCATCCTTACACATTTTATACATGTATCAAAATATCACAAGTACCCCCAAATATGCATAAATATTATATATTGAATAAAGAAAGTTAAAAAAAATGAAAAAGGAGCTATTATAACTGATAACATATAAATACAAAATATCATCTGTGAATACTACGAAAATCTCAATGCATATAAACTTGAAAATGTAGAGGAAATCCACAAATTCCTGGAAACACACAATCTCCAAGGACTCAAGCAGGAAGAAACAGAATTCTTAAACAGACCAATAATGAGCAAAAAGATTGAAGCAGTAATAAGAAAAGCTTCCAACTATAAGAAGCTCTGGGCTAGATGGATTCACAGCCGAATTTTACCAGACCTACAAAGAAGAGCTGGCACCCATACTGCAGAAATTATTCCATAACATTGAGAAGGAGGGAATCCTCCCCAAATCATTCTATGAAGCCCGTATCACCTTGATACCAAAGCCAGGAAAGGACACAACAAAAAATGAAAACTACAGACCAATATCCCTTATGAATATAGATGCAAAAATCCTCAATAAAGTCTTGTCAAACTGAATTCGAGAGCACATCAAAAAAATAATCCACCTTTACCAAGTGGACTTCATCCCAGGGATGCAAGGATGGTTCAACATATGTAATTCAATCTATGTGATTCACCACATAAACAAAAACAAAACCAAAGACCATATGACCATCTCAATAGATGCAGAAAAAGTATTCAACAAAATTCAGCACCCTTTCACCATAAAAACTCTCAACAATTCTAGGCCTAGAAGGAATATATCTCAAAATCATAAAAGCCATATATGACAAACCCACAGCCAACATAATACTGAATGGGGAAAAGTTGAAAGCATTCTTAGTAAGAATTGGAAAAAGACAAGGAGGCCCACTGCCACCACTTCTATTTGACATAGTGCTTGAAGTTCTAGCCAGAGCAATCAGCAAGAGAAAGAAATAAAGAGTACTCACATTGGGACAGAGGAGGTTAAACCATTGCTTTTTGCTGATGATATGATTTTATATCTAGAAAACCTCAAAGACTACACTAAGAGACTCCTGGAATTGATAAATAAATTCAGCAAAGTCTCAAGCTACAAAATCAATGTACACAAATCAGTAGCATTCCTATACACCAATAACAGTCAAGCTGACAGTCAAATCGAAGACTCAATAACATTCACAATAGCCACAAAGAAAATAAAATGACTAGGAATATACTTAACCAAGGTGGCGAAAGATCTCTACAAAGAGAACTGCAAAACACTGAAGAAAGAAATCACAGATGACACAAATGGAAAAACATACCATGCTCATGGATCGGTAGAATCGACATTGTTAAAACGTCTATACTACCCAAGGAGATTTACAGATTTAATGCAATCCCCATCAAAATGGTTAGCCTTCTTCATCAGTTTTCAGATTCCTTTCTAGAGAGAACAAAAGGTTCAAGTTGAGTTCAATATTAGGAGTCATCTCAATCATGCCATGAAGAAGAATCAAAAGCAAAATTCAGTCAGAATTCTAGGAATGTGTACACTAAGAATCCTGAGTATATCTTCATTTTTGTATCCTTTACAATTGCTGGCACACAGTAGGTAGTCAATAAACAAGGAACAAACTAATGAATGCAAAACAAACTATTTCATAATAATTTTTCTGTTTAACAAAACGTAAAAATTCTCAAAAATTGAAGAAGCAATTCTATGTCTTCTAATTCAGTTCTGTATCTGCTGCCTGAATCACTTGTGGAATATCAGTCAAAGATGAAACATGATCTTTGACTTTTGCCTTCTTTTGGAGAGATATTACCCAATTCTAAAACATTAATTTACCTCCAAATCAAGAGATCTCACTATGGAGCCAGAAAGGGTCAAGAACTGTCCTAGAACTGGTTACTCCATTTCCACTGAAGTCTAGGTCAGGGAGTAGAAACATGCTTAGAAATAGTTGAATGTCATCATAACTGTAGTGCAGGATAAAATACAAGGAGGATAGTTTGGAGGAAGGAAAACCAGCTAGGAGTTTGCTTTAATTATTAATATCTAGTTGTGAGAACAAGGGACTGGTGAATAGCAAGATTGTGGGAGATTCAGCAGGACTTAGATTCAGTAGAAGTAGAGAACAAAGGAAAAGAAAGAATCAATGATGACACCAAGGTGTAATGCCTGGAAGACAGTGAAAATTGTGGTGATAAGCCTTCTATTTTTAACTACTGTAAGACTGGTACTCTTTAATTAACCCACTCCAGCAGTTCCATTTGCACAAATGTTTGTTTGGCATCCAAGGTAATTCAAAATCAAGAAAATGCCACTGAGATTCAATTAATAATATACTACAAAACATTTTAAAGTTCTCCATCTTTGTTTCTATCAAAATATCTCACATACATAATCACTCATCCCAAATCTTTCCTACCTTACTTACTGCAAGCTCCCATGAACACAGTCCCAAACTCAGCTTGCACAGGCTTCCTCTTCTCTCTTGGTTTCTTCCTTTTCCCCTTTATATCTTCCTTTAGTCACTCTTTATTTCATTACGAATCCAGCTAGTCCCTTTGGTTTCTTCAAGTATCCTCCTTCCACATTACTGCAGTTTATAAAATAAAGACCCAAGAGCTTAGAGGGAAAAACAGAACTCTCAGGAGCCAGTGCAGGAAGCTGTGAATATTCTTAAGGGCCTGAGTGGGCCCAGCCATATTTTTCACAAGAGATCAGAGGTGGGAATTGCAACCCAAGGAAGAAACAGCGTATGTTACCCTCCCCAAAGTAGTTACTAGAGAGCAGAAGGGCAAGGATGCCAAGTGGAAAAAACTTGAGTGAAACTGTGAACACTGCTAAGTGTTCAAGGCCTACAGAAAGCAGTAAAAATAGGAGGAATAAGTTAGACGTAAGCCTTGTTAGGTGGAAACAAGTGATGCATGGAGGCGTTAGTGCTGATGAAGACGGAGTCATCATTTTCAAGCCTCGACAACTGGAACAAATAATTATTCTATCAAGAAGTATCAGTCTCGCTTATAGTGAATAAGAGCACAGAACTGTCTTTCTCAGTGTTTGCATTCCAGGCCTGTGTGAATTCTTTGCTCCTCAGTTTTCTCATCTATGTAATAGGAATAACAATCTATACATTTAATACTGGTTTTGTGAGGACCAAACAAGGTAATATGTAAAAAGAGCTTAGCATGGTGCTTAGAACCTAGTGAGACCTCAACAAATGTCAGCAATTACTATTATCACCATCATCACCATCATCATCATTGTCATTGCTATTCTTATCTATGACCTTTTCAAGCTGTCATCATATAAAAGCCTCCTTTACAGGGTGCCAGCTAGTAGTTCAGCACTCGGTTCTTCAAAGTGGGCTAACAAAATGGAAGCACAAAAGTTAATCTCTTCATAGAATATGTAGAATAAGTGAATCTTTTAGGGATCCAAATGAAATTTTCATTATTTATGGTGCAACTGTATAGGTCTCAAGTTGCTCCTTGTGGACAAATATAAAAACATTCCCCAAATGGCTTGGATTACACCATAACTATCTCTCAGTATCAAACCTGTTGTAGCAGCTCTGACCAGTCTAGAAAAAAACACAGTCCTCCCACCTTGCCAGACAACTCACAATTCAGTGTAATTAAAATCTAGGTGGGAAAAGGTCAAACCTAAGACTGAATCCACATTCTTGAATTTATAAATAGAATCAGTTCGGAGAAATTATCTAACTTTTCTGAGCCTCTGCTTGCTCAGGTATTCAATAGAGACTGTATCTTACTCCCAGGTAAAGATTAAAGTAGCTAATATGCTAAAAAAAAAAAAAAAAAAACCAAACTAAACTAAACTAAACCACTTAGAGAAACTGAGATACAGTTGGCAATATAGATTCATTTTCTTCCATTTCCATTCTTTCATCTGTTAACAGTTCAGATCTGTGTTCTTCAATATGGTACTCATGAGACACATGTGGTTACTAAGCACTTGAAATGTAGCTGGTTCAAAATGAGAGGTGATGTAAGTATAAATTACACATTAGATTTCAAAGACTTGGTACAGAAAGCAAATAATGTGAAAACATTTAATTAACAACTTTACATTAATACATGTTGAAATGATAATATTTCGAATATATTAGGTTAAACTAAACATTGTTAAAATTATTTTTATCTGTTTCTTTTTATCTTTGTTAAATTTAAAATTACTTATATGGATACATTATATTTCTATAATGCTAGTTTAAGCAATCAACCTGATGTGAGTAAAGAATGCTTTCTACTTCTCAAAGCCTAGAGTGAAGTGACCTTTACCAATAGTACCAACAGGCACTTGGGTGTTTGGTTTGGGCAGGAATCCAGAAAAGGGGATAAGTTCACTGACAAAATTAATTAATTAATTAATTAATAAAATAATAAAAAACAACCTGAATACGGAAGGCATGGAAAACATGGCCTAAAATGAAAAATAGAGTGATAAGGAGTCTTCTAAAAATTTTCTGAGCCTTGTGTTTTTCAGTGTTAGGAATGACAAAGAGATATCAGTTACAGGACCAAAAACTTCTTCAAAAATTACGTGAAAAATAATAACAGCTGGATGCCTAAGAATCATGCTGCAACAAGGATGAATTTATGTGTTTCTAGAAAAATAATTAGAAAATTTTCAACCCTAATCACAATAAGTTTTTCTATAATTTAGGAGTACAGGATGGAGTTACTTTTTCCAGAAGTGCATCTTCTGGACCCACCATGTAGGGAGTTGATCAGGTCCCCTAGAGGAAGGAAGAGTTCGTGTTTGGCAATAAATGTGAAAATACTAAATTCAGTTAGAGATGATTTTATTGGCAGCTTACAACCTATACTTGAGTTACTATATATAATTTAGGTCACTCTAGATAGTTGAATGTGTGTACAAGCAGAGAAATAAAAATTTAATCTGACCTCCAAAAAAATGAAAAGGCAATTTATATCCTAGAGAATAAAGCAAAAAATTCTTTCAAAATGCCAGAAGGAAAAAAAAAAAAGAGAGAGAGACAGTATGTGATCAATAGTGCCAGATACTCGAGAGGAGAGAAGGAGTAAGAAAAGTCTTTTGATTTGTCTTGAAAGCAGTTGTCAATGACCTTGGAAATACCTGTTATAACAGGGTGTTGAGGCAGAAGCCACTTTGCTAGAGAATGTGCAATAACGTTTTTTATGAAAGGAGGCAGGTGTTCACAGCACTCATTAGAGAAGTCTGGAAATGAAGATAGGGAAAATGGGATAGTATTATAGTTTAGGTGGGGAAGAAGATCAAGGAATGTACTTTTAAGACCAATCGATGTTTGATGACATAGTGCAAAGAAATGCAGTGAGAAGGAAAAGATAAATATATTCACGAAAGAAGGATTAAGTGTGGGACTAAGTTGCAAGTATCTACATTGTAATTTTGGAAACAGGCGATGTATTCCTAACACAAAAACTCTGTCATTTATTGGATACATCTTTTTAGTTAGTAGCCAGGATGCTCTATGGCTAAGAGTATTGGATAAATGTCTCCTTTATTCCTTACCCTCTAATCTCATTAATCTGCTGTAGTTAACTCTCACTAACAGGAACCAATAAAAGGATTGATTTTAGGCAATTTTAAATTTTCCTTAATATTAGTTCAGGACCATATCAGTGAAAAATCTACTTGTCCTGAATGGATTGCACTGGTCTATTCAAGTGATTTCAGAACTGGGAAGTCAGAAGATATTGAATTTTAAATATTAGATTATTTTATATTGGACTTTGGATCTAATATTAGATATTAAAGTATAAAATCACATTGTCCTTATTGCTAGCCTTCTTCTTTATCTTGCTGTAGGATCAGTATTGTTTTAGTACAGTATTTGACGGCCCATGAGCCTACAGGGTAAGGAAAAATATTTACACTACTTATTGAATGGTGGACAGCCCAAGCTTTAAAACAAATGCTGCCAAACTTTAAATGCAGTAATTTATTAACAGCTGATGGCCAAATCATATTTTACTATTGCATCAAAAGAAATACAAACAAAACACAATACCAAGCTATCCTAAAGAATATGTTTGTAAGTCTTTTGTGGTCTTGTGTCCAAAAAGATGCACTCCTCCAAGACAGACTGCCTCTGTACATTCCGTATGTGGATGCCATACAACGGTAAGCAAACAAAAACAAATGGAAAAAATAATTACGAGGATTCACATTCACAAGACCAAAGTGGGTCAACATTATTTTTCAACTGTATTGTTCTGACACATATTAAGAATCAGTATTGAGCAATACTTAAAACATATTAAAACCAGAAACAAAATGTGCATTCTTGGACCCTCAAATAAAACACAAATGTTTTATTTTAGTGAACTATAAAATAAGCCCAAGTTTCTTCAGAAAGACATCTAATGCTTTTGTTTAAAACAACACAATAATGATTATGATAATAATAATAAAAGTTAATATTTATTGTGGACCCATTATGTACCAGAACTGTTCCAAATACTGTATACCAAATACTTTACATGTATTAAATCATTTGATTCTCAGAGCAAACAAACTCTCTGAGGAATATACTGTTATTATTCTAATTTTACAGATGAGGAAATCGGGACTTAGGTGACTGCCCAGGGTCTGACTAACAAGTGGCAGAAAATGGATAAAAGTAAATATAAGTTTTGTTTTCTTAAAATGGTTCAAAATATTGGTACACTAGGGGAGTCCCTGAACAGAACCTAACTGATATTTTATTTTGTTTGAGCCCTGCAAAGCATATGCTCTGTCAGCCGTCCCCAACCTTTTTGGCACCAGGGACCAGTTTCACGGAAGACAATTTTTCCACAGATGGGGTGGGGGAGGGGAGGGGTGGTGATGCCAGTGAGTGACGAGGAGCAGCTGTAAATACAGTTGAAGCTTCACTTGTTCACCCACCGCTCACCTCCTCCTGTGCATCCCCCCTATCCAGTTTTCTAAGTTTCATTGAAAACAATTTTTCCATGGGGCAGGGGTTGGTATTGGAGCTCTGTGGTCCAGTTGTTGGAGACCACAGCTCTGTATAGCAAAAGTTTAAACTGTTTTTCTCGAGATGGTCAGGTGCCAGGCAGGTTAGCAGTAACTTGGCTTTCATCAATGGAGTACAAAGTGGGAACTGGGTCCTAGGATCAAGAAGGCCATCAGAGCAACTGTTTCTGCACATGATCAAGACCAAGCAGAAAGAGTGAATTTGTGGTGAGTCCCACATTATGGGTAGATCTACCTTAAATCCTTTTACTTAAGACCAGGATTCATCCTAGAAACTGAAGTGAAGCTAGACTGGCAAGTTTTATCCAAGGCCAGATACACCAGTGTATGGATGAGAGGGGAGCAGAGGTTAAGACTTGAACAGAGCTTATCCAAAATGGTCTTAGGTTCTGGGTGCAAAGGGAAGGACATTGATCCTAGGAAGGAACAGAAGAGTTGGCAAGTTAAAAGGCTTGTAATGCAAAGAGGTTGGGAATAATTTACCAGAGTCTTCCTGGGATTATATAGAAACCCTGTGGAAAGAGCTGGTAAACAGTAAGCAAAGATGATCTTCAGAAAACTTGAACAGAGCAGGATTTCCCAATGGGATCTTGGAGGAATATTAGCCATCTAGATGCTCTCCTTCATAAGGATTCACAACAGGATGCTATTAAAAACAAGAAGTCAAATAATAAGGAAGTCTATCTAATTTTAACCTAGTTAGCATTTTCCAAACTTACTTGACAATTAAACCCTTTCTCATGTAATACTTATTAAAATTATATTGAAATGATGTTGCATAGAACCGACTTTAGAAAACAACTGGGATAGAGACAAGAAGAGACACAATTGTACTAGGGGAGTTGAAGACAATATTGGAACATCTATGTCTACTTTTTTAATTTCATTCTTTAAAATTTCTTATTTCGATATGTTTTATAATGTATAAAATATATTATTACAGTGGAACATTTATTCAATTTTTATCTAAATAAACAAGCACATATTGAGGGTACATGTTACCTATATTTTACTGATGAAGTGCGTATCAAGTAGGTCTGTAGACAACTAGGAAAGGAAGATCATTTTTCAGGAGGACGTTCCCTACCAGAGTGCAACTCTAGTCTATCTTGGAGGCTGCCGTTCCTCCTTTTTGTTTTTGTTTCTTTTGGTGTTTGTCTAGGATCGAGTTTAGCCTTCTATAGTACCACTCTTAGCCACTGAGAACTGTTAGTGGTAGGCACCAGTATCAGCTTGAAAAATGGCATTTGAAGACTTTTAAGAATAACATAAACATTTGCCCCTTCAGAGTAAATATGAAACTAAAGCTAAACATTACATGGTATTTTCGCTGCTGTTAAATTTTTAAAAGAAATAAATACATCAATAATTTTTTCATATAGGTCTTCTGTATAGAAATCAACGATACTTTTCTTTCTAATATTGATATCTACTTAGGGTGTAATATGGGATTTTTATAAGCAAAAAACTAAAAAATACCGATCTCAAAAAGCTCTCAGCTTTTAGGCAGAAAAAAAGGAAAGAAAATCTATCTAGTCACTGCAGTTATTTGAATTTAGAAAATCCCTTTTCCCCAAAGCCCTTAAAATTCTCTCTAAATAAATTCGATGACATGCATTTAAAAAATACAATCTGGATTCTCAAGAATATTATTAAATGTTGTGTCTAATTGTAATTAGTTACTGTCTTAAAATTTTAACACTGACTCTGACTTCAGGGTCTTAACAAAATGCATAAGTAAAATGTAAAATTTGTTAATTTTTAGACATAAACACACTTCCAAATTAATAGGGAAGAGACGAGGCACTGACTTGATCTGGATCCCCTTTTCAAGGACTTCCACAAATCATTCTAAATATCACAAGGCAGATCTAACAGTTCCTTCTAACTTAAAGAAATTCTAATAGTTGTCTGCAACTATCACAGTTTATTGTTTCGAAGTAAATTGCTGTCTTAATTATAATAACCATTTAGATTTGAAGTCACAGACTCAAAGCTTGCATGGGTCAGACAGACAGAGTCAACCTGTGTATAAAAACAAGCAAGTGCTGGGGTATGGCTGAGTGGGGGAACTCAGGTACCGGATTAAGGGAGCAATTGCTACTCAGCTCCACCTGATTATTGCCACGTAGTATTGCCAAATTCTCTCATGTTTCAAGAGAAGCTAAAAAAATTCAGATTTTTTTTTTTTTCTGTTTTTTGAGACAGGTCTCGCTCTTGCTCAGGCTGGTCTTGAACTCCTGACCTCAAGGATTACAGGCATGAGCCACCATGTATGGCCAAAAATTCAGATTTTTAAGGGATCTCTCAGTATTTAAAAATTGACACAAGTCTTTGAGAACATATGGCACATAACAAGCCAACCATGTCTGTAAGTAAAATTCAAGTTCCAACCTCTGCTGTAGCAACAGCATTCCTTTCAACGATTAGTAATTGCGTTTACTTATCTTTGGAAAACCAACAACTGTGGGCTTTTGAGGCAGATATGCCTTCGTTTGCATTCTTGTTTTGCCACAGAAGAGTTCTGGAACTTCACACAAGTTATCTGTTCTCTATAAAACTTCATTTCTTTAGCATTTCTTGTGTAGGAAAATGGCAATGGCCTTGAAGCACTGTTGTGATGATTAAATGATATAAACATACAGCCAAACTCCCCGTTAAAATTAACTGCATCTGTTTTCTAGTTTTTCTGCCAATGGTGGCAATAATGGGAATCGTGTGTGTGTGTGTGTGTGTTTATAAAGAACATCGAATAAGCTCAGACCATATTTTATCACTAACTTATGGCATGCTCCTTGTCAAGCTCCTTAACTTTCCTGGGCCTCAGTTTCTTGTTTGTAGATAACATCCTAAAGTCATTCTGAGGCACTGAGAGAGAGGTTACAGGCTTGGGCCCGGGTTTGAATTTTGGCTCTGCTGCTCACTAGGTGTGAGATATGGAATGTATTACCTAACTTTCCCATGTTTCAGTTTCCCCATCTGGAAAGATAATAAGAATACCTACCTTACATGGCCCTTTTAAGAAATAAGCAAGACATGTAAAGCCCTTAAAACAGTTCCCAGAACATAGCAAGTGCCTAAGTAACAGCTATTTCTATAGTTCACAGAATCTAATACACCATTGTTTCAAAAAGTAACACTGTATGTACTACTAAGGAAGAAAAAAACGTTGCTTTCAATTAAATTGTGATATAATGCTTTGTTATTAGTATTTTTATTTTATACTTAATAAAAAGATCTCTAGATCTAAGTATATATTTGCATCAGATACCGCTCTTATGCATAAACAAAAAAATATACATTAAATTGGTTAGATTGACTTTGCTGAATCACTTTGCAACTCTGAGTCATTGGCATATCCATATCAGTGCTTCTCTATGCAATATCATCTGGGCAATCCGGAGGATTAGGAATGCATTATCTCCTTTTCCTCTTTTCCTGCTCCTTCTTCTTACTGTGATTTTTAAAAAGACTTTTAAGTTCAAAAATTTTCCAAGATGCATATTAATAGAGAGAATAGTATAATGTACCCATAACCCAAGGCAACAATATCCATATGTATCCATAATCCAAGGCAACATTCTTAACAAAGTGCTTTTTACCATCTGCAGGATTTTTCTCCCAAGCTGCTAACATCATTTTGCAAGTTTTGATGCTTACATTTTTTTTTTTTGTCTCACTAGAAGATACCAATAGAAGTTTTTCAGGCAAGAATTGGGACTCAGATTACTTTCTCCAGTTGCCCTGAAATGATTTGTTTTTCCAGCATCAAGGGGCTGCCCTTGTTGAGACATGTCAACAGGAACTCCAGCCGGCTTTCTGCATGTGCAGGCAATGACAGCTATGTCACAACTGCCACCTGTCAAACAGCAATTTTAGGACACAGTTTATTGGAAGAAAGCATCCTGACTTCAGCAATGTTAAAATATACAGGGGAATAAAAGCACAATTTGGGATTGATGCAATAGAATATTATCATAAAATATCACCCAAAGGATATAAGACCATTTTCTTGATTTTTCCTTCAATGACTTTAGCTATATTTGTGAACAACTTTGGCAAAACAACTTCTTGGGTGACATATTCTCTGCCATGTTGCCCATCTTAGGGTATCTTTTCATATGAGTAACAACTCGTGATTTCTGCCCCCAGAAATACTAAAGTTGCTCCATTGTCTTCAGATTTATGATAATGCGGATGAGAACTAAGAAAAAAGGTTACTTCACTCTTTTTGAAGTGCCTGACTTTTCTGCTCTGAAACATGGAATTCATCATCACTGTCTTCTATAATTTAAAAATTATAACAAGATACAGTTTGTGTCATGGCCCTGATTACTGATGTTACCTGGGACATGATAAACTCAACTACTATTTTGGGGTCTTTTATTCCCAGAATTCTAAAATGCATTTTATTATATCCTTAATGATTACTTTTGATCAATTCGTTGAGTCTATAGGTTTTATTTTCATGACTGACCTCTATGCCCATTATATTCTGAATCATATTTTAAATCTGTAATTTCATTTTCTCAGTATTCTGGGTAAGGCTTATTTGATTATCTGCAATGCATGGTCTGCTTTTTACTACTTTCAAATAAGATTTTTATTTCAGTTATTGTCATTTTCATTATGTAGCATGCTCTGCTTAACCAGGTCTGCTTTTGCTCAATAGAGACAATGCCATCTTTTATTTTATTAGGAATAAAAAGTAGGTAATTTCTAAAAACCATGTTTTCTATTTCATGAAATAGATCAGACTGATTTCTAACTTGGCTCTACTGTATGGCAGAATTGCTGCTAGTGTTTTTCATCTTTGAGATTGATGTGTTGATATTTTCATCCTGGAAGTTAAGATTTTTCTTGGACATTTTGAACAGCAGCAATTGTTGTTTTGGGGAAAGATGGATTTATTAGAGAAATGATCCTGACATCTTAAATCTCAACCAGTGGTTCTCAAATTTCTGAGCACATGAGAATCATCTGGGGCACTGTGTAAGAATTCAGATTCCAGGGCTCCACTCTCAGTGATTTTGCATAATATGTTGGAATGGAGTGCTCAGAAACATCATTTTTAAAATGTTCAATATAAAACTTTCAAATATTCATGTAAGTACAATAGTATAGTAAGCCACTATACACCTATCAACCAATTTTGGCAATTATCAATATTTTGCTCATCTCATTTCTTCTATCACCACTGCCCCTGTTTTTTCTTTTCTTTTTTTAATAATTATTATTTCATGCTTGAATATTTTAAAACATATTTCACACATCAGTTCCTTCATTCTTAAATCTAAAAAATGTATCCTTAACTGATGAGAACTTTTAAAATACATATAACTGCAATGATTTTATCACACCCAACAAATTTAAAAATAAATCCTAACATCCAACAAGGCAGAATCTTACTCAGATTTCTCATAGTGATTCAACAATGCCATTTTATGGGTAGATTGTTGAATCAGGTCCCATATAATGTGTACATATCATATTTGGTTATTATGTTGCTTTTGTTTGAGTAGCTATTCTTAAAACTTGTCCTCTAGGTACTGGGTGAGATGTTGGCATATGATCCTTTCCAGAGTGAAGTTGTTTTGTCCCCAACACAGGAAGACAACTTTTGTCTTCTACCCCTGATGGAGATGGACATAAATCAATTAAAGGTGTGAGTCAGGGAACAAAATCCAAGTCAAGTTAAAGACCCTTGAGTTCAGAATGGCTCGACAGCACCAAGGATACTTGCTGTGTACCTGTCACAATATTAAATAAAATAGTATATAAAAGGTGCTTAAGAGACCTGGCATAAGGCGAGCTAGTCAAATTTGTGTAGAAAATAACAGTAAATAAATTTATTGAGGTTGCTTTTTATCACATACATTTTCAAATTTAATGTTCCTAACAACCTGATTATGGGCATATTGTTATTCCTATTTTATAGCCATCTAAAATGAGGCAAATAATTTGACCACCAGGGATGAAGCTGGAACTTAAATATAGGGGTATTTAATTCCAAATTCTATGCTACGTCATACTATGACAGCAGGGTTGAGGGCAGTCTGGCAAGGAGCCAGGGAAGTAAGGCAGGAAGTCTAGTGACGTGGCCACTGAAATCCAGGTAGGAATTACGAAAGGAACTAAATATGAAAGAGGCAAGAGGACAATCAAGGAAGAAGTCGGCAAGCCATATAAAAAGAGATAACAAAATCATAGCACTTGGTTGATTGAGTGAATGGTAGGTTTGAAGAGTCTACATTTCCAGTTTGTGTATCTGAGTAAATGGTGATACCATTCATCAGGACAGGCAATTACTTGAAGATGTAAGTTTTCCGAAACCCTTTTAGACTATTTATATAGAATTGTCGGATGATAGTCAGTAATTAAATATGTGAATCTGGTATTTGACAGTGAATTTGGTAAGTAGTCAAATCCATGGAATACTATACAAAATGAAAAGATCAGAAGGTTGAGGATGGAACCTGGAAAATACCACCATGAAGACGAAGGATTGAAAATTTAAGAGCTTAAAAGAGACAAAGAGAGATGAGCCAAAGAGGTTGCAAGAAAGTAAGAAAATGGATCAAGAGAATAGGAAGTTACAAGGGAGCAAGTGGTCAACAGGGACAATAATTGCAGTAAAGTGCAGTGAAACAAAGATGCTAAAGAATGAGGCAACTAGTAGCCTGCTTTTGGAACTTAACTTGATATTTGTTAAATGTAATATTACTTGAAACAATTTTGATTCTTGACTCTGTCATCTTTTATATTAGCTAGTTTTTTCTGCTTTTTATGATTTATACAATTTATATATATAGGTACACATCTACTTTATATGCATCCCTAATAACAGTTACAATTTATTAAATGCCTTCTATATCCCCGATTCTTTATATGCATTATTAATTTATAAATAATCCTGCAAAATCCCTATTATCATCTCCATTTTAAAGATGAAAAAACAGAGTATTCCCATAGCTGTAATTCAAAGAAGAGAACAGAGGTAAATCGAGCAGATACCAAGGCCTGTTCTCTTCTCACTGACACTACAAACCCTTTGCTAAGTGCCATCAAACTGCAGCTTCCTTATGCCACGGGAAAAATAGTGACACATAGCAAGGTTATTTGATGTTTCCAACCCTTGAAAGGAGCTGGATTATTTAGCTCATCATAGAAGCAAGAGGACTGGTTAATATGAAGCAAAGTGAAGATGGATATATCCACAATGAATGAACTAAAATGTATAGGTAATGAAGTTTAAAATAATCACATCTAAAGGGAACCACAAGAAAAGGAGCAAAGTTGAGTGACACCCACAGGAAAATCAAAGTGATATCACTTGTTCCACTGGGCTCCACTTTAAAAAGGCAAGAGCACAAATGAGTATTCCTGCACATCCCAACCAACCCTAATGTAATTACACAACCACTTTCTGACATTGAAAACTGAACACAGTGTAAAGTCCATAGGATGATTTTAATTAAACGTTTTTTCAAAAGCAAACATGAATGGAATTTTCAAAAGGGCAAGTAAAAATCAGATGTCTGAGTGTTGCAAAGATATCACTTACTGGATGCATTTAGGTTGATACTATTTTGGATGAAAACACTTCTGACTCCAATAGGGTCAGCTCATTTAATATGTTGGAACCCCCTGAACTTCAGATGAACTCAGACCTATAGCACAGTGTGTTTTAGTGTAATGTTACCGAATGGCAGATAAATGATAGCAACAAAAGTATGAGGAAAATGCTGGAGGATTCCAAATGAACACTAAATAATTACAAACTCTCATTAATCTCTGTAAGTGCAAAACTATCCTGCCCTCTTAAGCATAAATCCCACCAAAGTGATCACTTTTTTTTCGATCACCTGCTTCATCAGATCTTCATCCACCACCATATTTAGTTGCCAAGGTCTCATTTCTTTTAAAAATATACCTCCTCACTGTCTAGCCACTGTGCTGTTGCTGATTCACTGATAACAGGGCATATGCTTCAGGTTATAGATTTAGCAGTGTGGGGGAGGTGGAGTATAAAGAGGGGAGGAGGTAATTTGCTCCTTTCTATTCATGCTCTGAACTGGCCTGGCCTTGGTTAGACATATGGCAATGAATAGACATGCAGCCTGCAGGCACACAAAAGGGCTGGCTATGGGACTCCCTTGGGGATGCAACATGGAAGTCATTCATACCACGCTCTGGCCTAGGGGTTTTCAAATTTTGGTGTGAGTTACAGTCACAAGTGGAGTCGTTATTAAAAATTCAAGCACTTGCATCCTATTTTAGTCCTACCCAATTAAAATCTCTGGAGGTGGGACTCTGGCATCCCGGCTATCCTCAGGCTCCACCTGTTGGACGCACACCACAACTGCAGAACCACCGCTCTGGCTACCAGGAGACCCTCTTCAGCCAGGACGCTGCCTACTTGCTGCGTGGCAGATGGTGCTGGCTGACAGAGGTGCTGCCCTGTTGGCCAGGTCCTGGCTGCCACTGCTGCCTGTCTGATTTACTCTTTCTTTTCCTTTTACAGAATCCTTTGTTTATCTTTCAGTTGGAAACAACACAAAACAAAACAAAAAACAAGACCAATATACTTTAAAAATCATGAAAGTAGAGAAATCCAGAAAACATACACAAGAAAACAAATCATTGATAATTGCACCATTCAAAGATAACTACTTTTAATGCTAAAGTAAATTATTTTCACTGTATATTCAAACAATTATAGCCATCCTGTCATAGAATCTTATACTCCATTTAAAAAATAGTTAATTTTTATTGAGTGCTATGTGCCTGTGCTGAGTACTTTATATTCATTATCTCATTTAATCCTCACAGCATGACAACATCCCTATAAGGATTGAACAATTATGTCCCCATTTTATATGTTAAGAAATTGGAGTCTGAAGAAGTCAGAATAGATAATGACTCAGTGCTGGCTTGGACCCAAGAACACAGTCTCTTTTCTTACTCTAACATTTGACACGTGTGTATTTCCAAGATATTGAAAACATTTTCTAAATAACATTTATAATAGTCACATACTTTCTATTTTAGGATTCTACCATTTGTTTACCCAATGCTGATAATCCAAAAATGGATTATAAATTGCTATAATGTTGCAATGAATATCTTCATGTATTCAGCTTATCTGTTTTTCCAATTACTTCCTTAGGAGAAATGCCTAGAAAATGAATCAATATGTCAAAGAGTATAAATATTTTAAAAATAAAATTCTTGATGCACACAGCTAAATTGCTTTTAACAAAAGATTATAAATTTTTTTTCACACATTTTTAATCTGCCCTGGCCAAAATGCTTAGGTAGCCATTTCTTATTTTTCCTGATTATAAATAACTTCCGGGTGACCACATTTGCACAGTTATCTCTGGTTATTTTTCTGATCATTTCTTCAAGTTAAATTCCTAAAGGTGGGATTGCTGGATTAATGGGTGCATGCATTTTAAAAGCTGTTGATACTTATGGTATTTCTAAGTTGTCTGCTAGAAAGGTCACATTTATCCTCCCAGCAGAAGGGAATGAGTGACCATTTCTTCACAACATTGTCAACAGGAAACATATTGTTTTTGTCTGCATTTTCAAGAACTAAAGAGTAGAACAGCTTTTCATGTTTATTGATCCATTGCTTTCCTTTTCCTCTTTCTTTTTGTAAATTTCTTATTTATGTCTTTTTCCTTTACTTAAAAAAATCTTTTAGTTGCAAGTCTCTTTTTATTATTAATTTGCAAGAGTTCTTTATATCAGGGTTATTAACTCTGTCATATACATTGCAAAATATCTCTAATTTGTCATCTGCATATTTCTTATGAAAGTTTTTGAGGTGATAGAGTTTAATAAATGGTCAAGCCTATAAATATTTTCTTTCTGGCTTCTACCTTTGGTTTTAGATAGAATTTAGAAAATGTATTCTTATCCAACTAAATGTAAATAGTCACATATATTTTCTTTTAAGTTTATATAATGCATCATTTAATCTTTAATTCATTTGGAACATATATTGGGGAAAACATAATATAAAAATTTGACTATACTTCATGCAGTTAATAAGTCAGCAATATTTCTTAAATAATTATTTTTTTCTCCTATGTGAAATAACATTATACATGTATGAAAAAGACATACACAGACACATGCAAACATACACTGACACTTATATATTGTGTGTGTAAGCATTGCATATACATGTATGTATAAGCATATGTATATACCTGTATATTCCATTGTCCCTTGAACAATGTGGGGGTTAGGGGCATTAACCCCCTCCACCCACTGACACACCACATAGTAAAAACCAGCCTGTAACATTTGAATCCCCAACACCTAACTATGAATAGCCTACTGTTAACCAAAGCCTTACTAATAATATAGTTGATTACACATATCTTATGTTATTTGTATTATATACTATATTCTTATGATAAAGTAAGCTGGAGAAAAGAAAATGCTATTAAGGAAAGCACAAGGAAGAGAAAATATATTTACTATTTATTAAATGGAAATGGATCATCATAAAGGTTTGCATCCTCATCGTCTTCACACTGAACGGGCTGAAGAGGAGGAGGCAGAGGAGGGGTTGGTTTTGCTGTCTCAGGGGTGGTGGAGGTGGAAAAAGATCTGCTTATAAGTGGACCTGAGCAGTTTAAACTGGTGTTGCTCAAGGGTCAACTGTATACATGGATGCATATACGTGTATGCATTTACATATATGTACATATATACATATATAATACTTTAACATATTTCTGCAGGTATAATCAATATTCAAACAATCTAATTCATTGATCCATCTGGTCTTTCATTCGTTTGTTCAATGCATATTCATGAGTAGGTTCTACATGCAAGCGCATAATAGATACTTCTTTCTCAATCTTATTATTTTTGTATTTACAGGGAAGAGGTCCTATCATTTAATGAGAAATTCTACTTTGCTCTAAACTTTATAGCCTGGATGGTCTTTTATGTTCATTAGGCACTTAATCACCTCAAGCACAACAGGTTGCTCTCATTTAATTTTAGACCTTTTTGGTTTGTGTCCGTATGAAGAAGATAACATATTTGTGAATAAGGACTGTCCCTGTCATTCTGGTACCCCTCAAAACCTTGGCAAATGTGTAATTACATGCACAATATGCTTTTGAGACAAATTTATCCTCTTAAAATTTGGGAGTAAATTATTTACACTAATTTTACAAACGAAGCAGATTCCAGGAGAATAAATGACTTTTCCAAGGTCACACAGCCAACCCAGTGATGTGTCAGGAGCAGGGCCAGGTCTTTTAGCTGTCACCTCAGGAAGTTTTCTATCACCATGCTCTTTTTTTTATGGTATTTCATTTGACTCTCCTAACTGCTCTGCTAAAAATCTTGGCGTGAAGGCGAGGTCACTGAGTCTCTCGTGTCATAAGTGAGTATATTGTCAAATCATGGAGAACTCTCAATGAATTGTGAAATCAGTCTGTTCTATATTTCAATATGTGTACAGTATGCAGTATGCATTTGGTTGACTAAGTTATTAGTGGTATAGGAGAATTAAAAACACAAACTGGAAAATTAAATACATATGGCAAAGTAATAATGCTTGTTGAAGTAAATACAGAAAATGTTGAGGATGGTTTTATCATATGTTGAGGTCAACACTTTTTCATTCAACAAAAATTTTCTGAGGGCTTTATGCCAGGCTGTACGCAATATTCATCGTATAAAAATGAACAAGACACATATACTCTTCTTTGCGGAATTTATAATCTCTTAGTAAAGAAAGGCAAGAAGTGACTAGAATTATGTAGGTATAATAAAGAAGAGTGCCTACACTAGAGTTGAAGAAAGACTATTCTAAAGAAGTGATATTTAAGTTGAGTCTGAAAAGATGAGTATAAAGAAGTTTTGGGACTGGGTGCAGTGGCTCACGCCTATAATCCTAGCACTTTGGGAGGCTGAGTTGGGAGGAGCACTTGAGGTCCTGAGCAAGAGCGAGACCCAGACCCATCTCTACACAAAAATAGAAAAATTAGCTAGTTGTGATGGAACACACCTGTAGTCCCAGCTACTCAGGAGGCTGAGGGAGGACGATCACCTGAGCCCAGGAGTTTGAGGTTGTAGTGAGCAGTGATGATGCCACTCTATCCTGGGTGACAGAGTGAGACCTTGTCTAAAAAAAAAAAAAAAAGCTTGCGGTGGAGATGGGAGTTGAGAAGTATAAATGACATTCCAAGCAGAAAAACTTGCAAAGGCAGGAGGCAGGAGGCAAGGAGAGGTTCTGTATTTCAGAGATTGGCCAAATTTTATGTGACTTTGAAGTTAACATTAAATTCTTTATAAAAGGAGCTGGAGGGAGACAGGTAGAAAAGGCAGGTCTTTACAAAATTTTGGTTGAGACTTGAGCTTGTTTGATGACTGATATGCAGACGTCAAGGTAAACCTGCATATACATAAGACAAGGTTCTTGAGAAAGAGGGAGGAGAGAAATCCATCACAGTAGGTGAAGGGATCAGCCTCCCTCCATTGTAAAAGGAGGGAAGGGAAAAATCAGGATATTCAGAGCACACAAGATTTTAGATTTGATGGTGGAAAGTTGAAAGAATCAGAATCTCTGATGGTTCGTTTTTTCCCCCTGAAGTAGATTGGTGGGAATGAAGAGAAGGAATGAGAGTTGGAGGAATTTGAAGATTCTGAAGTAATGATGAGGTCAATGGGAGACAATTGAGTAGAGAAAATCATATTTTATTAAAGTGAGGTCTCTCGTGTGTACTTGTGTATACTTGTAGTATGCAAAACTTATCTTGACCTTTGTCTATGAAGTTGTCTGAGAAATTAGAGAGAAGGGAAACTTAAGACAAATAAAATCATTGAACCCTGCTTTAAAAAAGGCTTCAAAACAATTATTCCACTGAGATTGAATGTTTAAATTTCCAATAAAATAAATGAATTAAACCTTCTGAAAATGTAAACTTCCCTTGACTTCCATTCACTACCAAATTTCTTGAAACAGTATTTAATACTTGCTTCCTTTTAATCAACCCCCAAGCATTCCTCTGTCCCTTGCAATGGGAACTAAATTCTTTGGCTTCATTCTACACCACCTTTCCTTACGCCCTTCCCCCCTGCCATCTTGAAATGCCTTCACTGGCTCTCAGGATATGATCAGCATCTCTGTTTGATTCACTTCCTGCTCCACTGTAATGTTGCCATTTCTCAGTATTGTGATTTTAGATTTTTTCTCTTTCCCCCTATAATTTTATAATATTCATGTTATATATTTCTTGTATTTCAATGCAGGTGCCTCTTAAATATACAACTCCAAAACATGATACTACAACTACTGGAAGTCCTTATTTTCAGTGGTCAGACGTCCTGGTCTAAATGTTCCAATGGAAACTCCAAACTCTACTTTAACGTTTTACTGTTTCCTAATTTGTGTTATCATCTTCCTAGTCCCGTAGATTCAAATCTTTGAAATCATTTTTTCCACTTCCTTTTCCTTTAGGTGCATATCAGTTATTCCACCCGTTGATCCTATTCTTTTATGACATCATTAATTTATCCTTTTGTACCCTACTTCTGACTCTCAATAATATTTGTTTGGATAATTGTAACAATATTTATAATACTGTTCTTCATTCCTTCAGGCTTCCTCTACTCTGTCCTACATGCTGTTGTCAGAGTGATCTTCCTGCATAGTAAGTGTAATTATGTTATTCCCATGCTCAAAATTCTCCCATGTTTTCCCATTAGGGATAGCTGTTGTTTGGTAGGCTATTCGTAAGTGCCAGGCAGTTTGCAAAGTTTATCTTATATTACCCTCTGTTATACATCCTCCTTCTTCTCATCACACCTAAAAGAGAAGTATTGTCCCCATCTTACAATTGAGAATGCTACAGGTCATGGAGCTCAACTAACGGTAAAGCAGAATTCAAACAAAGCATCTGGTTAACTGTAAATCTCTGTTCCCGGCTTCACATTCAAAGTCTTCAAGATGTACAGCAAATAGACATTTTCAACCTTTGCCCCACCATCACTCCTTTAAATTAATTTTTTTTTTTTTTTGTAGGGACTGGGTCTTGCCATGTTGCCCAGGCTGGACTTGAACTCCTGGGTTTAAGGGATCCCCCTGCCTCTGCCTCCTGAGTAGCTGTGACTCCAGGCATGAGCCACTGTGCTTGGCTTTATATGAATTTTTACTACATTTCTGGCATGAATGCCAAGCAGTGAAAAGTCTTTGAGGTGCTAATGCTCAAAAAAATATGCAACAGTTAACCACGGGCTATGTAAGTTTGGTATTCTGTGTTGCACCAGATCAACAAAGTAGTGATGAACCTGTTATAGTTTAGGCCAATGTATATTATAGTTACCCTTTTCTTTTTTTGGTTGGGGAAAAAGATATTATAAAAGATGGTAAATAATTTATTATAATACTTTATGTAAAGCTATATAAACACTATGCACAATTTGTTGGGATTTAGTCTTCACAGCAAGTACAATTTATTTTTATAAATGAATCCATCTATTATTCCTTTATATAAATAGGTATTCTGTATGTGCAAGAGAAAGGAGTCTTCAAAATGCCTCAGAAAACCAAATGCAGCTGTAAATAGCTATACAACTTTGCACATGATTTAAAAAGTTTTTATAAATGTATAAACATCATTGTACAGACGTGTGAAGGATGCAGTGTTTAGTGTTATTTGAATACTCCCAATATTTGTTGGCTTAAAAGTGTATTAATATTTTAAAAATTTGGATGACGAAATTCACAGTATTCTTGGCAAAATCTTCGGAACTGGAATAAAGGAGATTATGAATGTCACAATAAATCTTAACAATAACCAGGAATTAATATTTATTTGTAAGCCCTTCTATGCAAAGAAACGCACTGCCAGCAGACAAATGATAGCATATTTACAAAGGCACTTATTTTGTTGAGCTATTCACCCTGAGGAAGTGACTTTATAATTCATTTCTCTCTTCTTACTTCCACCTATTTATTATACAATCCTATTCACCCTATTTGTTTCTCTCAATGTGTAACTACAGGAAATATTCATGCAATGCCTGTGCATAATCTGTAGAAAATCATATATAAATTTCAGAAAGACGATGAGTGGGAAGCATGCAGTCCTCCATGGTGTTCGTTAATGAGAGCTAGTGACAAGATCCTGTCAGCTTGAGTTTACTAATTCTTCCTTGCATGGTTCCTATTTCCTCAACAGAAGGCTTAGGCATCACTAGGATAGCTCACCATTGGTGGCAGGAGCAAAATGATTTGCATCCTACAAAGCACAGCGTTGTTAGTAATAGAAATAGGAATGAGGTCCTCAGATTCTACTTATTTAGTGAGTAGCAGAAAAAAATTGCCACATCGAATTAGATGACCCCCTTACATGTTTAGCCACTTCCACACTGCTGAGTATTTCTCGTTTTCCCATGGCATTTGGATAATAAAGGAATTAGAGTTTAGGGGTGGCTCCTAGATGAATTCAGATGTGGAAGCTACCATATAAATAGCTCACATGGCCTTATACATCTGCTTATGGGAATTTGCAGCAAATACCTTCAGAAGTGACTAAGTGACTGCAGGTCCCCTACAGCCTCTTCACAGTCTTTTTGATGTGTTTCCTTCTTTTAGGAGGAAAGGCTGACATTTATTCTTCATTGTTAATTCTATTGCTAATTCCAAGGGGTAGGGGTAAGTAGCACCACAAATCCAAATGAAAAAGAGAACAAAAGCAAAAAGCAAATGAAGGCTCTTTCCCTCCCACTTGGGATCTCCGAAATGTACTGCTGGGATGGTCTGCAATTGCTAGCATTATTTGTGGGCTATTGATTCTACACCTGTGGATTCCATGCAAAAGTCAGATTTCTAAAATAACCACAATTTCATGGTTGATCATAAAGCTCTCATTGTTTTTGACAATTTCTGACCTGCTTCTATGCTGCCAGTGTGTCTGCTGCCATTTTTAATAAGCTTTAGAGTTGGTGGATTAACACTGAATGTCAAGCACCACAATTAGAATTGCTGATCGTATGCAGAAACAATATTTTAATATATTAAAAACTGCCTTACCATAAAATTCAGCACTCACTTCTGTTGTATTTGATCATTCTTTCATGCACTTCTTAGCTCTCAATAACCCTTGTGTGAATACAAGCCTTTGAAAGGGAGAAAGTTAACATAAATAAAAATGACAATCGGAAGTGGAACCTAATTTCCTTCCACTTTTATAAAAAGGTGCATTAGGCCATTTAGCTGTTCATTCTTCCTATGATTCATCATCAACAACCATGTAATCCAAAACCCATGAAAGTAAACTTGAAAGTTGGACCACAACAGAGAAAAATGCACCTCCCTAGCATGGGTTGGAGTCAGGCTTTCTTACATTTTCAAATTATAGAGCATAAGTCTCTAGAAAGGAGTGGCATTGCTTATCCACTCTACTTCATATTATTCTGGATAGTTATGGAAATTGTGTGTGAATTTATTCCATATTTTCCTATAGTATCAAGTAGGATAACTCAGTTTTGGGGGGAAAACTCAGTATTTCTCAAATGTCCTCCAAAGTTTAATATATGTCAAAATATTTTTTATATATGTGATTGGCAATCAATGGATAAAAATTATTCATTGAGATATATCCATGACTAATCTAATTAAAAACTGAATTTAATGCAAAATCCTATACTCCTCCTTAAGATATAATATTCTCTGTTCTCCATTCTAAGTTAGTGGACTAATCAACCTATCCATAGTTATCAATGAGTTAGAGTTCATTCTGTTAGGTATTTTACTTCCCTTTTTAATATTTACTAAAGAAAACTTGGAATATGCTAAATACTATAACAGAAAAAAAGCACTCATGCTTGTGTCAGCACACTTACCTACCTGTTAACATTTTGGAGGTAATTCCATCTTTCCCTCAAATTCTTTCTTATGCATTTTTAAAAGGGAAAATACAGTCAAATTATAGCATATATATAATTTTTATCTTACTTTTATCACTTGGCATTATGTAAACATTTTCCACGTTACTGTAAACTATGAAGCACAGTTTTCAATGGCTATATTATTGTCCATGAAGTGAATCAATCATTAGGCCAATTTTTTAAATATAGATTTGCATTTGAACTGAGCTGTAGGAGATGCATAAAAATTGAATCAATGGAAAGCAAGAAGACAGATATAACAATATGCCAAAATCAGAGGAAACAATTAAGGACATGTGATTGAATAACTGAAAGATAGAGTCCAGCAGTCAGCGGCAGAGTTAACGACGTGGCTTAATCATCAGGCAGTAGTTCTTGGACTCCATCTGTTATGCCATAGGAATCCACTGTAGGTTCTTCAGCATAGCTATGAAGATTCATGCAGGAAATTAAGAAAGCTAATGTGGCAATAGTGTGTGAATTGGATTGAGCACAGAAAGAGTAACAAAATATCTGGGTCAGAACTGTTGAAATGGTCTAGGCCTGACAAGGCTAACTTATTAGAAATGGCAATACAGCAATAGATCTGACTTGTTCATTCCAAAGTAGTTATTAAATATCAAAGAATAATGTTACTGTATGTATTCGGAAAATCGAAAGTGAATAAATGACAAAGGCACAGGGTTATTCCCACTAACATAACCCGTGTGCATTTGGTGCTTCTTGTCAGGGATAGGATAGAGCTTGCAGGACTGGAGCAGGCTCTGTTACGAGTCGTCCCAAGCAACGCTCTGCACCAACATGGCATCCTAGGAAAGAAGAGCAAGTAAGAATCAAAAGAGAATGCAGCTGTGATACCTGAAAAAGGTCACAGAGATTCTAACCGAGTGGACCAGGGAATAGGCTATTCAATGATGTATGAACCGTGTGGAGGTAGTCAGAGGGAAAGTTATCTCTGAGGAGGATTGGGTGCTATTCCCGAACTGGAGTGCAAGAATCGTAAGAGCCCTGCTATAATCTGAATATTTGTGTCTCCACGAAATTCATATGCTGAAACTTAACTCCCAGTGTGATGGTATTAGGAAGTGGGGCTTTTGGGGGGTGACTAGGTCATGAGGGTAGAGACCTCACGAACAGGATTAGTGCCCTTATAAAAGAAACCCCAGGGGGCTGCGCGGCTCCTTCCACCTCGTGAAGTTACAGTGAGAAAAAAGCCATCTAGGAATCAGAAGGTGGGTTTTCACCAGACATCAAATCTGGTGGCGTCTTGATCTTGGATTTCCCAGCCTCCCAAAACTGTGAATTTATAAATGAATTTCTCTTGCTTATAAACTACTCAGTTTATGACATTTTTTTAGAGCAGCCTGAACAGACTAAGACAAGCCCTATTTAGAAACTAGGCCATTCTAGGAATTTGATCTGAGTGAGACAGAAGGACAGGGCCATAAAGTGACCTTTGGAATCTGAGCTAGCTGGAACAAAGGGTGGATGGGCACCAGACAGTGAGCTAGGATTTGGGTAGGCCCCTTCTCCTCAGGCAATAGTGATCAGGAAGAGATCCAACAAACTACAGAAGCGGGTGCTGAGCATGGCCAGATTATACCATAGTGCACACGCAGCAGGCTCAGCTTAGCAGCAGTGTGGAAATGTCTTCCCTTTCATCAGCAGGCAGAGATGGAGAGATCATTTCCAAACTCTGGGTAGGGGGGACTTAACGATGGAAAGTAGATGTCGATATATTAACTTACTACCCACCTCATTAGCAAAAATACACACAATGGTTTGTAGACTCCAGGGTATAAATCAGGATCTGCTGGCATGATGTCTCAGGGTGAGGGCTCTCAAGACGAGAGTTAGAATGGACAGGGAAGGTTAGGAAATGAGTAGAGGTCTGAAACAGTTTGGCTATTGTCTTACTGGCAACTTAAATGATTGTATTCTATTGAATAAACCAAAAGGGTTTACGGGATTTTACCAAACTGAAAATGATGAAAATTCCACTGTGAGAAATCAATGAAGCTTCTTTTATTGTTTTAATAAAGAAATACACAATTAAGCATCCTATCCGTGAAAGATCATGGTAGTTCTCACTTTTTATTCCAAGGAAAACATGTGTCAGACTCGACTAACATTTTATTCAATGCCTTCTGTGCCAAGCACTATTCTAAGTGATGTCTACCAGTGTTCTCAAAGTGTGGTCCAGACACTGGTGCTGATCTGCAAACTGCTACCTGTCTGTGATTGGCAGGATAGGTAGCTTTTGACAAAACTTTAATCTATACACTACTTCCTTCCTTGGGAAGGTCTTGCTAGAAAAAAGATGTCAGCTAATTACAAAGTGTGCTTAGTAACTTAGCTGATTTACATTCTGGTGAATGTTATCTTGCCATGGACAGGACAGGTAACAAACAGCTCATTGATATGCAGTGGCCCACAGATCGTATTTTAGATAAAACTGATATATATATGTGTGTGTGCGTGTGTGTATATGTGTGTGTGTATAAAATTATACCATTTAACCACGTAAATGTACGCAAGTCAAGCCTAATAACCAATTCAGGAAAATGCAGAGCAGACATTTAATTGTGGTTCATTTTCTCACAGTCCTGTGCATGCAACGTGAAAATTCTACAACTCTGAAAACATTTGTGAAGTGGTTCAAAATCCTCGATTATCTTGAAAACTCTTAACATAAGCATTAAGTCTCACAAAGGATAAAGAGCAGCAAACAAATGCATTTTCTTTTGTTTAGGAAAAGACTAGTCATATAATTTTTCTGAAAAATATCCCTGATCAATATAAATTCCAAAAGCACTTAAAGGGCTTGTGGGAGAAGAAGGCAGACAGAGGATAGTCATTTGTCTCTTAGTTCCACTGGGGACTCTGAAGCAATTATATTTCATATGTATACAATTGTATGGAAACGCAAAGAGGAATAGACACATAGCAACAAAGATACATGATTCTAACACATTTACGGAAGAAAGCAAATGGTAATGTTGACAGATAAAACACAGACAGAAATGCAGCAGCCCAGAATGTGCTGTAAGAGGGCAACTGAGAAGGTGAGAATGTTGGAAACCCAAATGGCTTTGGGCTCAGGGCTAGAAGGTTAGATGAGAGGAAGGGTTAGAAGTGGGGATTCAAACAGGGAGAAAAAGGGAAGATTTTACATAGAACAACTGCCCTCCCATTTCCATTACTCAGAGTGATTGGCAGACTGGAATTTATTCCCAACCAAAATAAAATAAAAACCAGAGGGCTCTTTTAGAAATAAATAAACTGTCTAGGGACAGACTAAATTTCTATTATTAGTGTTGGCACCCAAGACTCAATCCCTCCTTATTTTGGCATTTGTGGTCTCGTGGCTTGCAGTGTGCAGTCTGATCTTTGGCAGGCTTCCCTGCCGGTTGGGAATACTTGCCCAACAACAGAGCTTTAAATTAGACTTCTCACCCATAGAGGAGACTTATACAATAATGTACTTATATGGTGGCCAAAGAAAGCCATGCCAACTTCGCAAACCTTGATTTTTATATAAGAATGGATAAGCAAAAATCACCAGACATTGGAGGAGGAGTTATAGCATGACTGAGAAGAGCCAAGACAAACAAAAAGAAAACTGACATTGAAGGAAACAAAAATAATTCAGGAAACAGAGAACTGTATAAAAACTATAATACACTTACATAGAGTCAAAGAAAGACACACACACATGATTACAAAAGAAGAGGTAAGTAATACAGCAATTCAATTCAGGACATCCAAAGTACATCTAACAGAGCTGCAAAAGAGAGCAGAGTACATGTAGAATAAGAGATTATCAGAAACAAGAAAGAAAATTTTCTACAATTAAGGAAGAAAATCAACCTTCAGATTGAGAAGCTCCACAGAAAAACGAAAACAGTGAGTGAGAAAATGCTGGCACCGTAACGCATCCACACATCTTTTTTAGAAAATCTAAGAAAATCAAAGCTAAAAAGATGATCCAAAGAGGTTAAGAGTAAAACACACACACCCCCCAACAAAGGAATATGAATTCAGAAAGCATCAGACTTCTTTCATCAGCAACACTAGAGGCCAAAAGCCAATGGAAGCCAAGCGTGGTGGTGCACACCTGTGGTCCCAGCTACTCGGGAGGCTGAAGCAGGAGGAAGCTTCAGCCCAGGAGCTTGAGGGTGCAGGGTGCTATCATGGTGCCTGTGAATAGCCACTGCACTCCAGCCTGGGCAACATAGCGAAAACCCATCTCTAAAAAAATAAAAAATAATTTTAAAAAGCCAATGGAGTGATGCTTTAAAAATGCCATGGGAATATTGTTTTGAACCCTGAATTCCATTCTAAGCCAAATTATCAATCCAGAATGAAGGTAAAATAAAGATTTTCATTCAAAGTTGGTTTTCCAAATTTTTCTTCTGAGGAAGCCGAACATGGGTTTTAGAAAAATGAAGAAGAAAATAGAAGTCAAGAGAGTCAAGAAATAATTAAGTCAGGCCAGGATAACAGAAAGGATGAATCCTAGTGTGACATCTGTGCTGCTGGCTTAGATCTCCGACAACTCACACTGAGGTTGGTAAGCAGGGCTGTTAGTCAGTACACACAGGGATGCCCAGTTGGCTGTGTATAAATGCCTTCTACCCTGATTGGTCAGTGATGATGTCATTTGTTAAATAATTTGACTCCAAGGTGAATCCAAGAGGGAAGTCAACAGGAAAAATGATCGACAATGTGCAATAGATTTTATAATTGAGAGGATGAAAAACCTTAGCTATGATAAATATACATTCCAGTGTTAATAAGATAACAAGGAGGGAAAGAAAAAGCTGTGCAAACAGTATACAGATTGATATGCAGTAGATACAAACCGAAAAATAATGCAGCATGATTTTAAGCAATCGGAGTTCACTTTTAAATAATCTACTTGACCTTGGTGCTAGAAAAATGGAATGACTGAAGGGTCATGGCATTGGTTAATAGAAAAGAAAATGTAATCCTAGTACTCAATTCATCCATGAACAACATCAACATAGTCAGAGGACTCCCATCTACTGAATGTTATTTTTAGAATCAATCTATGGATCAAACATAAGACTTTGGTTATTACGGTTACAGCACAAAATGTAAAAATTGAGAGTCCTGACAACATAAAAATAAAAATAAGAATAATTGAGAAGGTGATTAGTGGAACAGGAGAAGGCAAAGTAGAAGAAAGTTTGGGGGCATTAAAATTCTCACACAGGGAAAATTAAGGTGCTCACTGAAGTTGTTGGAACAAGAAATAAAAAATTCATTTTTTTAAAGTTATAAAAATAATAGAGGACTTAAATTAATGCAACAACCATCCAACAATGGAAAAAGGAGGCTAATTAGTGAAAATAATGCTATATCATTATCATAACCTCATACTTACAGTGAGGAATCAGTAGACATCGTCCAATACTTCTTCACTGAAAGCGAGGTAAACGCATATTGGTTATGGAGGTAAACACATCTTAAGAACAAAAACAAATGATTAAAAAGATTGTTGTCTCTGTGTGGTGAGATTAAATGAGTAAAAAACCCTCAATCTTGGTTTTGTTTATCATAAGCACCTATTCTGATTTTTAAAAGGTAATAAAATAAGCACAAAATAAAAGCATTTGTTGTGGATCTACTACATGCATGTGAATGTTAAAGGAACAAAAAAGGATCCTATCTCCCAAAAGTCTTTCCTATTTAGTATGTGAGACAAGACATGAAACAACTTACGGAAAAGGCAACCTGTGAGCAAGCACCTAGCAGAGTGTAAAATGTACTTGTATAGGAGCCAAAGGAACGCACATGCCTAATGACAGCGTTTTATCTTATGTTCGTAGCCTCTAAGAGAAAATTGAAAGAATAGTTCTTTAGAAAAGATTTCTTGGAAGAGGATAGTCTTTACCAGATCAAGGTATCTTTAGGAAAGTAATGGATTCCTATGGGTGGGGAGGAATGGAAATTCCTTTTTCAACAAGATGAAACCCATGAGAAAATACCTGGAGATAAGAAGTAGTTAACATGTGGTCAAGTGCAGGGGATGGTAAACAGAGAGGGGGGGTATTGTGCAGAGAAACCATATCATGTAGTTCTTAATAGCACTGCCTTCTAGAAGTTATACCATGTATTATCTTGAATCACTTCTTTCTGGCATGAAAAATGTTATATGAAATAACGATTGCGTTTTATTTATTTATTAGACTTAAGGTTGCGTCTGAGAGACTGGTTTATTTATAAGAATGCAAATTTTAAAAGCCTTCTGGAATTTAGAAAAGGCTTGTCATTTAAAGCACCTATAAATTAGATATGCTCTATTCTATACAACAAACTTTTACATGTTCTTTCTCACAAGATATGCGGCATCAACTATTTGTTAAATGTGATTCTTTGAGGAAGCCCTTTGAATTTAAATTCTATGATTAAAAAAGATGACCTTAGTCAAACATCTATTTATTAGAAACTGTATGTAAAAAAAAAACCTTTGGTTTTTCTCTGAAACATATTTGCGCCTAAAATTTCCTCTAGTGTTTTAATTTTATTCAGTTGAATATCTTTTTCTCTATGTCAGAATCAGCTAACAGTTAAAGCTTACCTAGGATTCTAAGTAATTTTAAATGGGTTTAAGATTTCCATGCACTGTCTATTGTTTCATTACTTAAAGTGAGTTTCATGTATTTAAAATATGTTTAGATGCAACTCTGTAGTGGTGATAAAAGACCTTTCCTACTGCCTCAAGCCACTGTGGTCACCATGAAAATGTGGGTTCTGAGATCTCCAACTGCAGGGATTGTAACTGACCAAGGGCCCCGGGTGCTGGGCTCTGATATCCATCTCTGAGTTTGACCAGAAAGTTCATACTTCTAAGGGCTGCTCCAGGCAACAACCAAGTGCAGCAGGGATACTAAGGCAAACAGTTCCTGAGAGATGCAACGCTTCCCCGATGGGCGACTTTTGGCGCAAAGTTTCCCCATTGACTTTTTGAAACTTTCTTAGAACTGTACCATAATCTAAAACTTTTCCTACCCAACCTTCATTCTTTTGCTCTCTCCTCCACAAGGATTACACCTGCGTGGTGATCTGACGACTTTCCCAGTCCTCCCAGCTTCTCCTCCATTTTCCCTCATGAGAGTCCTCCCCAGTAAATCTCTCACAGATCCAATCCTGTTACAGTGCCTATTTCTTGGAGGACCTAGAAGATCACATTTAAAAAATGACTGATTTTCCCATCTCTTCGCTAGGACAATAAAGGAAATTGAAATGACCTAAATGGAGGCCAGAGAATACTAGGTAGAGAATACCATTGTTAATAATTTTATTGTACACATAGTTTCTTCATCCAACAATTATTGATTACTATGTGCCAGGTAGAGCACTAAATGCTTGGGATGCAGAGACTGAATATGATCTAGACTTTGACCCCTACAATTTCATTGACTCGCAAGGAAGGCAACAGTTGCTGAATAAACTCTAATGGAAGCAAATACCCAGTGTTATGGGAACTCATGTGAAAACACAATTGATTTTTCTACAGGAGAAAGGTTGAGGATGGAGGCTCAGTAATGTGAGCCTTAAAATTCAAGTAGACATTCTCCTTGTGGAGAAGGCAAGGGGAAAAGTTTCCAGAGGTTATAGCATAAGCAAAGGTAGGAAGGTAGGCAGGTTATGTATAAGGGATATGTGAGAAGTGGCAGGAATGAAGAGTGATTTCGGGAGGGTGGTAGAACTGAAAAGGAGACACTATTGTCATGATGAGATTGTATTTGAGTGCTGTGCTGAAGTCTAGCAAATAAATGTCTATACTATACTATATATTTCTATATTATAGTATATACTATTTTATACTATACACTATTTTCCTCCTGACACAAAAGAGTGTAATCAACAAATACTTAATACAGTCTCCTTAGTAGGGAATCTGATTTTGAGCAGAAGCTGTGAGAGACATAAAAGAAAAGGCCTGATGTGCACAGAGACTGGGTGGGGAGGTATCACATGTATACACTCATAATGGAGAATAAAGCAAAATCAGTTAAAATCTAATTTTTTTTATTTTGTCAAGAAAAATATTCAAGTGGCTAACATAATTATATTTGTTAATAGCACCTTCTGTATTGCAAGCTCTGTACTAAGTGCTGGGGGATTCAAAGAAAAATAAGAGAGAAACCCTCCTCCTCTGCTATGAAGGCTCACGGTTTTTGGGTGGAATGATGAAGGTATGATGGTTAATTTCACATGCCAACTTGACTGGGACTCAGGGTGTCCAGACCAGACCTTTGGTCAAACATTGTTCTGGGTGTTTCTGTGAGGATGTTTTGGTAAGATTAACATTTGAATCAACAGATTAAGTAAAGCAGATTTCCCTCCTTAATGTGGGTGGGCCCCATCCAATCAGTTAAATGCCTGAGTAGAACAAAAAGGTTGACCCTCCTCGAGTAAGGGAGACTCTTCCTACCTGACAGCCTTTAAGCTGGGACATCAGTTTTCTTCTGCTTTTGGACTCCAACTGAAACATCATTTCTTCCTGGATCTTGACCTTGCCAGATTGGAACTATACCATCACCTCTCCCGGTTCTGAGGTTGGAACTCAGACCAGAGCTATACATTGGCTCTCTGGGTCTTCAGCTTGCTGACTTCAGATCTTGGGACCACCCACAAATCTCTTTATATTATATTATAAGCACACACTCACATACCCTATTGGTTCTGTTTCTTTGGAGAACCCTGACAATATGGAAGGGAAGCTCGAAGATGTGGTAAGAGTTATGAGAATGGGAATTTCTGGGTCCTCGGGGAACACAGTGGAGCATCCATCCCCAAATTGGAGTTGGTGGTCAGGAGGCTTCCCAGAGGAAGTGTCTAAGCTGAGACTTTAGTGCAACAACTTTTATAGATAATTGAATGCTAAACAATCAATGCTCAAAATAATTTTAACAGTACTCCAATGCTGGCACAGAATTAAGTGTAAATTCCCCAGCTAACAAGTCTAAAGCCTTTTACAATCTGTCTGTAGTGGGAGATAACTTGTCTTCAGTGCTTTCCCGCTCATTGCCCAGAGAAAACCTGCACGTGGCAGAATATGTTAGATTCTTTCCAAAGCTCCTAGGTACATCGGTCCCTTGATCTGGACAACCTGTTCCCTCTCTGCTGCTCCCCGAACCCCTTCTCTCACTGGCTGGGTGATGTGGGAGAAGTTACTTAACTGCTTGTGCTTCAGTTTTCTCGTTTGTAAAAAGAAGGGATGATAATAGTGCCTGATTCATAGGGTTATTCTGAGGCATAAATGACTTAATTGTAAACGAATGGTCCCTAGCACATGCTAAGTGCTAGTAAGTGTTTCCAATTTTTACGATCGCTCATAGCAGTTCAAACTCAAGTTCTACCTACTTCACCAGGTGTTCGAAATAGCACACCCACAGGGATTTCATTTTCCTGAAATCTGATGGCACTTTTCAAATTCTCTGTGGACACATAGGGCAAAATACCTTGTCATGTTACTTTTTTTCTCAGAATGGGCCCTGGTGGCAGCCTGCGTGGGTTAGAATCCTCATGCCACCCACCTCGTGGGCTTGGGAAAGTTACTCCCTAAGCACCAATTCCTTCATTTGTAAATGTGAATGATAATAATACCCACCTAAATGGTTCTTCTACAAACTCAGTATGTAGTCCTTAATAGGGTGGCTGGCACGTGGTAAGAACTTACTACATGTTTGATATTAATAAATTTTAAGTTTAATTCTCAAGTTCTTAGCACTTAGGACAGTTATTGGAAAATCATGATAAATCATTGTAGGAATTCAGAAGGGAAGGTGAAAGCATTGTCAGAAAAAAAAAGTAATTGAAAAGTAAAACTGCAAAGCTCACTTGGTCTGTTCGGCAGGTATTTACTTCATTTAACACACATTCGGGGAGTACTAACTGAGGCACTAGGGGCTACTAGGCCATGACTGGTATGCAGGCATCAAGAGGCCCATGAGGTAACAGGCGAGACGACATAGATAAAATTTAAACCATTATAATGAAGCACATAATTCACATTGCATCAGAAATGTGAAAAGAAACTTTATTCATTCCCCAAGTATTCATTTAGCACCTACAGCTGTAGTCCCCAACCCCTGGGCAGCGGGCCAGTACTGGTCTGTGGCCTTTTAGGAACTGGGCTGCGCAGCAGGAGGTGAGTGGTGGGGCGAGTGAGTGAAACTTCGTCCGCATTTACAGCCGCTCCCCATCGCTCTCATCGCTGCGTGAGCTCCGCCCCCTGGCAGATCAGCCTCGGTGGCACTGGAGTCCCACAGGAGGGCAAACCCTGCTGTGAACTGCGCGTGCGAGGGATCTAGGCTGGGCGCTCCCTATCAGAATCCAACGCCTGATGATCGGCAGTGGAGCCGAGGTGGTGATGAGGGGCACCAGGGAGCGGCTGCAAATACAGACTGTCGTTAGCAGAGAGGTTGGACCGCACGATGAATGCAACGTGCTTGAATCGTCCTGAACCATGCCCGCAACCCCCGTGCCCAGTCTGCGGAAAATGATCTGCCATGAAACTAGTCCCTGCTGACCTACGAGTATAAGTTACTGCAAGAGGCACTTGCGGGGAAGACTCGAAAAGAAGCCGGGGACTAGGGCAGGCACGGCTGCTGGCCCAGCTCCCTATCCACTGTATTTAAAGGACCAAATCGAACTAACCCCCGCCCCATAGACAACAACAGAAATAACTACGCTGCTTTATATTTGCCCTTTCAAAGGCATATCTCATGAAATCCCTTGAACATTCTCAGAGGTGAGTTTTAAATAACTTCAGACACTTTATAGTAATTTGTCCTGATTCACAAGCCAATAAATTCTTCCACCAGGACTCAAACACCCTAACATCTGATTCTAAGTTCTCCCTTCGCGTCTATACATTCTCCACTACGTCGTCACTCAGGTGCCCCCTTCCCTGGCTTCTCTCACCATTCAGCCACACTTCGTGACACGTTTCCGGACCTCCCTGCCTTGACTTCTGTCAGCTTCTGAGTTACCCACACCATCTAGCAAGGCCTGATATTGTTCATAAAAAGAAAAAAAAAATCAATAGCCTTCATAGAAGGGGAAAAATAGATAAGCATTTGATTCCTTTACTAAGAAATGGGAAATTATTGATCTTTGCTTCTTTATCATCATGCAGAAAGCAAACTGCTTGAAAAACAATGATAGTAGCGAATATGCTGAGGAATCTTTAAGTATTTATGATGCTTTAGATTAGTTTGTATTACAGACAACTTTACTAGAGCTTTTAAGGGCTTCTGAATTCAGTGCTTTGAACTGCTTAAGCATTATGCTTAATGGTTAGACCATGATAATGCCTGCTCCCTTAATTCAACAACACTCAATAGGCCAAATTTATACATTACACATGAATTTTAAAGATTGTTATTTTTTTTTTCAAATGACTTGGAAAGCACTATCAAACCTCAGAGTTGCCCCTCCACAACCTTTCCTTAAATACAGATTAGCTTTCACTTGTTCAAGTGTATATATTGGAAAATGGTTCTTTCTGGGGGTTGTTGACGGCTGCCTCTGAGGGTTTTCAGGTATTCCATATAGCCAGGTAAAAGCACAAAAATAACCCTCCAACGGGAAGTTCCCAAGGGAACTTCATCATCTTGCTCCAAGTACCTATGGGAATTCACTGGGAAAAAAAAAAAAAAAATGCCCTGGAGGGCTGATTTGAATATCATGTTCCCAGTGGAATTCTTTCTAAAATGCTCATTTATTAACCACCAAGGACTACGATGCTTAGAGACCCAGCAGAGACCTAAAAAGTGATGGAGCAAATGCAGAGAATCATTAGTTCATAAGATAAATTCAGGGAAGGAACAATGCCAATTATGTAGTGTTCTGAAAAAAAATCTCAGAAAAGGAAACACTTTCTCATGTGGAAAAAAAATTACTCAAAAAAGATTGCGTAAACCTCCTTTAGTCCCTTTAAGAATATTATTATTAGTATTATTAATAATATTGTTATTATTCAAAAAGCTAGACAATACTATCACTGATGGTAACTAGCTGGGTCACTTACAAAGGCACAGTATTGATACAACAAAGTGTTCACTAAATATTTGTTGGCAAGTCACTTAAAAACACTGAGGATAGTTTACCAAAGCTGATTTCCATTTGACTTCTAAAAGTTCTCTGCATCACTATTTGGTCAGAAGGGAATTTTAACTAGAAGAGACGGTTTTAGCTTAAAACTCTGAATCACTGTTTTTAGAACAGGTACTAAACTTGACAGAACAAGGTCTTACCTCCCCATAATTCCCTCTTTTCATTAATGTCATTTTTTTCAATGCATTTAAAAGGCAATGCATGCCCTAGATTCTGAAGTCACTAATATATATTCATGAAGCAACATGATTGGAGCGTTATTCTGCAAAGCTCTATACCTTATCATATTTCTGCCTCCAGATTAGTAGCACTTTTTTAACCTAAAGATGGGAAAAGTCTATTTAACCAGACTTGGGAGGGTCAAAAACACTTCTCTGTGTTGTATACTTATACATGATAACTTTACCTCTATCATGTACTTTTAATTAAATAAGAATCCATACCCAAATAGCTGTTATGGTAAAATGTATTAGTTTGGTATTATAACTACGTTATTTAGGATTCTTATTTATTTGCTGGAGGGTGTATTGAAATTTTTGATGTCTGCCAGTTACAACGTGTTTTTGCTATTGTTTTAAATACAACTTCTGAGTATATGATATTAATTATTTATAAGTTGAATATGGAATAAAATGGAAAAGGAAAACATGAAAGTTATAAACAAAAGTAATAAATGCCTAAAGAAGTTAAATTTGTTTAGGTTAGCCTTGTTGACTTCCAACTGGTTATGTCTGATGATAATGTTTATGATCTCAATTAAAATATATTTTGGATCAATTTATATTAGCTGGAGTCCAAAATCTCAATCCGTATCTTTATAGAAAAAGTTATTGTAACTGTTTAAATTTTCTTAGTTTTAGATTTACGTCTAAATAGTTTTGCCTACTTTTTGTGATATGAGATCTGCCTTTCAAATCCTTTTGGTTGAATATGTAGAATATCTTCTGTTACTTAATAAATTCTTCAGTATTTTACATAAAATCACATGGTGTGTAGTCTAATTCCCTTATCATTAGAATCATCCTATACATTTTATATTGTTAGGGATAAAGGGAGCCTTAGCAATATGAGTATGTTCTTTTAAAATAGATATTGTATTATGCAAGTAAAATAAACACCCTATCATGCTACTTGTCTTCTTTCCAGAACATGCACTATCACTGAAAAACTTAATTTTTAAGTTCAAAGAAATACGTCAGACCTTGACTAGAAGAATAGGGGCAAACATGGCACTTTACGGAGGTAAATCCACACATTCAGACTAGTAGATTTTGCTTATAAAGTGAACAAAGAGTTCGTATCTTGAAGATTAATCCATCATCAGATTATGAATTATTAGTAAATAGCTCTTCCTACAGTATAATGGAACTGATTTATAACAATGGAAATACTAGTAAATGCATATTGAGTGTTATATATATGATTTGCTTATTTCAATCATCATAACAACCTTATTATTCCCATTTCATACATGAGAAAACTGCCTTACACAGGTTCAATAATTTGTCAGAGATTAGTGGGATGAAAATTCAAAGAACTTAGATTCAGATTCGCATAAGCCTGATCAAAAAGCCCGGGCTTCAAAAACCACAATTGTAAATGAAGAAATAAGCCGACCATCACCATCTAAAATGAGATTTTTATATCTTACAAAACTATTTGCAGAAATGACAAAACAATTTTCACTACATCAGGAAAAACTCAATACAAGTGATAGGTAAAACAAATGGTAAGAAAATAATACAATAATATGTGGCTCCAGTTGGGTGAACACATTGTTTGTTTTTTATTTTGAAAAGCTACTCACTGTTTTACATCTGTCTTTCTGCTTAAGGTGACTTGGATTTGGTTTTCACCAAACCTAGAACAGTTTGCTGTGCAGAATCCCGGCTTAAAATAAAATGGCAGTTGATGATATTTTTCATATTGGTATACTGTGTGTGATATTCAGTGGCTTTTCAATGGCATTCGGAACACAAATAGAAATTACCAAGCCAGCTATCCTAAAAGCAAAGCAATTGCTTAGACCACCACTGTGAGGGCATCAGTACAGAACTGCTTTAAAGCTGCCGAAGTCGACATGTTCAGTTAAGTTTGTGATATTTAAAGACAAAAGTCTGGATATAGAATGAAAGAAAATCTCTAAAAGTAACTCTGTCAGGGAAACTGCTAAGTATTCTAAAGATATAAAATGTAACGCGCCAAGTTTACAACCACAAGAGTCTTATTCCACGCTAGTGTATTTGAGCTGCAGAGCTAGAAGGAATAATTGACATCCTAGTTTCTCATAATCAACTAAGAGAATCATTCATTCATTTATTCATTCAACAAATATCTGCTTAAGCACATTCCATGGACCAGATATTCTTCTAGGTGTTGGGAAAAACACACATGGAGAGAGGGGGGCCCGTAGAGTCCCTGCCACCTGGGGCTGCCTTCCTGTGGGTCATGATAGTCAATAAACAAGCAAATGGACATATACTATATCAGGGAGCAGTACTGCTATGGGCAAAGAAATAAAGCAGGGCAAACGGAACTGGAAATGCCAAGGGTGGAAACAAGGATACTATTTTACTTAGGTGATAAAGTAAGGTTTCACTGGAAAGGTGACAAATGAGCAGAGAATTGAGGAAAATGAGAGTGAGCCATGCAGATTTGGAGAGTAGGACAATTCTAGGCAGAGAGAATAGCAAGTGCAACGGCCCTGAGGTGAAGGCATCCTTGGGCATGTAGTAGAAGCCAAATAAGAGGCCTACGGAATTTGCAAACTAAACAAGGGAGAGATTAGGAGATAAAGTCAGAAAGGTAGTCGGGCCACTACAAAGAAGTTTGACTTTTATTTATTAGAGATATTAAGTTGTTGGAAAGTGTTTCAACAGAAGAGTGGCATGGAATGCTTTACATTTTAAAAGAATTGTTCTGAAGGCTGTCTTGATAAAAGACTACAGACAAGAGTGGAAACGGGGAGACCAGATAGGAGGTTACTGCAGCTATCCACGTGGGAGATGGTAGTGGCTTGGATGGTTGGCTCCTAGATACATTTGTTGATAAGTTGGATGTGAGAAAGAGAAGATGCCAAGGTTATACATATGATGAAGAGAGGTCATAGAAATCTCCAAGATTTTTGGCCTAAGCAACTGGCAGAATGGAGTTGTATTGAACTGGGCGTGTCTGAGGGTGGAGTGGTTTTGGGTAGCAGGTAAGAATTTGAAGTTGTGTCTGAGATAAGTTAGGCATGAAATGCTTAATGGAAACTCAGTGATGTAAAATAGGCGGTAACTCTGGAGCTCAGTAGTGAGGTCAGGGATGGAGATATTTGGAGAGTATCGACATATAGTTCACATTTGAAGCCATGAGACTGGTTTGCCAGGACATATAGATAGGGAAGAGGAAACAGAGTAAACCCTAAGACATTGGGAGATAAGAAGAAGCCAGCAAAGAAGAGCAAAAAAGAGTGATGAAAGAACCGAGATAGAAAGGTCCAAAAAGCCAAGTGAAGAAAGTGTCAAGAAGGGAGCAGGAAATGACAGAGTCCACTGTGACAACAAATCAAGCAAGGTGAAGTCTGAGATCTCACCACTGGATTTGGTGTGTGGAGATTGGTGGTGATTCTGGCAAGAATTGACGTGTTAAAATGGTGGGAACGAAAGCATGTTCAGAGCAGTTGGAGAGAGAATGGAGGCAAAGGAAGCAGAGCGAGCCAGTGTGGACAACTCTTTCAGGCAGTTTTGCTGTAAACCTAAGTAGAAAAATAGAGCAGAGGCTAGAAGGAGATGTGAACTCCAGGGAACTTTTTGTTTTTCTTTTAGAAGATGGGATGTATTTTTACATATTTTCATAAATGATATGCTAGAGAGGGGAAATGATGATGTAAGAGAAAAAGGGGGAAATATCTGCATAATGACCTTGCTTTGGCGAGAGGATGGGATGCAGTACACGAAGAGAAAGGTTGGTCTTAGACAGAAGGGGGACAATTCATCCGCAGTAGGGGAAAGAAGGGCAAAATCTGGGGGCTAGATGCGGGAAGACTGTTGGGTGTGTGCTGGGAATCTTGGAAACTGGGCTCTTATCGATGGTAACAGAGCGCCTCTTGCGCTTACATTCTAGTAAAGGACAGAAACGAACAGACAATGCACAGTTATGATACAGACTTACAGGAGGAAAGGAGACTAGCAGGTAGTCTGTGTGCCTGGCGCACGCTCAGTGTGGGGGAGGAAGGGCGGCCAGGGGCTAAGTGCATTATGTTACGCAAGCAGTATGTTCAAGGGCCTCGAGGCAAGAGAACGGAGGACACTCGGGGACTGAGGGCAGCTGCAGGGATCATGGCTGGAAAGAGGTGCTGGGAATGGGGAAGTGCAGCAAGATTTGCGAGGATTAGAAAGGCCCCAAAGATATCTGGAAGGTAGTAAACTCAGTGGAAACCAACTGGGGGAGGGGGAGGGGAGGGGCCAAAACCTAGCTAACGGGTACTGTGAACACTGTCTGGGTGACGGGCACACCTTTAGCTGGGACCCAAGCATTACAAAAGTGATCCATGTAACCTACAATATTTGTACGCCCTTAGTATTTTGAAATAAAAAAAGAAATACATTTGGAAGTTAGAATTGACAGAATTTGGCAGTGAACTGAATGTTAGTGATGAGTATGAGGCTAAGGGACAAGCTACGTTGATGCCAGAGTTCAGTTCGAGCCACTGGGCCTGTGTCGATGCTTGCATTAGCTCAGTGGCCCCGAGCCCTTCTTCCTGACTGATCTCTGTGCAAACTAAACTTCTGCATTCAAATAGAACACGTGCCCTGTCTCCCAGTGAAATCCCCTAGTATTTCCGCAGCCCACACTGATCTCTCTCTTTCATGAATAATGATCAAATTGCTATTCATTAAAAGTCTTCTGATTATCAGGCATTGTACATGGTGTTTAAAATGCATTATCTTATTAATCTCTATAACCCTATGGGTAGGTCTTGTTACCCTTTTTACAAATGAAAAAAAAGTGGAGGCTCAGTGTGGACGTTTTGACATGTCTCCCAGTGCTCAACTGATCGAATAAAAGTCTCAGAGAAGCAGTTTCTGAACCTCTATTCTCTATATTGTTTTGAGGTACATTGTACCATGATGTGTTGTGACTATCGTGAGACTATAATTTCCGAAGGTGCAATCGATGCCCCTGTTACTCTAACCCTTTCGACCTTTAAACACACGAGGGAAGTTGACCAACGTTGACGTGAAGTGAAAGAAACCTGTAGATGAGACCCATAGCTTGAAACTTTTAGGTGAACCAACAGTTTTCACTCAACGTGTTCAGACCCAAAGAGACCCAAAGAGCACTTCCATTGGAGTAATCCAGTAGCACATTAACGATCTGAAAGCAGTCAACATATAATCTTTCTTTTTATTCTTCTCAGTGACTATTCTCCTCATATTATAAATAGCAAATAGGAGCTCAGAGAGTTAATGACTTTATTAAGGTTCTCCGGTTGTTACACCAGGTCTAAACCTGGAAAAAAAAATAAATGTCCAGTACTTATTCCTTGTATATTATTTTACCTCCCCATCATTGCTCGGTGGTACTTCTCAGTGGTCCCAATTTCAGCTAACACATATTAGACAGGTATAGGAGAAAAAAAGATGAATGAGACACAGGACTTCACATTGTATTAAAAGGAAGAAGATAAACAATTTAAAAAGTACTCCAAAATGTGACTGGCACCCAATTAGAATTGTGTAGAAAATACGAAGGAAGCACAGAGATTGGAAAGATGAATTTTATCTGGGGCAACGATTAGAGGGATGGAGGCAGTTTCACCTTGTCCATTAAGTCTAAGATGTGCTTTTCAAATCTGATGATCATTACTAAACACTGAATAAAAGAGAAATGCCTACAGGTAGGAGGCCAATCAGAACACCAGAGAGAGTGCTCCAGTTTTTGCTATGCATTAATAATTCTGCTTTATTTTCTTATATATTTCTTAAACAGATAATTTCTTCTACTTCTAATAAAAAGAGGAGTATGATTGAAAGTGTTAAAATAACATGCATTTTAGGCTAATAATTCTTATAATTTCAATTTTTTATATTGAAAATTTAACAGAAAGATATTTACTTTAGAACAGGTTGTAAAGGAGTGATTTCAAAATAACTAAGGGGCTGCATAACTAAATCACCTAACAGAAAGAACTCATTGCTTTTCAGAAAGTTCCATGTAACATTTTTCTTATTGTCTAGGTTTGCAGCCCTACAAATCTTAACTCACGATGGAGAATTCTCAATGCCTATGATTATTACATTAATTATAGTTAGTCGATTATTAATTGACCCCTTTGAGCAAGTCTTCCCATCTCCAGGCTCTTACCATTCCATTTCATTGCCAAATTAATAAAATCAAGGAAGGAGAATGCTATATTTGAATTTTCATTAATGAAAATCCTCTCCTTCTGGAAAAGTAATTTATAGAGTTTGGAGGAGTGAATGTGTAACAGCTTACCAAAGCACTGAGGCAGAGACTTCTAGATTCCTTTCCTTACACCACTACTGATTTATGATACATTTTTTTATCAGCTTCCACTATTCTGGAATTCTTCAGGGAACTCAAGGAGACATTCTCCCAAGAGAGGAAACTGAGATAGAATATTGGAACAATGAGAAAACAAGATACAATCAGCACACCATGATTAGTCCTTCATGCTACGTTCATTCATTCATTATTTGTTGGTGCTCGCTGCACAAGACACTGGGGGTAGAAAGGTGACGAAAGACACAGATAGGGTGCTCAATCTCAGGTGAGAGGCAAATAGGCAGAACTTCTCAGTGTACCCAAGTCACAGAAAACATCTTGCCTGCGTATTTGATCAAACCTTATTTCAGTGGAAACAAGCTATGCATGTGTGTCTGTTTCATTGAGACAGGAATTCTCAAGGAAATTTCACAGGTGCACCAAGTGTCCAAAGATTGGACTCAGCTTCTGCCTCTGTCCTCGCTAATTACAGATGGGGCCAAACACACAGGCCAAACAGAAAAGAAAGAAAAAGAAATGGCTCAAAGATGCTTTAGACTAATGTAAACAGAGAAAATGTTGAGATCAGCTGAACAGATGCAAAATAATTTCTATTTTTAAAACTGCCAATGTCTGAAGAAATAAGAACAAGGAACTATATCCAGGAATTCTCAGAGAATACACGGCGATATGATATAAAATTTCAAGGAGCACATACAAAATTAAAGAAAATCCATATGCAGTCTTTTAACTTCCTAGGGAAAGATGAGGGACATGGATTGTCACAGGATTGTGAAGGATTTTACTCTGTAGGTAACTGGCTTAATCCACTAGAATTTGGGGGTTGCTCCTTTCATAAAGCCATCTCTATAATGAATGGACCTTTCAGCCTCCACAAAGAAAAAAATGGCAGGGAGTGTGTCAACCTCCAACAAATTGTGTGGGAGGTAAGATGATCGATAAGAAATCTTTCTCACTGTCACCTTAAAGAGCAACAGCCACAGAAATGTGCAACAGGGTGGAAAAATGGTGGTGGTCGTGGTGGGGTGCGTGGTTAAGAATTCTGAAAAACAGAAGGGGATGTGCGTGCGTGTGTGTGCATTCCACAGGCAAGAAGAAAAGACGGCGGCCTGGATCTGTTTAATCAAATCACAAGAGAAAACTAGGACTATAGATTAATCTCCTGTCATCTACTGACATCCATCAAATACAAGATTGCTTAGGAACTATACTTCCGTGGAATGTTTCAACACATAAAGATGATTCCTAAGAAAAATAGTATAATACATTTTTTTAAAGATGTGGAATTTCAGACTATTTAATCAAAATGTGTTTGGGTTGTAATTTTTTGTATTATATCTTATTTCTATTTTTTTCAAAATCCCAACAACGATATCTAAATCAAAACCCCAAATTCTTGAATACTCAAATATAAAAATGAATGTTAAAATGGACTTTTTTCATAAAATTAATAAAGGCAAGTGCCGTAAGCATAACTCTCAAATACATCTTTCCCGTAAGGAATATCTGGGATTGCCTCAGGTTAGAAGGTTTGTAAGGAGATGAGAAATGCTAAGTGGGAAGTTACACTGTACAAGACTTGGAAAGAATTTTTTTTTAACTTGCCTTGTTAAGGCTAATTACCACAGATGAAAAGAGCTAGATAACTGAGAGTATTCATTAGCTCTCTCACTCCACTATGCAACCGTCCCCAAAGTGCTAATATCTTTCCTACTACATTCTTAAAATGTTTCATATTCACTATTCATGATTCACACTTGGAAAAGACCAACTTCCTGATTAATGCCTAAATGGAAAGAGTATAAAATGTGTCTCAAAAATTAGCATAGGCCTCAAAGGTGTAAGCCTGCCTATCTTAAAGGGTTTAGGAAAATTTTTTTAAAAAGCAAGCAAGAAAGCTAACCTGGAACTCTTATTAGCTTTCCCCACACACCCCCTCATTCTCACACACATACACGGTTCCTCTGAAGAACGGTGGAGATGCAGCCACACTGAGTACACGGTTAGGGATTTGCCACATTTCAAAGCTTTTCATTCCTCTTCACAATAAAAACGATGTTGATTCCCAGGCTTTTCTCCCTCTGTCATCAGAATCGTTTGCGTAGTAACTCATACGTGAACGAGTGGCCAACTTCGAATTATCTGCGCTAGATAACGATTAATCCCTTTGCCACCAGATCCTCTAATGGGCTGATTTCTCAACGCAGTCCTCACTGCAGTGGTTTCTCTAATTACAAAAGTTCACGGCTATAAATAATGTTGTACAGCAGAGAAGGTGTTCCAACTCTGTCCACTACCAACAGATGGTAAGCAACAGATTACAAATAACCCTTTATTTGTCTTTCCCATACCCTTTTTTGGAGTTAAGGGAGAGATTGTTTTTCGTTTGTTTTGTCATTTTTTAAACTGAAGGCAAATATGCTCCCAGAAAATATGTATACCATTGTCTTAAGTCAATATAAGTGATTTTTTAACAACTTCTAATTCATGTATTTATTTCTCAATTCCCAGCTACTTTCTTCAGTAATTAAAAATTATTATGTCACCATCATTATGTGGGCTGCAGCCAGATTGATTTTTCCATTTAATCATAACACTCTCTTGCCCTGAAACCTTCAATGCATAAATTATCAGATAAAATATAAACTCCTTAGTTGGGCATTCAAAGTTCACCACAGACCCCCAAACAACATTTTTTTTTTTTTTTTTTTGAGACAGGGTCTCACTTTGTCACCCAGGCTGGAGTGCAATGGTACTATCATAGCTCACTGCAGCCTTGAACTCCTGGGCTCAAGGGATCCTTCCACCTCAGCCTTCCAAATAGCTGGGACTACAGGGGAAGCATCACCACATTTGGCTAATTTGAAAAATTTTTTTTGTAGAGATGAAGGTCTTGCTATGCTGCCCAGGCTGGTTTTGAACCCCTGAACTCAAGCAATCCTCCTGCCTTGGCTTCCCAAAATGCTGGGATTACAGGCATGAGCCACTGCACCCAGCCCCCAACTGACCTTTATAGTCTTTTCTTTAACAGTGAAACAAATCTCTGTTTTAGCCAACGGGCCTCCTAGACATCCCTTGATCTTTATGGTAAGATGCCTTTTCCATCGTCCTCTCCTCCCTGCCCTGCTCTCACCACCCCCACTGCTCACACAGATGTTACGCTCTGGCCTCCCTAACCAGTCCGCCTAGTCTCCATCCCCGTCTCCACTCATGTGCCCCTATCTTTCTGGAAACATTCATATTTCATGGGATTTACTAATTGTATTACTATATATACAAACATCTTTCAAAAATCACCTTTATAGAACTTTTATGTAAATGTATATATATATAAATCAGAAAAAAGTCATTATCAGTTCAAGAGTCGTAATCTTTAGTTTCAAAATTTATAAATAGCACTTAGGTACATGAACTGCCATGGACCTTATCTCATATTCTTATTTTGTGGTTATTTCACTGTGTATCTTATTTTCTTCCATGAGAGAAGACTACTAGAATGCAATTTTTCCATCGTTCACAGTGCCCAGAGTACCTTGTATAAACCTCATGTTTACCTTACATATTAGAAGTTGAACCCACAAATCATATACTATAATACACTTGCTATGTTTTTAAATAAATTTGTCATCTAAAATCAGCAATGGACTTGGAAATAAAATATTAATTATAATATTTATTTGAGTTTTCATGAAGGATTTTTTAAATCCTGTGAAACATGCAAGCAAAGAAAAAAGTTTTAACTGCCAGCATTTTCTACCTTATCTTAACGAATGCCATTATTGTTATCAAATTGGCTACTGAAAGTTGTCTGATATTTTAAGAAAATCTCAGATGCTTACAAAGCATGTATCACATTTGTGACTAAACAATTTTTATGTTCATCTAACATTTTCATTTCCTACTACATCGTCCATTTCACAAGGGCAGGGACTATGTCCACCTTGTTCATTTTCATATCTTCAGTACTTAGTGCCTGGCACATAGCAGGAGCTCAGCAAAAATTTTTTGGATCAATGAACTAAAGGATGAATAATTTTTTAAAAAATAAATGAGTTACAGAACAACTAATGTCACCAGCACTCCTACTTCTTTGGGTTCTGATCCTTCATAACTGTACAGCTCTTCAAATGTTCTTACCTGGGCTGAAGCTGTGGTTCACCAAGGTTCGCTAGATCCTTTCCCTTGCCTTTCTCCCTTTGTTATGAAATACACCTGGTGAGTAGTTCCAGCTGGGACCTCCTTTCTCTGTGTAAAATATTGGCTTTGAATCAGTGGCTTCCATTTATCAGGTTTGTCAGCCAACAGAAGCAGCAGAAATGCCAACAGAAGAAACCAGCGCCATATGTGTGTGGTGGGGAAGAGGAGTACTCATCTGGTTGATTTCTTGGGATCTCTAAACACCAGCATCTTGACAATAGTATTGCCTTGCAATGATGGTGGAGATGCTGTTATTCCGGAGCCTAGAGCAGCTAGTTGGGAAGATGTCAACTCAGCCTTGGCATTCTCAGAAGTAATGTGTTCTGGAAACAAATGGTTTGTAACGATGACTGCTGCAGAAGACCAGAAAGCCAGTGGCAGATGCTTCAATGGGTATATGACTCTAGCACTTTCTTTTGTCTTACTGCTGCGTGCTGCAACTGAACTTCATGCTATAAAGACAACTGCTACCATGGCTGTTATTGCAGGAACATCAGAGTGAAATGGGGATCCTAGTATCTCCACATTTAGCTTGTGAGGTGAGTGTGAAAAGAAGTTCCAAAGCAGCCCCAGAAAGTAGCCAGTGGGAAGATCATCTTCTCCCTATACCCCAAAGCCCCTTTATAGTCTGTATTAGCTGAAATCACTCTTGTCAAGGCCAATTCAAGCAGGATATCTGCAAAGCTGGGGAGACCAAAAAGCTCATTCATTTTTACATGATGTTACTACAGAAAACTACTATTGTGAGAGGATCAAATGTGTGTTTTCACTTTTCAATCATTGTTTACTATCATGGATACATGGCTAAAATTTTAATTTTCAGTGTGTGTCTTCTTGTGTATTCCAGAGTCATTTTTTTTTTTTTACAATAACCTATAATTTGTATTCAAAAGGAGAGAATAAAAGGTTCACACAATCGTGGTTCTGTGGTGTCCCTCTCACCTGGCTCAGTATTTATAGTAAGTTCCTGACCTCAATACCAGATTGTCATTATTCTGGAGTTTGAATCAATAGGATTATAATTAAAATAACAGAATGATGAATTCTACTTCTGACTCAAGATATTAAAAAAATTATAAAGATTTTAATAATCATTTAAAGAAAAAAATAGAGACCTAACAAAAAGAAACCAGTCTGCAAAAGATCTATGGCATTTATAGCACACACAGCTCACATACTAGACAGATGTAGCTGATTGGTAATTTAACGAAGCAAATAGTAAGATTGAGGTGTTATCTTGTGAGGGAAGAACATATAACGAGGATAAAACAGAAAAGGCAAATGTAAATTATTCATTACCAGCAGAATAATATTTTAGGAAGGAAAAATAAAGGGTATAGCTTGAGTGAAATGAACTAGAAATTAGTTCTGATAGGTTCTGGATTTACATCTATGAAAATTATCCAAAACAAGTTCAGAGTTAAACTAAATGGCTTTCAAGGTATTTTCCGGGCCTAATTTTGCTGATTGTGTGAGCTAGTAAAACAAAGCTGTCTTACATTTCATGTCTTACACAGGATGCTTCCTAACACTGGTGATCCTTTCACAGAAGCTTGTCAATTTATTCCTGTTATTTATGACACTGAGCTTTTTCCAATGAACATATTTGCTACCTTGCTCTAGTGGGCACTTTGGTGTGAAAGGGCTAGTAATACAGATGGGGACACCTAGAAGTTTTCAAATTACAGAATGCTTTGGAGCTTTGGTTGAATAAAAATACATGAGAAAATCATGGCACAAAAAAAAAAAAAAGAAAAGAAAAGAAAGGAAAATGGGAATGATAAGGTGCTTACAATTTTAATGTTTTTGTGATTTTTAAAACCAAGCATTTTTATAATGTATTTTTAGACCAGTATTTACTAAATGATTTTTCTTTCCTGTCCCAAATATCAATCCCATTTTGGTTACCCTCATTACAGAGCTCATTAATTTTTAGGACTCCTTTCAAGTATCACCTTACTTAATTTTCCACTTCCCTTTGGATTTTGCAGATAAAATATATTGTATTCTTTATAATTCTATTTTTTTATTTCTCTAAGGATTAAACAAATAAATAACAACAGCAGCAACAAGAAAATGGCTTTGTTTTCTTTGTGTGAAGGTGGTCACACTGTCAGACTGAGGTCTGTTCCTCCTTCGTTTGGGTCTGCCATGCTCCTGCATGGAATCTGAACTCTCCCTCTTGTCAGAAGCGATTCAGTGAAGTGGATATTTGCGCGTGTGAAGATGGGCCCCTGAGTTCAAATTCTGCTCTGCCACTTGCTTTTTTATGAACTCAAGTGTGTTACTTAATTTCTGTGCTTCAGTTTCCTCCTTTGGAAAATAAGGATATAATAGTAGCAACATTAAATGGTTGTTTTGTGAAGAAATAAGTACTTGGAAGAGTGCTTGGCACATTAACATTGCCATAGGAGTGTTTGCTGTTATCATAAACTACACCTGTTTATGCATGTCACTGAAAAGGATCTAAGTTTATACTCCAATTTCCTTTTCTTTTTTTCAACAAAATGCAATATAGTCTATTATGGAAATGTTTTTGTTTTCATTCAGTTTTTTTTGTCATTTGTCTGAGTAGATAAAGTAATATGCTTTAATTCAGAGAGATGAACCTGCATTATTTTAATGTAGTGACAATTTTTTCAGCAACATCCTGTAGGGTTTTTTTTCCCCTCAACCACTAATAAAATGGTGGGGGGGGAAACTTCTTAGAGCCATTAAAACACTTTTTAAGAATAGCCCTGGTCAAAACATTAAATAAAAGAACATGTAATCCCAGTAAGAGCATTCAATTTAATGACATTCATCCCATAAACCCAAACGTAGATGATCCTATCCACAAAGGGCAAGAATGCCAATGCCATTGTAGGTTTAGGGATTAACCTGACAGTATCTTTCATATAATGTTTTAATCCCACTTGTCCAAAATTTAAAAATGGGAAAGGAGGTCCTATTATCACTAATGATGTCCTAAATAATAAAATAATGCTGGGGAAAGAAGGCTCTCTGGGTTACCCGAGACCTGAGGCTACTGAAACAAAGGGGAAGCATGGGGAGGAATGCTGAATTATTAAAGTGGAAATGTATGATGCTTTCTCGTTGCTGAGGTCATTGGGGCAATAAGATCTTTTGGTTGTGGGAAATTCCAGCCAGCTCCATCTACAATTGTGCTTTCCATCCTGCTTCTGCAGAACATTTACTCCCCCCTGCCCTGTGTCTCCATGGCTAAGATGTGGGAAGGGCTCTCTCAGCCAGGGTCCGTGCAAAGAGGACCTACCCCACCCACACGGTGCTCACCCTTAGAGCACATCTACATGCAGGGATCAAACTGGCTGTGAAGAGTCAAGCTGGTATTTTGGATATATTCACAATCAATTCCAAATCAAGTGACTGGAACAGCTGTGTAGCAATTCAATTTATTCATTAACGTATCCAAAATGACTATATTGATAGATTTTGAACCTTTCATTGTCTTAAATAAAAAAGGTGAAAAGCCTCTATTTCCAAAGAGCTGATTGAGAAATCGAAGCGAAATATTAAGGAAATGGGAGGCATTCTTTATTTCCTATCTACACTTAAACTACAAAATAAATATTTGAAGTAGACACATAACAGAAGGTAGACTTTTCTCACATATTTTTCTAGACCTAGTTGTTCTCTGGTCTTAGGGTAATTTTCACAAAAATGTGTTTCAGTGATGTTCTCACAGTGACTTCCTAAGACATTTTCTATTTTTAATGTCATGAGTTATGACCTAAACTGGTTCACTGAATTCAAATAATTATAAAGGCAGGTAGTTAATATCATATAAACAGCATAGTTAATACCATATAATCTGTTTTAATATTATATATGATTGTTTTTTGGAGCAGGTTTACCATTCGAATTTAGTGTGGGAAAAGATTTCCAGCAGATAGCTGAAGAAGGAAAATAGAAGTTAGAAATTCAGACCAGAAAGAAAAATCTCCATATCTTTCAGATAAGCAAAAAAACATTTCAAAGTCAAATCTGTCAGAAACAGAAGCCAGTTCAGTTTGGACAATGACAAAATATAATGGTTTGGACGTTTTGACAGGTATAGAAAAGGCATAAAGTACGGCTGATTAACTCAGTTAGAATGTGATAGTAATTGGACAAAGTCATTCTTTTGATTAAATTCTTCATTTGCTCTCCAGTTTCTGCAGGGTAAAAGCCAAGCGAATGGTTTACAAAGCCCTTCCCAACGGCCTCCTTCCCCTCCCTTCTGTTCCGTTCTCCTCCTCCTCCAGGCTTATGGAAATACTCCAGCAGGGTTCTCTCTGCAACTGCCTGCGAATGCAGAACCCTCTGCCTAGACATCCTTCCCTAACTCTTCCTTTCTCGAAAGCTCTCATTCGGTCTTCCCTTGGGACACGTCGGTAACCTCTCCGGAACTCCGTTAGGTAACTTCGCTCTTAGGTTTAACTGCTTGCTCGTTTGCAGGCCCCCTCACAAAACCCTGAGCTCTTTGAAGGCAGGGATTATGTTGCCATTCATACAGAAAACAAAAGCATGGGGCTTGGAATTTATGTAAGTGTTCAATACATTGAAGAAATCCATTTATTAATTGACTGAATGAATGAATGAATGAGCCCAGTTAGCAGCTCACAATTCCAGAAAACACCCAGTACTGCCCACCCTGGTTACTGTATCCTGAAAGGTGTCCTTGGTTATATGAGGAAACTGATGAGAGGCCGGTGGAAGCTCATTGTCCATAATGGGGAAAAGGCAATTAAACTAAATCGTGGGTTGGGAGTATCAATGGATCGATAGCGTCATTTTCCTTTTAAAAGGACAGCCACATTTAGCTATCGAATAATTACAGGGACCTTTAATGTTTAAGGTGTGACCATAAAGTAATGAAATGACTTTAATAAACAACACGTGAAAACCAGTTTCATTAACTTAAAGCCACACTCTTACAGATACACTTAATTTGCTGCCTTTACAATTAAGACAATAGCTTATAAACAATCCAATGAGGTTCCAAAGACATATATTGAATTTTGTCAAAACACAGTTATATTTTTAAGTGAGAAATAATAATTGTAAGCAATTTATTTTAGTAGAATAGGTTTTAGTTGTAAAAGATATAATAATGTAGGAAAAGGCCAATAAAGGAAGGTATCCGAGATGCTGTGAAAAACAGGGCTCATTTCTCAGGGCTATTTCTAAATGTGCTGAACTTGAGTTTTCAAACCTCAGAAAACTTGTTTTATAGGTAACTTTATTCCCGCAATAGTCTCAGCCCCACTTCTCAAGATAGTAGTCTGTCAGAACTGAGGGATGTGGGGGATAATTTGAAACATCTGAATTATTAGAATTTCCTACTGGAGTTAACTTAGACGGTACCCATAAAAAGACAATAGGGCAGTTAATGAGAAAGTGAAGTGTTTAAAAAAATTAATTCCCATCTAGTTGCAGCTTTCAAGTCACACAGGAAAAGAAGAATTTAATCAAAAAAGCCCTAAATATATTTTCAGCTGGGCTAGAGCATTTCCTTTTATTTCTGTCCTTTGCGCCATTGTATAAAGCCAACCAACTCAGAAACAACTGCCCCGTCTCTCACCATCTTCTCATGTATCACTGTCTCAATACCTATGCTCTGGGCTGCCTTTGGGCAATTACTATATCTTTATGAAGGAAAGCTATCTTTGCCATAACGGAATGAGGGTTATGATGCTTAATAATCTTAAATTCAAAATGATTTTAAATGCTAAAAAACATTTTGTGTCTGTAAATGGCTTACCTTCTGAAACCTCAAGCTATAAAAAGAAGATTATAACCAAAACATGAGCCAAGTTTTATTTCATTTTCATTATTTTACTATTTTGGCTATTTTCTTCTCATTTGCTGGAATGTATATTAGTTAAAATGCTTGCTTAGTTTTAATCCACAATATTAAAGGTCCTAAATATTTTCAGTGTTCTGCTTGTAAGTATTTTGTACAACTGTGTTGTAGTTGGCTGTGAATACGGTCACTACACGGAGATAATAAGGTCAATAGGCTAGAAACATAGAAATACTCTTTAGTCTTTCTCTTCAGGGCAAAGGTATGGTATTTTTGGCAGGGATGTATGAAGCCTCTTTGAGTCCTAAAACTGTAAGTCCATAAGCATTCAAAGTCACAGATAGGTATAATACACAATCATGGGCAAGCAATGTACTTTTGTGTCCCCACATGGAGAGATTAGTCCAGCCTTTCACTAAACAAGAGGCTGCTCTATTTCTAATCCTTAACTCATTTGTTTCTTTCAAAAGTACACTTCTATTTAAATTTGTTAAGATTCCCCATTGCAACAAAATCCTATTATTGTAAATCCTTTCCTAGCGCTGGCAGTCACCCTTGAACACAGCAGGTGACGCATGTTCTTCTGCATCCCATAACCCCATGTGGTTTCCTGCAGCGAGGCAAGCCCCTCAAAGGGCAGCCGTGTGGGTTCTTCAGAAGGAGCCTGGGAGCTCTTCAGCCCCACGGTGAGGGCAGACTCTGACAGCGGCAGCAGCAGTCCTCATGTGGCTGCCACTGGGAAGTGAGGTGCAGGACAGCCGAGAGGTAAAAGGACAACAAAGCCCTGAGAGTTTGCTATTTTAGCTTACCAGATACCGAGAAAATCTTGGGAAGTGCTTATTCACCTCAATTTTATAATCCAACTGGTGTACTGGGTTTTCAATAGTTCCTATTAACTCAATTTTATCATCGATTGTTTCTCCTGATGTTAAGCAGATTTGATGGCTACTCTAGCCACCACTGTAGGTGTTTATTTGAAGAACACATTTTCCGCAGCCAGTTCTCCATTTCACAGCATTGCTGGAGCATTCTCACGTCAACCAAGCCCCCTGGGCTTTTAGAAGTGATGAATCCTAAAAGATGTTTTCCCCACAGAAACCGCAATGTAAATGTAACAAGTAATCAATCTTCTGAACAGCAATCAGGCAACCACTTAACGAATATACTACACAAACAAAATAATTAATCTAAGCACTGTCCCGAATAGTAATTAATCTAATCGGCTCCAAGTGATGTGTTTGTTCACTGTACACTATTTTGTTTCATAGTTGTCATAGTTAAAGGTGTCAGAGACAGTACAAATGTGTTAACCAGTTTAAAAGAATACTAATTTCAAGAGGAAAGTGTGACACACATGTTTATGCAGCGCAGGATGTGGTTCCTTTGTTTGCAGAGAGGAACAACACATATCAATGTCAGAGTAAAACAAAAAGGACAAATGCTTTAAAATAAAAGAGGAAACAGGAGCAACACTGCCAGACATCAGCCAAGCCATTAAAGATCTGAAACAATTATAATACAGTCTAAGCCAATAATTGCCTTCTGATGAAGGGCAGGTAAACTTAATTATAAATGTCCCAAGGAATGAAAACAAAATGAAAAGAAAAGTAGACAGAGCCAAAAAGAGTCTGTTTCTCTGAGATCTGTGACACACAAATAAGTTAGAAGAGTTGGTTGATTTTCTAGGGAAAATGGGTTACATGGGAGATAATTTTGATAATTTAGAATAAAAGGGTAAACATAAATCCCTTATTTTGTTTCTTTATTTGGATCCTAAATTCAATAATTTCAAATGTTATCAGCCAACTCTTACCATTGAGCTTCACTTTATGTCCTGAAGACTAAACCTTTACTGCAGGGTGGCTGCCAGCAAGAGTAAAAAGGAGCCACCAGATTGCATTTATAACTGAAATTTGATTCCGGAGTGCAATATACACAGGTATTAAGCCTCAATTTAGGTCACACGCTACCGAGTAACAGGGGCTTTCTCAAAATCTTGTTTTAACTCATGGAAGCTGAGTGAAACCACCTTCATACTTTTAGGCTTGTTTGGGGAAATACTCATGAAATTAAGATTGTGGATTTCAAAACACATCGTTATAAAAAGTTTTCCCTGGCATCCATCAGTTCTTCTGGGGTGCGAAAGCATTTGTGGCATTACTGCAAGAAATTTCTTCATTATAAAGGTATTCTTTTAACATTTTTCCTTAAAATTAATTTTGCATGATTAAAGACATTAAAAAGATACAAAGAATAGCCATGTATTGAAATAATTTCTCTTAATAAAATATACATGTTTTATTTTAACAAACAAAAATTTACCAATAGAAGGAAGCCCTTTTGAAGGGGATAGGCGACGCTACCCAGACACCCGCTTCGGAAGCGAGACGCCCCTTCCATCAGTTGCCTGGCGGGTTGGCTGCTTTCAGGTGAAGCTGCCTTGACCAAGGTCACTCTCCTACTCTACCTCCCCAGGAGCAGCTTGCATCCAGTGACTGGTTGACATGGCGGTACAAGTGCCCACCCTCTCGCCTGGATTCCGGACATCTCTGAAGGGCCATCGGTTAGGCTGAAATCAGTTCTGCAAAGGTATCGCAGCTCAACCTCTCCTGTCTCCTCTTCCCTTACTCTCACAGGGACCTTTCCTGAGAGCGTTCCTGCTGCACCTTGCTTTGTGTGCCACTCCACGAACACCCCCACCTCCCTCCCTGCCAGCATTGACCACCATGCTAAATCTGGAGTTTGTCATTCCCATGCAGTTCTTTATACCTTTACTCTGAGAAGTTTTAGTTTTCTACGTTCTTTTTAAAGCCATCTTTCTCATTATCTCATCAATTTGGAAATTCCCCTGGTTAAAATAATCACTGAATTAAATTTACGAAGATGGCAACAATCTGAACCTGTATCTCAAGGTATAAATTTGTGCCAATAATGATTTAATCAAACATTGTAGGGAAATTTAGGTGAGAAAATAAGTTTCTAAGGCTTATGTGTACACATTAATAACAAGAAAAGCACTTCTCCTCACCCCTACCCTGCACTGACACTGTCACCATTGGAAAGGGCCATTGCTCTGATTTACAAAGGAATATCTCTTAGCATGGGCTCTTCTCCCATGTAAGCCCAGTGCACTTGTTGTTGAAAATAGGTGATACAAAGAAACACAACATAAAAATGCATATTATGGCAATGTTTCCCAAAGTATATCTCATGAACTATTCATTCCAAGGGGTACTCATAGTTTTTATTTTACAGGAAAGGTCTTGGTAGTCAGGTAAATTTGTAAAACTCTGCATCAGACAATATAATGTAAGTTCATTTTCTCAGGAATGTGCAAAGTACTTAATGTGCTAATATATTAGATATTATACATAGATATTTGTTAATTAGATGCTAAAGTGAAGGAGTGTTATCTAATATGTTAGGTAACATATTAGACGTTAGATATATTTTATGTAGTACTCTCCAAATGCATTTGAGCACAGAATCCTTTTGTAGGGTGGTCTCATCAAAATAACACATTTGGGGAACTTCTGGGGGCATAATGCAAATAGTAATTTCTTAAAAGATAATATCCAAATACACACATAGCTATCCAAACTCAGTTTTAAATTTCAATCAATGTAATATTTAAACCCCCGTTGAAGTAAACCAGGAATATTCTTAAGGTTGCATAAGCAAACAGATATATGCACAAGTATCTCTGTTCCCATTCATGAAAGGAAAATATGAAATTCAGCACTTTGGATATGAAGAAAAAGTCTTCCACTTTTAACACTGTCCTGGACTTAGGATGTGATCAGAATAAGAAAGCTGAATAATAATTGACAGGTTAATAAAATCGCTTATATTGTGATCGTCATTATAGATTCAGTGAACTCAATTTGATGGCCAAAAGCAATGAAAAATGCTTGTCTTAAATCACAGAAGACTTGAGGACAAGTGGGAAGTGAAAGTATGCATATATAATCTCAGTTCCTTGGTAAGATTAACTCTTTGTTAACTCCCATGTCTGCTGAGCACCCAGTTGGTAAAGGCAGGTAAGAATGCCAGACTTTCCCAAACCAAAAACTGGCTTTGCTACCTGCTAGCTACTCTCTCCTAGCAATTGGAGAAGACATTGTATTATATAAGCGAACTTCTCAGTAGTTATGTGACATGACGCTGCCAACCACCATTACTGAAGTGATCATGAATGAAGCCTCACCATTCTTATTCTGGAGTCAAGATCCCAAACAGAAGCATGTGATTAGCCAAGTCAAGGTCACAGGACTGAGCTCCAGCTGCCAAGATGTCTGAAAAGTTTTATTTCCCTTACTTGACTTTTGTACTTGGAGATAAAGTATTATATTCCAGTAATACTGTACACTGTTGGGTTTTCCCTTTAAATAGAAAGGCACGTTGGCACTGGGATAGCTAAAAAAGACAAAAGTCCACTACAGTGACCAGGGACCATTTTGAATGACAACCCCTAGTTTTGTGGGAACTATGAAACTGACCTAAATAAAGGAACAGCTGTGGTTGGAGAGGTCGAGACTCTGCATCTACTCGCCACCTCCCCTGTGGAGCACCAGCCTCTGACTTCCTTGTTTTGCCTGAACTTGAAAATGTGGGTGTCAGACACATATTAACTAAGCAGGCAACAGAGCTTCTCAAGGCCTGGATGGTTGATGGAGCCCACAGCTGAGACCCTCGCTTCATTTGACATTGACGTCGTTTCTCTTGCAAGAAGAGTCATTTGTTATGAGTAAATAAGATCCTCTTGTTTATGCAGCAGATGGTTGGCATTGCAACTTTGACATTCAGGAGCCTGACAAAGAAAAGCCGAACATGTGATCTAGAGGGAAGGGAGAAGATCAAGTGCTAAGACTGGGACTCAATCCCATGATATTCAGGCAAAAATTAGAAGAGAAGGTCCATGCTGTCGAGTATAGATCTGTCTAAAGTCATGAATACACATGAAAGGTACTATGCTTATAACTACATGTATTATTTCATTTAATCTTTCCAACAGTCAGATGAGGTGGATATTAATATTATACCCACTTTACAGAAGAAGAAACTGAGTCTTAGGTATTTTAGGTAACTTGTGCAAGGTGATATAGCTCATGAGTGGAAGAGAAACCTGGACCGACTCTGAGCCCTGTGCTAGCCATTACCTGATCCTCTTAGCTGTCTCTCTCTCATTCATGGTTCTGTGACCCCATTTGTAACATATGACTGAAAGAGAAAGAGCGAAAGACAAGAAAAAAACCAGCTAATTAAGTAATGATTATTTCTACGTAGCGCTGAAGGTGTTACTGTAGCGTGACTAATAGTGCGACAATTCCCACTTAGTATTCAGGAAACGACCAGTTGCATGTGAGCTGAAGTCAATTCTCAGAGGTATAAGATTGTTCTTATAGAAAATTACCCTTTTGGCTTCTTCCTCCAGAGCGTCACAGTGGTCTCCTGAAATGTACCTCAGTGAAAAATCAAGCAGAAAGGCAGTCTCATCTCCAAATTCCCTGGGTTTCTAAGGTGACAGCCACATCAATGAAACCATAGAGAAGTGGCAGAAAATGTGGCATGCCTTTTTAGGAATAACCCAAAGCCTGTCTGAAAACTGTAATTCTCCTCAAGAAAGGAAGCATACAATGGATTTTACAACTGACATGCGGGTGTTGTGTATTATGGAAAATTAACCTTGCTACATAAATACATTTACTTCTATTATAAAAGAGATTTTGGATTTTACAAGATTCACTGAAAAAGCTCCTTGAAGTAGCCAGTTTCTCTATTATATTTAAATGTTTTATTATAACTTATTACACAGGGGCTCTGAGGTAGCAAAATTTAAGATTTCAGCATTAGTAGCTACTGCAATAATTTTTAGCACAAATAAAAAATGCTTTTAAAATTATAATGTCTATAGTATAGGAAATAGGAATAGATAAAAAAAATAAAATTTAAACTCTACCTCACAAGATTATGCACTATATGAATTGAGGTTTAGATGTATTTCCCTGTTGTAGAAGAGGGATTAATAAATCTATAATAGTATTCCTTTATAAACAGTTGCATTTAAGCTCTCATTTCCCACAGGGGGCTTTTTTTGCTTAAACAAAGAGAATAAAACTCCAATGTAGACTTTATGACATGAGCAAGTTGAACACACTGAACATTGTCCCCTAGGTTATCTGCCTACACATAAACTTGCATAAATTTGTCATAAAGCCATAATTAGACAACTAACCATTATATAAACACTGATTCTAGACACTTTATAGCCTACTATTAAGAAGTAAATAAATTCTCACATAGTAACAAATTTTTTAAACTACTAATTTAGAGATTTAGAATTTACCGGTAAGGTATATGAAATAAATTTTGTTTTAATAAGATAATTAAAAAATATATATACATATATATCATTTCTTGAGCACCTAGCATATGCCCAGCTTTAAATTAGGCTCTTTACACTCATTATAATATTTAATACAACTGCTTGTGGGATAGGTATTATTGCCATTTAATAGATGAGAAAATAGTGACTTAGTGTTAATAGCTAATTTACCCAAAAAGCACATGGGTGATAATGCGTTTACAAGCCATTCAAACCCTGATGTATTTCTGTGGCTACTGTTCCCTACTCATTTGCTTCTCATCCTTGCCTACATCAAACTGCAATAAAAGTATTTTCCTAGATTAACATTCTGTAAATCATTTAAATACAGTAGCATCAAATCAAAACCAGAAAATAGTATTGATTGCAAGCAATGGTAAAAATCAACACAATAAATGTGAATAAAAGAAATACACATAAATGGTGAAGTGCAAATTCAACTTGAAAAATCATTTCAATTTAAAAACTAAGCAGTGGCAGTAAGAGCAGAAAAAAATTTTTTTCTTGTAATAGCCAAATAGGCTGATGGCTCATTTCATTGCGCAGCAACATTCTGATTTTTCTCCCGAAGCTGGAAATGCCTGTTTACCAGAATGAGAAAAATACTTACACTTATGTAAACTGCAGTGGTAAATTATGCATGCTCAATTAATCCACAAGTACAGCCCTGGGTTTGCTTAAAGTTCTTGAGGCATAAGATGCAGGTGCCATGCTGATAATTTATCAACCCCTGGATTTTTAGTCATCTATTCAGATTAGGCTGATTGTGTACAAAATGTTCCTGTTTAAAAGGAATTACATAGACAAATTCCTGCAGCTGCCCCTCCCCCATCACACACTTCATTATTGTGCTCCATGGATGTGAAACATGAACACTTAAGGATCTGTCTTTATGTGGTTCTGAGAAAGTACTGTTAGCTAACGAATCCAGCCCATAATAAATCTTCTTTATTTACCACCCACCTGGCTATGGCTCTATCAGTATCAGCAGGAGAAAAGATAAAATCTTATCAGTGAACTGCGCTGACACCAGATGCAGTTTCCCTTTCAGGACTGGGGGTATGTGAATTGCACACTAGTTCTATCAAGCTCCAAAGTGACAGCTAAATTCTCCAGCACAAGATGTACTGTCCAGCGTGTGCCACACTAAAGGTCCTGCTGTCTGCTCTCCTGATTCAGATCTGTGAATGGCATGCGAAAGAGAGAGAGAGTGAGACAGACAGACAGAGAGACAGAGACAATGAGAGCGAGCACCTTGAGCCAGTGGGAGCGGGAAGAAGGGAGGGGAGAGAGGGAGAAAGGAACCTCAAAAACATTAATGTAACAATATACAGAATTACTGAAACAGTGGATCATTTATTCCGTAAGAGGAACTGAAAACAAATATACAGTGCAAGAATTTGAAGCTCCAACACATTCTCATGTAATGGCAGTGTTTGTATTAGGGAATAAAAGGGGACCTATGATTCCTAAGACAGCAGCACAGGTTTGTATGGAGCAGCAGATGCGCACATAATACAAGATACCTCATGTAGCACATTTCGGAACAAATTAAACTGCTGGAGGTTTGGAGGGGAAACCAAACCGTTGCCACTTTTTAATTTTTCAGAAGTGTGAGTTTTGGAAGTTACAGGCAATATAAGAGAAAAATAAATAGTACAAACTTTTAAGTTTTCTCTATTTCACTAGCGCTTTCATCTCCGCAGGATGACTAAATGTAGGTAACACTAACACTCTTATTTATTGGTTTGTATCTATACAAAGCAACATTTAAAAAATAAACAACAGGCAACTTCATACGTGAAGTTAGTAAATTATACAATAGCTGCAATGACAGGTATACTTTTCAAATTTATTTATTGTACCAACATGTTTTTATCTTCCATTAGGTATTGCCATGGGCTGAAAGATGCACTATTGCTAGATGGTTCATTTGCCTCCAAGTTTGTTAGTAATTTCATTTTTTTTCAAAATAAAACAAAACCTTCCTAACTTGTTTTACAGCCACTTACACTTTACTGGACAAAATGCCTAGTTTTGATGAAATTTGGAAAATAAGTAATATATTTAAAGAGTGAGAATATAAAGGACCGAATATTTCTTTTTTTCTGTCTGTGTATCTATCTTTATTTTAAAATGATTCAAAAACAAAGAGCCATACAATGAAAAAAAAAAAAAATCTCTCAATCGCTTGAGCCCTAGCTCCTTTCCCTTCCTCAAAAGCAGCATAAATAAGTCAAGTGTCGTGGTGTGTGCCTGTATGCCCAGCTCCTCAAGAGGCTGAGGTGGTAGGATCACTTGAGCCCAGGAGTTCGAGGCTGCAGTGCACAATGATCACTCCTGTGAATAGCCACTGCACTCCAGCCTGGGCAACATGGCAAGACTCCATCTTAAAAAAAAAAGGGCAACATAACCAATTATTATGCAATTCTTTCTTTCAAATATACTCTTTATATATATATGTACAGGAAAATACTGAATGAACAAACCAAGGTATTTAACATTGAGGAGACTTTTTATATTCAATATATCCTGGATCTGATCTTTTAAACGGGCAAACAGAATTCCATTTTAAGGATGCACCATGATTTATTTAAACAGTCCCTATTCATGTTCATTTAGGTTATTCTGGGTCTTTTGCAAGCTTAAAACATTTTTAGAGCTTACTTTTGGGGTCACTTTTCCTCTTCCAAAACTTACTGCTTTTTTCTAGAAACGTTCAAATTCAATTCAATCACTGATGTTATAACAAGTGTAAAGCCTGCACAGGAATAGCTGCAAAGCTACAAGGAGAAACGTACCACATGGAATATAAATGTGGGCAAAAAAATATTTTGTATAATTTTTCAAAGGAATAAAAGTCAAGTTCACAAGTTACGAGGATTTTCAACAAACCCCTTGATGCTCTGATCAAGCCTTAGAAATTTAAATCAGAAACCCTCTGGCGACCTTACCTCTAAGTAATCAAAAGCTCACTTTCCCTGTGTATGACATATTGACATATGGTAACCTCTTATTCCAAAGAGTTATTTCTTCTCAAATAAGGCTTTTCATTATTTTGTTCCCTCGTTGCATTTAATCCTTCAGTATAAAATTTTTTTCCCCTTTAATTTGGAAATCCAACAAAACAAATGTATTTTTGAAGCACAAATGCCCCCATTCTAGCAGCTTGGAGAGATGCAGCCACAACATTAGGGAGATGAGGTGGTCAAGTGGCGAGAGGGAAAAGATCTTTTGTTTGCTGCAGCAAAGCGAGTCCTTTTATTCCTTTCCAGTACAAAAACGCAGCAACTACCTTGTAAGTACAGAATATGGCTAGGATCAGAGTGAGTCCAAGGTTTAGATGTGTTCATTCTATAGACCACAAACACAGGAAACGTGGACCGGTTTGCTACTTTACTTAACACGTCTTACATGGTATTATCTGGCACTCAATAAAACTCAGAGGCCGATCTGCATTTGTCACACTATTTAACACAACTTTGTGATAGGAAAACTTCCTTTTACCACATATTTCTAAACCCATTGAATTAGATGATATTTGGATATTCTTCATAAAAATTTCTATGCCATATATGCACATACATATAAACATCAAACATATTCTAATGTATTTATCATGTATTTTATAATAAAAAGTTTTACCAGAACATCCGTGAGCACTGTGATACAGAAGATCACAAGTTTGTTAGGTCAGTTCAGGCTTTTAAAGACAGATTATATAACCCCGCCCCCCTGTTTTTTTGCCTTAAAATATGTTCGTGGCATCAAGTTATCCCCCAAACGAGTCAAGCAATCAGTCGAATTTATGAAAATGTTGTGTAGTAGTGATGTCCTTGAGCCAATGACTGCCTTTCTGAGGGAATGGGGTGGGTATTCCAGGGAGAACTGTGGTATAACTATTGGCATTTTGTTGCTTTGGTCGTTGTGGTGTTTTGCCCTGTCTGAGCTGTTCAAGTTATAGGATGCAAGGTTTAGTGCAGGGCTCTTGAAATAACTTTTAATTTATGATTTTCTTGTTCTTGGCTTCTTTACTAATGTCCTATCACAATGTGAAATTCAGTCATATTTGGACAATTATTCGTGTAGAATATTAACTGAAGGCAATTTTTTTCTGCACAATAAATATCACCACTTCCTCTTTTCCATTTATATCCAGGCTTGGCTGTTCTGGGAGGTCTCCTGTCCAAGAACCCATTAGTAATTTATCAAAAGAGCAAATGTCATTATGCAGGAAGCCAAAGGAACTATTTTGCATTTGATTTCTGGTTCTGATAGCATTACTATTGATTTAGTATTCTGCAGCATGACAGGGGCTAGACACAACAGATTATTGTATTTTTGAACTGTCAATCACAAATGATCCGAGGCTTCCCAAAATATTCGAGCATGTAAGAGTAGAAGGTCCACATCTTTGTAATTGTGAATTGTGCTGCAATAAACATTCAAGTGCAGGTTTTCTTCTGATGAAATGACTTCTTTTCCTTTGGATAAATACCCAGTAGTAGGATTGCTGTATCAAATGGTAAGTCTACATTTAGCTATTTGAGAAATCTCCATAGTGTTTTCCACAGAGGTTAAATTAATTTGCAGTCCCACTACAGTATATAAGCATTCCTTTCCCTCCGCATCCACACCAGCATCTATTGTTTTTGGACTAATGCCCATCAATTCATGAGTAAATTAACAAAATATGGTATATGTATATCATGGAATACTACTCAGCCACGAAAAAGGATGGCAATGCCTTTGCAACAATTTGGATGGAATTGGAGACCATTATCCTAAGTGAAACATTTAAAGAATGGAAAAACAAACACATGTACTCACTATGAAATTGGAACTAACTGATGAGCACACTGATGAGCATAGAGGAAAATAAAACTCAATGGAAATAAAGCAGGGGGTAGGGGGGAAGAAGGGGATGGGCGAAAACCTAACTAATGGGTGCGATGAATACTATCTGGGTGACGGGCACATTTTTAACCTTGACTCAAGCATTACAAAAGCAATCCATGTGACCAAAAACATTTGTACCCCCATAACACTTTGAAATAAAAACAAAAGAACTAACATTACTACTGAGGAAAAAAAAAAAGAATATAAGGTCTAACTCACAGCCTGAAAACTAAACCTTGCCTGAAATTCCCTGGCCCTAAAAGATTCAATAAGGAGTTGCTTTATTACTATTAAAAAAGAAAGATTTCCTAAAAATGAAGAAACCTCGATGATTATTTCCAAAAAGTTGTAAGAAAATCATGTAATGTAGTTAGCACATTAAAAAAAAATCAAATCCAAAGTGATTTTAAAGATATTTATTTTAGACCTGCCATCTCCCAAAAGAAGAAATGAAGAATACAAAGGGTAGGTTAAATGAAGGCACTTCACATAATTTCTAAATAATGGAGAAATCGAGGAATTTTTCCAGTGTATGATGGTAAATTTATTTTTTAAAAAATATTTTAATTGGTTGAATTAAAATTAGTTAAATTTACATCAATTTCCATTATTGAAAAAAACTGTGTTTATATTGCACATAAATTGTTTGCTCATCATTTTTCATGAACTAAACAATGGAAATTAAATTGGAATCATGAAAACCAAATAGATATCTAGGTATTAATGAAAAGCACTTAATACATGTAATGTTTTGCAAAGATCAAGAAGGATTTGCAGAGTAATGTGTACAATTTTTGGCTAAAGTGACATTGCAAAATATTTACTGACTGCTGCAGCGGGGCACTGCTCAAGCAGAATGGATGCATTGGCTGCTAAGCTCAGATGCTGTCTATAAGCAGCCGGAGGTGCTCACCACTGTGCCTACTGGTGGTCCCTCAGTCCTGGATGTAACTTCCAAGCTGTCTTGGAGTGCAAAGTTCAGCTGAACAGGCTGTAGAACTATTAATACGTAGCCTGACTTCATTCAACTCCTGACTGTCACCATTTACTGCTAGTAAAAAAGTGACTTGAATTCACTAAAACTAAATTTACTAATCTGCAAAAATAAGGATAATTCATTCCACTTGAAAGGGGAAGACACACACCCCTGCAAATGTTTGTTGGCAAAGTTGGGTGATTATGCTGCAAGAGCTTTACTATCCTTCCTGCCAAAATATAAAAATAAATTTTGAAAAACCAAGCTGCTTTGCAGTTGTTTCTGGAAGACGTTAATTGCATTTCTGTATTGTATCACCATACTCCACACAGTATGGTGGAGTTCTATGTTCTATTTCTGTGATGTCCAATGTGGTAGCCATTAGCTACATGTGATGACCGAGCACTTTAATATAACTGAGGATCTGAGCGTTATGTAACTTTAATTAACTCTAATTTAAATTTAAATCGCTAGTGACCTTATTATTATATGTGCCAGACTCAGTTTCTCTCATGAGTCATCTCATATTGAACTTCACCTCCACTATCAAGATACCTTTTTTTTAAACCATCAAGCCACTGTTTTAAGCTATTCTGCCCCATACCCCAACTTTAACCCAGCCTGACCAGAAGTCATTGGTGGACTCTTGTTCTCTGTCTAGTCCCACTGAACATCACGGCTCCAGTGGCCACACATGGCCTGTGTTAGTCTCTGATTTGACAGACTTAATAACAGAGGATGATCTCTCACTGGTTGGTTTTCAGTTGAACTATTTATCTATCATCCCTGTGGTTTTCAGAAGGACAGGACTCACTCCTGGCTGTGAGTTAATGTGCCTACAGAAAAGACCTTTTACTCCTGGATCAAGAATGTCAAGTAGGTTCAATCTCAGGTGTTAATTCTCCCAAAATGGTAAGACAATGTGGAGTACTTCAGACCTGATATTTAAACTCAAAATGAGATGTCAGGACTTGCTCTACCCTTTCATTTCTATCCCAATCTAGTGTTTCTGTTTGTCTGATCTGCCTCATGGGCCCTGAGCTACATAATCCATGAGACTGATTTGAGACACAGCACGAAACATCCATTAAATTCCCTAAGTCAGACATTGCTAGGGCTCCATGTCTGCCATTCAGATTGTTTTCCTTCTGCCGGCCTCTGGTGCTTGCTCAGGGTCTTATCTGACATGGTCTACCTACCTTCTAGGCCTGCCTCTCATGTTATCCTGAGATTTGTAGCTTTCCTTCACAACCTAGACATTATTATTTGCTCCCTAACTTGTGGTTTCAGAGCACCTTCTATACTTCATTTTGGCAATTACAACATTGCCTGGTATAAAGTGGTGCTCAATAAATATGTGTGGAACAAATGAATGAACTGGATAATAGCAGTTTGTCTATGCTTCCTTCTTGATCAGAGCTACCTAAGTGTGTGGACCACCACTTATTCATCTCTTTATCCCTATACGAACCAATGCCAGGAAAATAGGGAGCATTATAAATGATCTCTTAGCCTAGGCGACATGCAGGGGATTCCGGCAAGCTTTTCTTTTCTGTTCTGACCACACTCTGATTAGGTTCCTCCAACCCTGTCCGTCTCAATTATCTTCTGTATGCTGTACTCTGCCTTTCTGTTCCTTCAGCGCTCCTGGTTTCTGACCCTCTGCCCAAACCTTTAATAACCTGGATGCTTTAAGTCTACCTCCCTCTCTGGTTTCTGCCACTGCTGGACCTCATGCAACCTAGTTCATTAAGCACCTGCTCTGTGCCAGGTAACATGCTTGGACTTTGGCTAACTAACTGGATCGGCCTATTTATCAGACACATATTTTTAAGCAATCATGGTTAAAAGATACAAGTATATTTGCCTAGTCTTCATTTTATATTTGGTTCAGATCAGTATCCTGGCTCTGTCTCAATTTTGTGTTTCTAGGGAAAGCAAAGTAGAAAGCAAGCACTACTGTGATTTGCCTGTTTCCTGCCTACCTTCCTTCCCTTTCCCCCAACTTTTTCTGCCTTCTCTGATTTTAATTGAGTATTTTACATGATTTCATTTTCTATCTTCTCAGCATATCAATTATGCTTATTTTTAAAAATTTAGTGGTTTCTCCAGAGTTTACAATATATATTTTTAACTAATCTAGGTCCATCTTCAAATAACACTACACAGCTTTGCATGTAGTGCGGGCACCTATCACAGAGTATTCCCCATTCCTCCTTCTCATGCCTTGTGACATTGCCGTCATTCACTTCACTGATTCATATGCTATCATCACCCAATATGCTGTTACTATTATTGCTTTAAACAGTATCTTTTAGATGAATTAGAAACAAGAGAAATAAAAATCCATGCTTTCCTTAATTTTTTCCTTCTCCAATGCTCTCCCTTTCTTTATGTAGATCCAAATTTCCGACCTATATCATTTTCTTTCTGCTTGAAGAACTTAAATCTTCACTTTTGAAGGAAAATTTTAATGTATATAGAATTGTAGATGGGTATTTTTTTTCATTCCACACTTTAAATATTTCACTCTACATTCTTCTTGCTTGAATAATTTCTGACCAGAAGTCCACCGAAATTATTTCACTTATTCCTTTATAAGTAAGATGTTTTACCCTCTCTGGCTTATTTCAAGATTTTCTCTGTTTTTGATTTTCTGCAGATTGAACATAATATGCTTAGATGGGTTGTGTGTTTGTGTATGCATGGACATGTGTAAAATGCATAGAGGCACGGTATTCTTTCTGTTGTCTTCCCTCTTGACTTTGAGAGTCTATACCTTGCAGCTTTCCCAGATATAATCCTCTGTTATACTGGGGCTCTGCTGGTACAATGGCAAAGTGTGGGAGAGGGGAGCATTCTATCATCTTCTGATTATATCTCAGTATTTCAGTGAGCTCTTGCCTGTGGGCTGTAGTCTTCCCAAGGTTACTCCAGGAGGATAGCTAAATTCCCCCATCTCACCATATCCAGCGTCGTAGCATTCGCAATATGTTTCCTTCAACATCTGACCCCTGTGTTCTATATTTTCCTTCATTAGATGAGATTGGCAAGCTAGAGGGATGGGATCTGAAGTGGAAGGAATGTCCTTTTCTTAGCAGAGGATAAAATCTATAACCCCGGAGAGTGAGCCTTTGTTATAGAGAAGGCTATGGGCATATTTCACAACAATTTTTTTCAATCAGAATAATGATGCAGTCTTCACCATGAGAACCTGATGGGGTTCCTGGTAGGTAAAGCCTATGAAAGTGTGGGGACCCCTCTGAGGCTGAGGTTCCTGGAGTTTTTCACACACCAGTCTACACTCAGTGTCCAGCAGTTCATCAATATCATCACTGATGCTCCAGTGGCTTGGGCTGCAGGTGTACAGACCTGGGATGTTTTTCTCTGAATGTGCCTGTGTCTCCAGAGCTGGGCGTGGTGATTTGCCCTGTAACCTCATCTCTGATGTGTCCAAAAAAGGCACTGATTTTCAGTTTGTCAAGGTTTTTCTTGTTGTAAGGAGAGGAATGAAGCCTTCCAAGCCCTTTACGTGTCAGAACTGAACTCAGAAGTCCTAGAGCATGCCCTTTGAAATCAGATACGTGGCATTTGAGCCTTCCTGCGGTCATTTAGCAGCAACGTAACCCTGGGAAAATTACCCAACCTTTTAAAACCCCACTTGCCACCTGATAAAATTGGAATAATTATAAGCAGCTTATGTTAAATAAAGCATTGCATTACATGGCGTCAAGCACACGGAAAGCGCTCAATAAAAGTTAGCGGCTCTTATTTCTCAAGGGTCATTTTCACTTGTGCTTATGCACGAGCCTCTGCGGCAGGCCTTGTCCCATCTTTCTGTATCCTGTTCCCTTATCCCATATGTGAGGCTTGATGCTGACGAGCAGTTCTTGTGCTGACAAACTCCAAAGCTGCAGATTCAGTAGCGGCCCCCACCCTCCATTTTTATCACTGGCCTTGAGCCAATAAAAGATAGAAGTTCCTGGCTATTAATGTTTTATTCAAGGGAACCAGCTGATCTCAGGCTTATCTGGGAATTAGAGTGTGTTGTTAAGAGTGAGTAGAGGAGAAATTCAAATATTGCTTTTGTTACTGTTTAGCTGCATCATCTTAGGCACATTACTTACACTCTCTGTGCAAGTTTTCTTATCATACGATAGTGGGGAATAATGGCTGCCTCATGGAAAGGCTGTGTGGATCAGGAACACATGCAGCGCTTAGAACACGGCTTGGCACAAAGCAGGCACTCGATAAGCATTAAATATGATTATTATTGACCATATACGCCTAAAAAAAGGATGAAAAAGCTTTCTTGACTATCTCAACAGTCCTAGGCCATTATTTCATTATATTATTAGATAGGTTATTCATTCTCTATTACAAAATTTTATCCCATATAAAGGTAAAAATCAATGACTAAAAAGCTCATCTCCTGGGTATAAACTGACAGAACACAGGCAAAATGACTGCAGTTGTTTCTCTGCTCCTTGATCTAATGTACCTCTTGTTTTAAAACAAAAATCCTGTACTGCTTTAGAGCAGATGCCATTGAGTACAAGGGCGTGAGATAGGAAAGGTGGCTCAAATTACGTGGCTCTCAGTAAGAAAAATGTAATATAAAAGGGAGCAAAAAAAGTGAAAAAAAGTCAAAAGCCAGATGGTCATTAACCATCCTGAACTGGCAATTGACAATTAAGTAATGGGTCCATAATCAAAATCTACAAGTAAGATTTCTGTTCCATGGACACTCCCTAATCACTGTATTTGAAAGCTATCTGGGGAGGGATTCTAGCTTCTAGGCGTAAGGAATAGCAAAGACGGTGATTGTCAGGGAACTCACTGAAAGAACTTAACCACTATGCTGAGTGTTTTCCAAAATGCCATGAGCACATTTCTTTTCCAATAGAGGATGTAATTTATCAAATGTTAAGATTGATTTTTCTCAGGAAAGCTACTTTCTGAATGGTTTTGAAACTGTACACATTGCATTTCTTTTTTTAAAACCATAATCAAGGATGCTTACTTAAGGACCAAAAAGTTTGAATATCACTGAGTGATCTAAAGGCTACTCCCAGTGGAATGCTAGAGTTTAACAGATTTCATATAACACAACAATCATTTTAGAAATATTTAAGCTTAATAAAATTATTTTCTGAGACCCAAAAAGCACAATGGATAGAGAAGTGCAAATGCTTCAGAATAGTTGACTAAGTCTCTGACTGCTTAGTAATGTATCTTATTTTTTATCTCCAAGGTTTTGTTGATTTATATAAACCTGAAATTGAAAGCTGTTATTCTCAGCACAGGTCTATATGCTTTAATGTTTCCATAATCTCATATTGATGGACTTTAGGCAAATGCGTCAGTCATATTAGATACAACCTTGAAACAAAGGTAAAACATGTTAGTAGTCTCTGAAAGGAAATGCAATTAAAATGATTAAAAGTTAATAAAATTATGATATTATCCATAAAATGGTAAAAACATATTCTGTTGAGATTTGTGCATAAACTTCATCCTAAATAAAATAAAGTCCAATATTTGAGTTTCCAGTTTTAATTTATTTATCTGTAGTATGAGCTGTACGCACTGTCATTATCAGATAATGTCTATGCAGCTGAATGCTATTAGTACCCTCCATTTTGACTAGACTATTATATTATAAAACATGAGATTGGGCAATTTTACATCTACTCCTTTTATTGATTCCGACTAGTAAGTAGGCAATCAATGGTGATTACAAGATGCAAAGCATTTCAGAGTAGAAAGAAAATTAAATTTGGCTCTTCACTTCTCTTAACTATACAAATATAATATCTTCAAGATGAACAGCAGGCAGACTTTAATATAAATAAATACACTGTTTAAGATCCCAAATCGGCAACAAAATTTAAGAGACCACTTCAAAATGATGATGCATTTTAAAAAAGATTGTATTTTGCCAGGCGCGGTGGCTCATGCCTGTAATCCTAGCACTCTGGGTGGCTGAGGCGGGCGGATCGTTCTGACCTCAGGAGTTCAAGACTGGCCTGAGCAAGAGCGAGACCCCATCTCTACCAAAAATAGAAAGAAATTAATTGGACAGCTATAAATACATAGAGAAAAAAAATTAGCCGGGCATGGTGGCACATGCCTGTAGTCCCAGCTACTCGGGAGGCTGAGACAGTAGGATTGCTCAAGCCCAGGAGTTTGAGGTTGCTGTGAGCTAGGCTGACACCACGGCACTTGTCCCAGGCAAGAGAGTGAGACTCTGTCTCCAAAAAAAAAAAAAAAAAAAAAAAGATTTTATTTTGAAAGGAACTGCTCTATTTAAATTGTTAGCAATATAAGCACATGGCAACACTAATTAGTGGGTAAAAGAACACAAGGAATATTTATCAAAAGAAAAGGGAGAAACCATGGAAGACACGAGACCCAAAGCTCTAGTTTCCATGGAGGTCGGGAAAGATATACACAGGAAAACAAGTTGAAGCAGTCATTCTGTGGTTTCTCTAAGCATGGAGTACAATCAATATTTTTGTTGAATTTGTTTCACCTATAAATAACTCCATCCACATTAAGTGTCCTTTATGTGTTGTTATTCTGGATTTGTACTTGCCTTCACTTGAAAAGATACTATTATAGTAAAAAGGATCTGATCCTGAAATGTTTTAGTAACTAGGAAACGAAGAAGGTTATATATTGTGTCCCTCCATTCCATTCACCTTGACTTAAGGCAATAAAGACCAGATGAGACTAACCCTGGAATTTGAGCTGTTAAATAGTCACACAATACCATGTTGCTATCCAGAGGTTCTGAATTAAAAAGGCCTTCGTTATTCAGTCCCTCTATAGGAAAGTGATCCAAAGTAAAATTACCCACAGATATATGGGAAATGCCTGGTGAGTCTCCATCAGACTGATTTCATTTGACTCTTCTAAATAGAGGGGTCAATCTATGGACTAAATCTGTTTCTTTTATTATAGCCATATATTCATTTCATTTCATGCCCTTTAGCTACGATCTGCCTTTCATGGCCTGGCAGTATCCAAGATGGTGAAAGGAACAGATGCCATTGAGGACCACCTAACAGATACTGGGAATTGTCCCTCTTTCAATCTGCACACCTCACTGGCCTGAACTTGATGGGTACCATCCAAGAGTTAATCTGCCTATTCATCTGCCCTTCTGTATGAGGCAATGTAATTTAACAAGTGGTGAGGTTTTCAGAATTCTAATTAATTTGGTAATTATGATAATCTAATGTACTAATATCACAAGGAGCAAGTGACTAGCCATCTGAGATGAATTAGCCCCAAGACACAATGAATAGTCCTAGAAAAAAGCATTCAATCTGTTGATAAGATACAGAAGTGTATTTAGCGTAAATCACTTATCCGAATTAACCACCATTTACCAGCAACAAATGGCAGAGTCAGGAATTGAAGTCAGGCTGCTTACTTCCAAAGCCTGTTCACCTTACTCTGTACTCCAGGACATCCACAGGCCACACCCAGGACCAAGAGGCCACCAGTGGGCACAGGAGTGGGCATCTCTGGCTGTTTTGCCAGCATGTGAGCTTACTAATTAGAATTGATTTCTATGATCATCATCATGCCATCGCAGTCATGGTATTGATCTTTTACTGTACAGGTAGTTTATGTGAATTCTCTCTGTACAAAATCTGAAAGACAGTGATATTTATGTTTTCCCTGCAGGTGAGAAAACTGAAACTCTCAAAGTCAAGTACTTTTTCATACATTTAATTATTACCACAACCTGGTTGTAAACCCATCTTTATCTGACCCCAAAGTCTAACCTCTTACCCATTCTACCACAATACGTCTTTTATCCATTGGACTTCAAAATACGGATAACACATTAAAAGTAATCCACTCTAGGAAGCACTCCATGTGGTACAAGAAAAGATAAATTCATAAGTTGGTTAGTAATTGTACCCTGTTGCTGTGTTATTTGCCAAGGCGAACTAGTAAGTCCAATGCTAACTACTCTATGCCTCTAGGCTCTCAGTATTAAACTAATATGTGTTCAAAGAGTTTGGCAGATCTAGAAATAACTCATTTTCATGTTATAGTTTAAAAAACACATTCCTAAATGATATATGATTTGAAGATCACAAAAATCCATCAAGGTAAATATTATTATTATTTATTTTAAAGCAAATAATAAAATATTTTCATTTTAAATATAAGGAAATATACACTTATAAGGTCAAAAATAAAAAGGTGAAAAAATAGAGATTTAGAAAATTTGTTTGCCTGATACATACAGAATCAGTGTTCAAATCCTATTCTCTTGACTCAGCCTTTCCAGAATTCTAAAACTGCCTCTCTGGGTCCAGCTTCCAGCTACCTTGTACCCACTCTTCAGTCTCTTCATTCTCCTAGAAACCTCTCTGGTCTTCTACATGGAATAAATCCTGCAGGAACTGCAGACTTTTTACACGTCTGGTCTGTCTGATACAAACAGCCCATCAATGGACTGACTGGAACCTGCAGGAAAGGGCGTCATGTCTCTCTTTCTCCCAGCCTGACACTAGTGCCTTATATAATTGCTACACCCAGGGAGGTCCAGAAGTAATAATGTCTTGTGATGTCATTATTTCTTTAGCTTTCATAATTATTTTAAGTGCTTATAAAACTAGCGCAATAAGTAGGTACAGTAATCCAGCAAATAATAAAAAACTATACATTTTAGAATAATTACTAATATTATCATTAATATATTTTATACTTAGTTTCCTCAATTTATATTCTGTATTTTGCCTCGGTGAAGTATTCTAGAACCAGTCTTTGCCATCATTACAAATAAGCCAAATTCCCAGAGACCATAGAACAGTGTTTCTAAAGAAATAAATTCAGTTTTGGGGTCATTAACATACTCCCATAAGACTACAGAGCAGCACAACTGTGAGGGAGAATACATTTTCTTCCTCCAGGAGAGAAACCAACACATTTTTTCCAGCCTCCTTTCAGAGGATGATCACCATTTGCAGTAAATGCAGAAATACTCAACAACATGACTTAAGTGAAGGAATCACTTGGGACCCTAGGAAGATTCTTTTTAAGCCAAAAAAAAAAAAAAAAATCCCCCAAAGTTTTTGCAAACTGTCATGACACAGCAAACTTTTTAGAAGTGAGAGAAGGAAAGATAAGATACTATAGAGATGAGCTTCCCAATTCCCCATAGAGCAGCCTAACACATTGGTACCTCCATCTCTAAGCATTTTTCCAATGGTTTCTTTTTCAGAGAAGAACCGTTTTTAGAAATTTTCATTTAAGAATAAATGAAAACAATTTTGAAATGTATTAAACACATCATAAATTCTGCAGTACAAATAAGTCACTCTGGACAGATAGGATTAAGAGCCTGAGAAGGCAGCAAAGGAATATTCTCATTCCAGCTTTTGCATTGCTTGCTGTCTTTGAGTTTTAGAGAAGGCCTACTTGATGAGAAAATGATATCAAGCGTATTGTATTCAGATGTGGCTGAAAAGGCCAAAGCTGGATCATCTGAGATCACGCATGTATTGAGCAGAGATTCATTGTCCTTCAATCAATAATTAAGTGGGGCTGCTATCCAAAGAGTCCTTTCTGGTTTATGACATTTCCACTTTCCTAGACTTGCAGCTGGCCCTGTGGTCAATATGAGTAGTTCCAATCAATCCAGTAACTTGCTAGGCTGGGAATGCAGGTTTGCTTCCTTGAAAGGCATCTACCATGAAGCCAGTCCTAGAATACGTTAATTCATCCTCAAGGAATTTTTACCAGTTTCCTGCTTGTGAGGAGGCCCCAGCTCCACTGAGAGGAATTACCTGGATGTCGTTAACCATGATTAGCCCAATAGAGACGCATTGCAGGGCATCTCAGTGCAATGCTGCCACCCCTGGAGGACTGACCACAGCACAGGGCTTCATTGTCTACAGCCTAGTCTTGCCATTTATGCTCACATATCTGGCTCATACGTGACACCAACTGAGACCCCCTCACTGGTGATGGTGATGTTTTTGATTGATCCAGATCTTACAGCCCCATCAGAATTAGAAAACACTATTAACATCTGGTCCTGAAGGTATTTAACTTCCAGGTATTTAACTTCCCTGAGCCTCAGTTTCCGTATCTATAAAACTGGAATAATGGTACTACCTACTCATGAGCTTATTCTTATTGTGAGGTTATTGTCAATGACCTAGGCCAGAGTGTGGCATGTAGTAATCACTCAGTCAATATTAATTATTATTATTGTTGTTTCTCAGCTTCTCAGAAGATGTGCTGACTTCAAGTGTCTAGAATAACCCCTAACATGAAAATGATAGAATTGGAACTCTAACTTTACAAGAGTGAGTGCTTGACTTTTGTGTAAATATGCAAAGAGTTTACTATAACCAAGATTGGAATTTTTGCTGATGTGTTAGATCAAAACTATTATATAAATGGACTTTATAGTTCCCAAAATAACATTTGATTCTGACCTCATAGATGTAAAGTTTCCTAGCATGTAACAAGCAAGCACTGAAGAGTGTTTCAATGTTTAGAAAGTTCAAGAAAGTGAGAAAGGGAGAAGAGGAAGAGATTAATACCTAAGGTGAAATGAGTTATTGGTGAAAGGGATAATGCTGTTTTTGTTTCAACTGTGTCTTTAGAAAAGAATCCTTATGATTCAAGTCTCATCTAGGAAAAAAATTTAAATGTTTTAAAGTTGATGCAAGAATAGCTTATGTGGATTACCTGAAACTTATGTAGTACTTGAGTAAGAACAAAAAAGAACATAGAAAATTTACTATCTAAAAGTCGTATAAATATTCTTTAATAAACTACTAAAGTGAATGTTTTCATTAGTGAACAGTTCTTGAATTCTGGTTTTAAGTAACTGAAAGAGAGCCAATTAGCATCAGTGAAGGATTATTTGGGAGGTTTCACATAAAACGTCATCATCTCACAATGATGTCCTGTTGAAACGTCAGTGATATGTATCTTTGAATGAGATTTAATAATGAGAATGAGATTCAAGTATATCTAACTCAATATTATAACCAAATTGTAATGGAAAGTTTCAGGTGCTGAAAAGATATAAATCCTCGTGTCACATGTGTGTCTGTGTGTGTGTCTGTGTGTTTGTGTGTGTGTGAGAGAGAGAGAGAATATGAATGCTTGTTTCCAGCTTGAGCCAAAAGTAAATTCAGCCAAGAATTCAAACACAGACATATCTTGGTCTATCTGGATGCCTCCTGAAGCAGTTCCAACAGGATTGATTTGCTCAGGGGACTGAGGAACTAGCTAGCAAGAACAAATTCTAATCCTAAAACAGGAATAATAAAGGCACACAATGTAATTTAAGGTTAGTGCCACAGAATCGGAGAGCAGGGCAATTCTGAATAAAGCCAAGTGCTTACACTCACAGCATCTTCCAGTTCATGGCTAAGTCCTAGGGAGAAGGGCTACAAGTACAAACTGAAAAAGCAGATGATTAAAATCTCTGCACTATTCTGGGAGCCTGAGTCAGCTAAATTTGGGTACCTATATAACAGTGACAGTGGCCAACATTCACTGAGCCCTCACACTAGACCAGGTGCAACCCTCCGAGGTAAGTACTCCCATTGTTAACCACACTTACAGATGAGGAAAACTAAGCAAACAAGGACTAAGTAATTGCCCACAGTCCCACTGCAACCAGACACAAGGACTGAAACTCGGACCCAGGGAGGGAGGGTATGACTCTACACCCCTACTGTGATCTACTACAGGTTATGGAGTAAAACATTCAAGGGGAGAACTGGGTTTTCCCTTATTACTTGAAGCATATAGAAGTGGAACTGGCTTCAGGAATTCCAGAGAACACAGTAAACCTTTGGCGCTACTCAGTAGCTGGACCTGAAGGAGCATCCTTAAGACTCCCTATGTTGCCTTGGAGGCACCAAGAGCATAGGCAGCTGCAGAGACATCACAGGTCTGCACAGTGTCATCACTGAGGAAGTTAGAACGTGTGAGGAAGAAACCAGCTGACAGCATTTGGAATACTGGGAAGACTCTGTATGTGAGCGAATCCTGTGCTAACTGAGGGAAACTTGGTGTAGGTCACATGAGAATGAATGAGTAGATAGTCAAAGACAGGTACTGTTTGTTACTAGAACTCTGCCACTGTATTTCACCCCTAGGCTGATGTGGCCTGGGGAAACCACATTAGGTGCTAAGAAAGTAAGGTTACTGGAAAGACAGTTGGGTATGAAACTGCCATTTGTGTGCCTGCTGGGTTCTGAGCTCCACGTGACTGCCCTGGAGGCATGGGAATCCACGTGTGTTTTATTCCTAAGGAATAAAAATTTTGTCACATTAATAATAAAATTCTTTCCTTATACAGTGGGGGTGGGGAGGAACATGAATATGGCATTTATCTTAGATGGAACATTTTACTTCCTGACTGTGTTAATGATTGTATTTGAATAGCAGGGAGGAAGAAAAAGACTTAAAACAGTGCATTTCATTTAGCATTTAACATCTGGGATCAATTCAGTCAAATTAAGACTCACAAGAGTATATCAGGACATCATAGGGGTTCTGTTGTTGTTCTACAATATGGTCATAACAATATTACATTTGTATATGCTACACAATTGACACTGGATATAAAGGGGCTTTAAAGACAACAGACCAGGGTACAAGTCCTGCCCCCTTTCGCAAGCTATATAACTTTGAGCAACATACTTAATCTCTTCGACTCTCATTTTATTTGTCTATCAATGCAGATGTTATCTGCCTATCTCACAGTATTAATGTGAGATTTGCAAAAGACATTACCTGCCAGGTGTTTGAAAAAGTGCTGGGTGCATAGGGCCTATACTTCTTTAGCCTCTGTGGTTGTCCCTAGTGGCTAATTGAGCAATTCAAGTGTTAATTATTAGAAAAGAGCCCTACAAAAAAACAAAACAAACAAAAAAAAACCCTCTGGAATATTCAAATTTCTATATCAGTAGAGTAACTGAGGATTGAAAAATAAATTCTTGATTTTATCTTGACATACATGAGAACTCTCTTGAAATAAAAAATTGCTGTCTGCCGGGATACACACTGCTGTCACTTTCACAGATACGGAAAAATATTACTGACATGTATTGATTATTTACCTCATGCCATGTTCTCTGCTAATTGGTGTTCAGCATCTAAATTAATTCCCACAGAAGAAGGAAGGTATGGTTTACAGAAGTTATGTACTTTGCTCAGGAGATCACAGCTAGTAAAGTGATTTATCTGGGACTCAAACCCAGATCTGTCTAAATCCAAAGCAATGTTTTACCCCCTAATCTGTGTTGGCTGAACTATCCAAAAAGTTTGCACAGACACATTTACATATTTTTACACAGAACCCACCTTTGTCCTATAAGCAGGTGTCTCACCTGCCTCGACATATGACACGGATGTAATATCTTTGATTGGGAAGCCTATTAATCCCAGAACTGCCCCAGAGAGCACCTTTCCAAAGTCAAATTCTTATCCAAAGTCTTTGACAATCAAAGGAAGATTGCTAATTCTTCCAATTTCATCCCATCTAAATCCTACATTCTGTGTGAAAGGAGAAGGGAAGGATAAAAAAAATGAATACATCTTACATCCTGGTTAAATAGTAAATTATTTTTCTGGAGATATTCTCTGGGTGGAGAGTTAGTAATCACGAACATTTACTAAACACTTACTATACGTTAGGTACTATGCTAATTAATAAATGCGCAGATCTCATTTACTACTCACTATAACCTTACAAAGGAAGTGATTGTTACACAATAGGCGAGAAATCGAGCCTTGGAGTCTCAGAGCTAACAATTCACAGAGGTGGATCTCAGACTGGATTCTGGCTGATGCCAACATCCATATTTCTAAGGGCTATAGATCCTGCCTCGGCTGTGAACTAGAATGCTGTTTAATTTCTCATTATTCCTGCATAATTAAATAAGCACGTTGCAACCCTGCAGCTTCCGTTAAATACCATGCAACACCTCAGAAGAAAGAGCAGACAGTAATCCAGCAGGGAGTACTTAAAACTGCAGCATTCCAGGCAGGAAAATGGAATCAAATCCCATTTAGTAAATTCTTTAGGGAACAACAAATGTCTGACCACAGGAGCTACTCAAATATTTTCTTCTCAGGGGACTGTGCTCCCTGGTCCTCTTGATGAGCTCTCTGTAAGGTGGGGAATTAGAGAAGGTGAAACAGTCTGAATATACAGGAAAACTGAGACTCATTACATGGGAGATGATGTCATAAATCACCAGCCTTAGAAATCAGTGACCAAAGCACTCGAGGGTCCAGATAAGCATCAGTTTTACTGAAAATGTGTTTTTAAGATCTCCATGGGTACACTTTTTAAGGCAGTCTTTTTCAGGGAAAGGAAACTTCACAATGTGAGTCTTGATTCCGGGTTTTATATCCTCAATCAGATCTTCAGGTAAGGTTAGGCCCTGTGTCAGACTGGAACACCTTAGCAATGGGTTGCAGATAAGCTTTTCCTTGCGTGATGTCAATAAATTTGCAGTGATCTGTTCATTCCCTCTTACATGGCATTCTTTGCTATCCTTGGCTTCTTTCTGCAAAACAGGTGTCTGATATTAGGGTAAATTATTGATCCTATAGGAACAGGAAGAAGTTAACTGGCCCAGTAGGAGATGAGATCTATGACTTTTTTCCCTAATAAAAACATCTTAAAACAACAGAGCTAGAATTTTCAAAATTCGCGTGTAAAAGATAGTACCTTGGCCGGGCGCGGTGGCTCATGCCTGTAATCCTAGCACTCTTGGGAGGCCGAGGCGGGCGGATCGTTCTGAGCTCAGGAGTTTGAGACCAGCCTGAGCAAGAGCGAGACCCCGTCTCTACCAAAAATAGAAAGAAATTAATTGGACAGCTAAAAATATATAGAAAAAATTAGCCGGGCATGGTGGCGCATGCCTGTAGTCCCAGCTACTCGGGAGGCTGAGACAGTAGGATCGCTTGAGCCCAGGAGTTTGAGGTTGCTGTGAGCTAGGCTGACACCACGGCACTTGCCCCAGTCAAGAGAGTGAGACTCTGTCTCAAAAAAAAAAAAAAAAAAAGATAGTACCTTTATTCCTCAAACTGTCATTATTACTTTCATCAGTTCTCCGCCATTCCTTCATAAAATGACACCCTTCTCCATTTGAATGATCACTCCTCAATCTGGTACAATTCCAGATTGATTTTTTCCAGGATTTCAGCCTCACCTCATGCCCCCTTTACCTTATCCAACAAGCAAGCAAAAATGTTCTCTGACCTTAAGGAAAAAAAAAAAAAAACAACAAACCTTTCTCTCAGTTCTGTTATCTGCAAAGATACTATTTTCTCTTTCATTCCACTCAGAAAGTTCAAGAACACTTCTTATTATTTTATTTTTGTTATAAAACCAATATGTTAATTATATAAAAATTAATAAATACAGTTGAGGAAAAGGATGAAATTTAAAACTGCCCATAATACAACCACTTAAATATAACAAAAAATAAGGTCATCCCGATTTATACCACATTTTACTAAAAAGCATGTCGTTAATGTTTTTCCCCGTCATTAAATATTCCATTCTTGAAACAGTAAGGGACGGCCATTAGCCTCCTCCCCACCTCCTCACTCCCCAGTCTCTTGCCCATGAACACAGTTCTCTCGTCTACGACTTCTGCTTATCAAACTCATTAGCCTTCTATCATTTCTTTCCTTCGTTTACCAATGTGTGATACACATGGGATACCATACTTTCTTCCAGAAACTCTACTTCCTCACCTTACATAGCCTTCACACACACACACACACACACACACACACACACACACACACACACACACAATTTCCAACCTATTGATAGCGTCCTTATGGACTACCTACTTCATAAGCTGTTTTCCTTCCACGTTCTCTCCTCCTTTTCACCTTACAAAAGGTAGATGTTATTCCTATTTAACAAGGCAGGAACTGAAACTAGGAATAAATGGTTTGTCCAAAGTCACAGCAGAATCATCTAAGCTATGCGCCAAAATGCATATTCCTGTGTTCCACTGCAGACCTACCCTATTGATCAGAATCTGTAGAGATAACACCCAGAAGCTTGCCTTTTAACATCCTTCCTGGTTTACTCCAATGCACACTAAAGTTAGAACAGCACTGGCTCAACAGTCCCCCTTCTTAAAATGAAACTCATGCCTATATCACATCTACTATTTCTTTCCTGAGCTGCAGGACTAAATGTCGAGCTTGCTGCTAGACATGTCACTTGGAATGCCCCCAAATGAGTTCTGAATTGGTCATCTTTTCTCACCCACCACTTCTGCCCCTATTCCAAAAAGCATCGCTGGTCTCCCCATTTCACAGGCTCAGGCCCCAAATGGAGACTGGCTTCTCCCTTACCCTCTCTTCCAAATTAGCTGAGTTACCGAGTTCCATTGGCTCTTGTCTCTAAAACATTTTGCACACTTGCATCTTCTTCATTTCAACGAGCATCGTTTCAATCATCCAATAATATTTGGCACACCTATCATGTGCCTGGCACTGCATGGCTGTGGAGCACTCTAGGGGTATGATTATGACTTCTAGCAGCAAAGTTTTAATAAGTACCCATGATGTTTTAATTACATTCTAGCCACTGTGCTGAGGACTTTACCTATGCTACCACATTTAATTCTCACACCAACCCTAAAGTTAGGCTCTGTTATTGAGAGTTAGCTACATAAAGTAACTCACCCAAAGTCACTCAAGTACTAAATGGCAGAATGAGGATAGAGAACCAGGTTTATACTTATCTTTCAATCCCTACTTTTAACCAGTAAGTTGTATAGTCCTCACCCTGCCAGAGCTTTCAGTCTGGAATGGTTAGGAGGCAGGTGCAAAGCAACAGACAGCTAAGATGAAATGCAGAAAGTGCTGGCAGGAAGTGCTATGGAGTCCCCAGGAGGGACCCAATCCAGACACGCTGGGCGAGAGCGAGTCGGGGAAGACCTCCTGCAAGAAGAGGTTCATCCGCTGAGATGAAAGATGAGCAGGAGTTAGCCAAGTGGTGAGGAGAAGGGGGTTCAAGGCAGATGCAACCACATGTACGAAGGTTTGAGACACAAAGAAAAGCTCAGCAAGGTGAAGGAATCACAATAAGTTAAGCAGAATTAGACCTGGGGTGGGGGAAGAGGAGAAGGAAAAGTTAGAGATGAGGCTAGAGAGCTTGGAAGGACCATAGACAGACAGAAGTGTCTTTGCCTCTAGGAGCTTCAAGTTTTCAGGGATACATTTTTCCCCATCTCAACTTCCCAAAGGATGGCACTGACAATTGCACTTCCTTGATCGAAAATGTCCCACTCTCCTTGCTTCTTGAAAAGAGTGCATACACCTTAGTATGCACCGGTTCAAGGGCATTCCAGGTGCCCGCCAGGGCCAAGGTACTTTGCTCAGTGCTGACGCACGCAGACTTTGCCTTCTACCCCCAGTCCTCATGCAGCCTATGCTCTAACCAAATCAGTTACATGCTGTATGCTCCTATGGCTCTTTCTTTGCTTCGAATGTTCCCCCTACCTAGAAAGCCTTTCCTTGCATTTTGGTAGGTGCATCTCTGAGCCAGGCTCAGATGTCACCTCCATTACATAGCCTCCCCGACTCCTAGTGCTAGTCTACCTTACTTGGAGTCTTTCTTAACCTACGCCTTTGTTGGGGCATGTATCAGCTTTGTCTTATAGGTGCTTGCTTGCTTGCTTCTTTTTAAAGAAACGTTTTCTTGACTACAGGAGTGTGGCCTCCCTGTGGGCTGAGGTCCTCTCTGTATCATCACAGCCCTGTACAGCCTTATCATAAAAGCTAATATGTTGAGCTCTTCTCATTAGGTTGAACTGTATGAAACTGTCTTTTTCATAGGTCAAAAATAGTGAATTTTATGTGGTTTAACCTAAATATAGGCCAAGTTCTGAGCTAGGCAAGTTACATGGGGCATCTCAATTAATCCTCACAATAACTCTATGATGTAGGTGCTATAATTACCTTTATTTTACATACAAGTTAACGATGCTTAGAGAAGTTAAGTGATTTGCTCAAGGTTACGTTGATAATAAGTGGAAAAGTTTAACTAAGTAAAAAAAATGATTGGAATGAAACGCATCAAAATGGTAACCTAAATTACCTCTTAGTGGTGTGATGAAGAGAAAAATATATATTTTTTACTCATTTTCTATATTTTTCTTTTTCCCACAATAAGTGTATAGTGCCTGATTCTGAATAAGAATGCTATTAAAATAAGTTAAAAATATAGTGTTATAATGATAAAGATTTATTAAGCACTTACTTTGTTCCAAACATTGTTTTAACTCCTTTAATGCTTACAACTATCTTGTAAGATGTAATCCTGACGAATGAGAAAACTGAGGCTGACAGAGGGTTAGAAACTTTGGCTGAGGTCACACAGCTACTAAGTGGTGAAGCCAAGATTTGGCAGATAGGTGACTTCAGAAATCATTCCCTCAACCTTTATGCCATGCATATGCACAAAAGCTGATACCACATAGAGAGGATATATTTAAAATGCCAAGAAGCACAAACATATGTTAATCTAAATCAAGGTTAAAAATGCATGCAAAAATGTGAATGAATTTGGTGCCTTAATTCCCCCTTGCTATGGCTGGCATAAAATCACAGGCTGGCTCTTTTTAAAATGTTGCACTTTCAAAGGCAAAATTACTTGTTTACTAGCTTCTTCAAAGAATAATTAGAAAAGCACAAAGGCATAGAGCCATACTGATGTATGCATGATGGTTCAGAATCTTGAATACGAAAGTGTCTCTGATTCTGCCACAGGAATTTGTCAGCTAGACCTAATTAGATCCAAAGTATCAATGAGGAACTAATCATAACTAATTTAGTAACTGGTTTAGGATAAACCAAGTGGGGAGGGCTTAGTAGGCACCTAGAAAAGAATCTGTTTTGGGAAAAGCAATTCCCATGTAGGATTTTGGGAGCAGTCTTCCATGCGTGCTCTATCCCTCTGTCTGCTCCCATCTGCGATGTGGAATATAGAAACAGAGACAGCGTGGCCGGAGCTGGAGTGCTGATGGTTAGCCAGGTCTTAATAATATGTCCTCTAACATGATCTCTTGTGAGAGTCTCTTTAGACAGGCTGTTGTGCTTTTCATAGCTTCCAGATGTTAAAGCCCTGATGCAAAAAATTGAAGCAAGTGTAATGGGCTTGATTGTGCAAAATCAGATAGATTAAAATTAGGTTATGAGCCCACTAAACATTAACAGTCAATGAGTTTACAAGAGATTAAAACTGAAAACAGCACTAACTATGGTATTTCACAACAGAATGAGGAATTTAACAGCTAAAATAAAAATATTTCATTTCACTTTTATCTAGCAGCAATTTTCACATCACCCCAGAATATGTTCAGCTGTGAATCTTGGCATTCACCACTGTGTCTTTTTTTATTTTTGAGACAGAGTCTCACTCTGTTGCCCTGGCTAGAGTGAGTGCCGTGGCGTCAGCCTAGCTCACAGCAACCTCAAACTCCTGGGCTCAAGCGATCCTACTGCCTCAGCCTCCCGAGTAGCTGGAACTACAGACATGCGCCACCATGCCTGGCTAATTTATCTATATATTTTTTAGTTGTCCAGATAATTTCTTTCTATTTTTTTAGTAGAGACGGGGCCTCCCTCTTGCTCAGGCTGGTCTCGAACTCCTGAGCTCAAACAATCCGCCTGCCTCGGCCTCCCAGAGTGCTAGGATTACAGGCGTGAGCCACCACGCCCGGCCAACCACTGTGTCTTTTAAAAGCAGAATTCCAAGAGGACTGGCAGCACTGCCGTGGGATGTTCACGATGGGCATTTCTTGATAACAGGCTTCTGAATTGTCACCTGCTTCACACACATACCTCAAGCGAGTCAATACATGCAAGAGGCTGGGTGTATTGTGGGCACATGGCAGATGCTCAATATGTGACAGTTTCTTTCCTCTTTCTCCTACACCACAGAGGTAAAGAAGCCCCTTCTGTTTGCTGTAGGACCAATTGGACGCAGGCAAGTATATTTTAGGTTACACGGAATCATACACAGCTGCACTTTTCCTCTGTAAGTTCTTGGGAGGGCAGATTTTTCAGGCTATGTCCAGAAGTTCCAATGAATAATTCACTATTCAAAGCTCAATAATGTCAAGATTCTTTTAAGAAAACAAGACATGTTATAAACTTTTCATATGTTCAGTGACACTGAATTAACAAGAGAAAAAAATGGCTTGACATTACTGTCCATACAACAAAATTAAATGAGCACAGATTTCAGAGCCCAGAAGACCTGGATTTGAACCCTAGTTTCAACACTTTCTAGCTATGTGGCCTTGGGTAAGTCCCTTAATTTCACCAGAAGTCATTTCAAATGGGGGATGACTTTCCTTGCAATGTTGTAAGGATTCAAGATAAGATATGTAAAGTACTGGTACAGTTTCTGGCAGATAGGAAGCACTCACTAAATGATATAATATCACCATGGATATTCAAGCATACTCATTACTATTAAGCTAACTTTTGATAAAAACAGTAATACCATTGATTTAAAGATTTTTAACAAAAATGTGTTACGTTACTGCAATAGATAGCAATGGAATTACTTGCTCTATGGATTTGACCAATTCCCCCAAGCTTTCCAGTTCTCACATAATGCTTTTCTCCAGGAAAACAATGATATCTAGTTCTGATTTTCTCCTTTGGGATTTATGAGTATTAAATATATTTTAATATATCTATAAAGAGATTTAAACTCTTTTTGGAAATAGAGCTGAAGGAGCCATTGATCAGAGTTTGACATGGAAATAATTTCACTGCTGGGCTGCATTTTTCCAAATACATTTCTCCCCATATATTGATGGAAAATTCAGTATTTCATTGTCTGAATATTGCCCAAATGAACTGTGGAAGTCCAGCAGAAGTGCTTGATTGTACTTTCATTAGACTTCTTTTCCTTCAGGCCATACAGGTGCAATGAAAGAAGAAAGAAAATTAATTAAATTTATGGGCATGTTTATACCCTCCAGGTGTCATAAAATGTACTGGCTCAGACATTTTTCAAGTAATTAAGCAGACATCTCTGTGTTTCCTAATGAGTTGCTGCCCTTCCCTTTTTAATCTGGTGAGAGATCTCATCACCTGCTGTCAGCTGATGGGCTTATTCCCTGGATGAGCTCAACCTTCTTCTCATGCTGCAATGTGCTAATGGGACTCCATGGACACAAATATGAGATCCTCTTCTCTGCAAAAATCTTTCCAAGGGTGAAGTAATAATTGTACCAGGCATGGTGGAATAAGGATATTAAAATAAACCTGTTTGCCTCTTAGGTGTATTATTGGAGATGCTGCTTTCTATTACTTGAGAAATACTATGACTGAAATATGTACAAATATTCAAATATATGTTATATATTATGTATTTTATATGTATGAGAAGAAGTAAACAATTCAGCTCAGTCTGAGGCTTAGCTTTACAGATGAGAATTTGAACTGCATTTTAAAGGATGTATGAGTTGAATTTTGCCAAAGTAGAGGCGAGGGAAGATTCCAGCAGACATGAAGATCACATATAACTGGTTTATACAATGCTTCTACAATTCATCCAGTGCTGTTCCAGACACCAAACACCCTTAAGGAGTACTAGGTTGAGGTAAGAAATCAAACTAACATATGAAATAATTAGAGCTCTAAATTACAGAGAATATGCATAAGCAATTTCATTCCACAGGAGTTGAGTACAAGTGGATGTTCAGAGAAGTTACATGAGGGCCACGACACAGAGTGCAGTAGGAGAAGGAAGGCATCCCAGTGGAATGCAGGACTCGCTGAGCCAAGGCGATGGATAAAGAAAGAGATGGAACGGATTCGAGACAACGGAGTGTTTAAACTCAGCATCTGCGGGAGCGTGGAAGGAACTGCTCTCTCTACAGCGGAGAGTGTAGCGTGGAAGGCTTCTATAAACAAGATTAGAGAGGCACGGAGAGGTCAAATGAAAATAGAAGGCTTGGAATCCAGAGAGAGGTTAGAATTTAAACCTTTCTGTAGATTCCTTAACAGTGGCATATAATCAATTCCTTAAAAAAAAAAAATCACTTGAAGAAATCTTAAAGATCAACTAATCTAAAGCTATCCTCCCTGCAAATTCTTTTCACAGATGAAGAAATACCTTGACAAACAGTGTTTTATTAAGATTCATCTGGCAGTGACATGAGGATAGCCTGAGCTCTCAGGCACTCTGGGAAAATGCCTCATCTTCCGTCCAGACTTTCTCCACCTCAGGCGGTCCCCACCTCAGCGGAATGGCTCCTTCATCCACAGGATGGCCTGAGGTCTCCCCTGGCAGTTTTGCCTCTTTATTCTCTCTGGAAGCTACTCATTTTCTCGGTCCTGAGGACCACTGCCTTAATTCAGATCTTCATCATTTCTGACTGGAGTAACACAGGAGTTGTTTGGCTTTTCTCCTTGTCTTCGTTTTTCTCCCATTCCAAGTCATTCTCCAAATGTGCTCGAGTGAAAAAAGATTAGGGTACCAAAGCCATCTTCCTAAAATGCATTACTTTATTATTGTCTTCAGAGTAATGCCCCAAGCTCCTCTGCTTGGTCTCCCATGGAATGATTCCCCAGCTTCCCTGCAGCAGGGGCCCTTACCCTCCATTAATGTCCTCACTTTTCGTGTTTCCATCTTGTTGCAGCCTTTGCTCAAAGTGCTTCCCCTCTCTGTGATACTCTTCTCCTCCTCCTTCAACACTCGACTCTGACATCACTTCCACTAGGAAACATTCAAATCACATCTCTTTTAGTTGCAGTTGGCTGAAATCCCAAACCATCCAACTTAAACAAAACCAGAACCAACTTAAACCAAAAAAAGGGGGACATATTGACAGAAAGAATGGTGATGGAGATAGCTTCAGGTATGGCCTTATTTAATGACACACCTGTTACCAGATCTCTCTCTCTGCAGAGACCCTGTCTCCCTTCCCCACTCCTATAATACAATGGCTTCATTTCTTCAGGTGGTGGCAACAAAACTGTAGACAACTGCCCCTGGACCAGAGAGGAAAGAGAATTCTTAGGAAAATTCCAAGGGAATATCTTCGGTTGCCCAAACTAAGTTCATATGTCTATCCCGGTACGTATTATTGTGGGAAGGAGGATGAGGTGGAATTATTTGCTCGATCATGATTGTGTGTCAGGGTTTGTCACCAGGAGAAGGTGATAAACAAGGGAGAGCTGAGGCAACGAAAAATAATAGCGATGCAAGACGACTTTTCTGACCCGTTAAGGCTGTCATCCCCCATAGATCCTCCTTTCGTGACTTCATATAGTGCTATCTTAAATTGCCATTATATTATCATCTACTTCCTTTTCTGCCTTCCTCAAGTGTATACTCAGAAGCATATTCATCATCACTACGGTGCTTGGCATATAGCAGTGTCTTGGAAAACAGTCAGTGACTAGACCGAAAAAAGCCAAAATCCGTGACTGACCTAAAGAGAACTGACCTAGTGGTAATCAAAGCAATAGGTATGGTGTCAAACGGGGCAGGCCGGAGTAGAAGAGCGAGGACTCAGGGACAATGCCATGGGGGTATCTGCAGTTCAACAGGGTGAGGAAAAGCAAATACAGCCAAGAAAAAATAGGCAAGCAGAAGGTTTGAAAAAGTAGCAAAATAGTTTAAAATCTCAGAAACTAAGCAGAGAAGCTTATGAATTCAAAGTGCAAAATTTAAGCTTTATTGATTTGGATGCTGGCTAATTGGAAATGGTTTCTAAATAGGTGTATTTATTGGCAAAAACAGAAACCTCACAAATAGATGCTGTGGCAGGTGGGCAGGGTTTAGGGGACAGCAGTGGTGGTGAAGTCCCAGAAAACGCTTACAGGAGCTGCGAGCATGATTGAAAACGGACATTTCTGTCAGAAGAACTGGAGGGCAAGCCCTCACAAAGGCAGGAGACACTCCACCCAAGGGAAGGGAGAGCTGAGGAGACAGGCCTCGATCAGCAGCAGCGCCTTGGTCACCGGAAGGGGGAGACGATTCTGAGTGCAGCATGGTGCTGGTCATTTGCATGTGTCTCCCAGCCAGGACTCTGGGGATAGGGACAACAGGTGGAAAATGAAAGAGTTCCCTCATTAGAAACCCGATGACACACTGGGGCATAAGGTGTGTTGCTTGGGGACATACTTGATAAAGGTTAACACTGAAGCGAGCAAAGAAGTATTCTCCCTACTTCTGCGTGAATCAGAGTATGACCTTAACACGCCGAGGTCTCAGGAGAACACACAGGCCTTGGGCGCCTTGAGCACTGCAGCATTAGCTCTGTCCCCGCGGTCACGGCGAGGAGGTGGGGAGATGGGCCGGCCTACAGAAACCATTCTGTGGACATCAGAGTCATTAGCAGCAGAGTCACTGGAACCGGAGCCAGGGCAGAAGAGGAAGAAAATTCAGCTGCCATGCTGTGGTGCTGGGACAGGTTCAAGTCCACGGTATGTAGCAACCTTCCCAGGGACTCTTAACTATAATTGAGGGAAAGCGCATGAGGCCAGAAATCCTAAAATAGTTTACAGGAGCAACTTTCAATGAATCGAGCTGTGAAAGCATTTATCATTTCACAGAGCACAGGGGAAGGAAGTGGCACATAAATTGTCATAACTGTTGAGATACCCATGTGACCTCATCTTCGATAGGTAAAAAGTTTTGAATCATTTTGAATATTTAAAAAAACAACAGCCAACATTTATATGCTAGGTACTAAATATACACACTTTCTCCACAGAAGAGCATTTTTCTCCTTGCTCTCTATAGCAGAAGTTGATTAGGAAAAAAAAAGTGGAATGAGGATATTCCTTAAAAAAATAAATTAAGTGCACAATGAGATCTCCCACTAAGCACCACGAAAAAATTGGTTTTATGCCATCACCTTCACAGTTACAATATTCTTCCTTTGGGAAGTGGCTGTCCGCACACTGAAGTCATTTTTTTCAACGTGCATATGTACTGCATAAAGTATCTGATACCAGGGAGGAGTTTTTCACAGAAAAGGGAAGAAAATGGGAAAGTGTCTGAGGCAAAATGAAATCTCTGGGTGTCATAGTTAGTGCCAAGAAGAGTGTGTCCTCAGGGTGGAGGTCACAGTTCTGCCATTATAAAGGATAATAAAGCTATCCCAGATGGGGAAGAGAGTTTCTTTAATAAAACCCACATTGACACTTGAGACTGTCGAGGATACCTGAGAAATTATGAACCAAGTAATTGGATATTTTCATCTCCAAAACACACTTTATAGCACTTTTGAAAAAAAATTTCAGTGAAAAATCTTTATATTTTCCTTTTACAAAATTACTAGACAGAAATCTCTCAAGACTAAATTTCAAAGTGGCTTCCATGTTCATGTGCTTAAAGTACTATATATCAGCTTCTTCCCATCCAATTGCATGAGCAAGGCGCGGGAATAGATATCAAGATCTTATATTAAAGGAGGGCTCATTCAAAACCAGCACTTAATTTAGGCTGGCACATGGTCTCAATGTTCCCTGAGTAAAGGAATTCTCTCTGATTCACCCATAAACCCTCTGCCAACACGGCCTTACACAGTACCCAATATATACTAGGCACTGAGTAAATATTTATTAAGATTCTAAAAAATGCTTAAAATCTAAAACTTGCATACTTGATTCTCCAGGAATAATCCTTGAGGTGGTTACCAGGAATAGCTTGAGATATAAAAGTTGAGAACTCTACATGTTCTATACATTCATTCAGTTAAGCAGGCATCTATGCAATGCTGAGTGAAAGGAATATTAGAAGAAGGACATCACGGAGATTTTGAGAGATGCAAAGGTAATGATATGAATCCTGCCTAGAAAGAACTCACAGTTTAGCTAGGAAGACAGACTTGATTGAAAATTCTTCATAATAAATGGCATGTTCAAATGGCCAGTAAATATAAAAAGATGCTCAATTTTATTACCCACCAGGGAAAAGAAAATTAAAGCTACAATGAAACACCACTATACACCCCAGAAGATCAAAAGGAAAAATGGTGTGAAATATCAAATGTTGATAAGGATGTGACATACCCAGAAATTTCATATACTCTAGGTGGTGTTGGGGGAGGTAAAAGGATGGGGGATTAAGGGAGGATAGGCACAGATACTTCAGAAAATTGCTTTTCAGTGTCTACGAAAGCTGAAAGCCAGCCGTTAGACTCCTCCTAGGCATATACCTAAGAAAAACACATGTACATGTTCACCAAAAGATGTGTATTAGAAAGTTTCAGCAGTCCTGGAAAGTATGCTAATCTTCATCCACTGTAGAATGAAAAAATAAATTGTCACAATGAGCAACGAGAGTGAACAATCTACAACTACATACAATAATGCAGATTAATCTAAAAAACATAACCTTAAACCAAACAAGTCAGATGTGAAAGAGCACATATTGTGTGATTCCAATTATAAGAAGCTCAGAAGCAAGCCAAATTAGTTTATGCTGTAAAAAGCCAGAGTAACAGATGTCTTCTGGGGATGTGGGCAATCAGCAAGGTTGAAAGGGCAGTCGAAAGGGGCCGGAGAGGTGTTTCTGGGAGTGGTGGTAATATTCTGTTTCTTAATCTGGGCGCTAGTTGTACAAGTGACTTTCAGTTTGTGAAAATTCATTGTTCTGTGCACTTAGGATTTGGTGCATTTCTGTATGTATATTAGACTGTTTAAATAGTTTAACAAAAAGTCTGCTTTATATACTAAAAAGGAATTATAAAGAAAGTATGCAAGATGTGTAGACAAGTGGGCATTGTAATTTCACACTTTGAAGCTCTGCATCCTGGTCCAAACTTTTAATAATAACAGATATATTATTATAAAAATTTAAAATGAAAAAGCCATGACCAATTTCTGCTTTGAGCTTGACCATGCAAGGAGCCTGTAAGTCATCACTGCTGTTTTACAACAAGGAAATGCCGACTAAATGGAAAATCACTGACTTTCCTCAGACCCATCAAAGAACTGAAGTTGTGTGGCAAACCACCAGCTTTAAATCTGGGAAGACGGGCATATCCAAAGAGACGCAGACTAGCTCTACATACTTCAGAAGGTAACAGTCAGGAAGGGCTCCTGGAAGAAAGGCAATTGATTTTTGAAATAGGAAACCAAGCCCTCCTTCTCATAAACAAGTTATGTGAAGAATTAGAGAACTGTGTGAACAAGGAAAAACCAGTGGCTCTAAATTCTTTTAACTCTGAAAAGGCTTTGAAATGTTCCCAACATAGTCCTTCAGTATAAATGAAAAAAAAAAAAAAAAAAAAAAAGAAAGAAAGAAAAGAAACATTCCTCATCGAAGAGTATTAAAAAGACAATGAAACAAAAGATCTCCAAAGGGTTGGCCAAGAAGAGAGAAAAATCTGGTCATAACTCTCCCCTGGACACATCTCCTGCAGTCTCATGGGAAGCCTCTTGAAAATACCCTCATGAAAGCCTCAGGAAGCAACCAAAGACACTGCCAGCAACACAATGCAGACTGTGTTAACTGAACTGTGCAGTATCTGATTAGTTAATATGCTGCCAAGGGTTACTAAAGAAAAACGTTATTTTGAAATGGGGGCTGCTAAAGTTATCTTTGTCACTCTTGCATTTATCTAGCACACAGTGGATGTTCAAAAAAACGTTTATTGAATGAATGAATGTTAACATTTAGCTAACAATGGAGCCTACTCTAATGCATCAGTCAGAGATGATAGTGAAAAAAAGGAATGGTAACAAAACAGTGTCTGAGAACCTAGATTTCTTACTGGAGTACACATCTGGCTAAAGAAGGAATGGGTCAAATTACTTATCAAGTTGAGTACTTCTGACAGATTGATAGAAGACCCTATGACTCAATGAAGACCAAACAAAAGCTGGCGCTGAAAGATTGAGCATAAAAGCATCACTATTTCAAAGACATCAAACAAACAAATCCAGGTCCAGAAGGCTATTGATTGATAAAATGGATTATAACAAAGATACTGAGTAAGCTGAGAGGATTTGTTTTTTTTTAAAAAGGTGATAATGGATTTATTAAAGATATTCCATGATAGCTTCCACTGAAATAGTCACTTCACTTTACAAGGACCAGAGTTGGGACTATGAATTAATTATGGTAATTTCAAAGTATCTATGCAAGAGGAGGACTGTGTGTATGAATAAGTAAGTGTCTCTTAGTAACATTTTCTGATGAATAAATCAGTTTAAAATTGGAAACCTGTGTCTTCTGGTAATTTCTTCTAAGCCTTCTTTCCTGTGAAATCCCTTTTCAAAATTAACACACCTAGAAGACATTCATTAAACATTCGTTGAATGGATGAATTTTGATGTGACATTGAGATAACACTTTAAGTTTAATATTACTGTAAAGTAGTACCCAATGCATAGTTTTCATAAGCAAATGTTTTGCAGTGATTATAGGACTACAATGAAATTTAATACTTGGGTAGAAGTTATAAAGACATAGGCCTACAGTGAGTTAGGGTTGTGCCTAACATATCCAAAAGTCTCACTATGGTTTTAAAAAAAGGCATAAATACAAGAAGTGTGATGTGTGCCAAACTACGGACTATTTCTACAGAAACAGTCCAAAAGAGGCAATAAAATTGGTAAAGAGTACAATGTCCTGCTATACGTGAATATATAAAAGAACTAATTAAGAAGGCTGAGGACATAATTGAAGGTAATAAAATCATAAAATGGTACATAGGTAGTAAATATGATATTATTAAGAAAACCATGGAATACTAAAATGAGGGTGTACCCTTTGAATCTTGAGTTTATTTTAGCATCACACCAAGAAATTTCAACTTTTCAAAGTGAGAAATAATTTCCATAACTCATTGTCAACTTGGCAATGTCAATGAAAATATCGGTTTTTTTCAGAAGAAATTAATAAATTCATGTACAGGAGAGTAATGGGAAGCATATAATATTTTGGTGTCTCATTTCTTATATCTTACAAGTCAAAATCAGTTGTCCTATGCCAGGCATGAAGGCTCATGCCTGTAATACCAGCACTTTGGGAGGTTGAGGTGGGAGGATCTCTTGAGGCCAGGAGTCCAAGACCAGCCTGAGCAACATAGCAAGACTCTGCCTCTAAAAAGATTTTTTTTTTTTTTAAATTAGCAAGGAATGGTGGTGCACACTTGTAATCCTAGCTACTCAGGAGGCTGAGGCAGGAGGATTGCTTGAGCCCAAGAGTTGGATGCTACAGGGAGCTATGATTACCCCACTGTACTTCTGCCTGGGCAACAGAGTAAGATCCTGTCTCAAAAAAAAAAATCAGTGTTCTCAGAATATAGCCGAATTGCTCCATTAATAGAGACAGAATACAGGACTAAACACGCCATGAGCCAGCTTTCTGATAGATTTGGAAAGCCTGTGTGTGATATCAAGTCAAACAATTTTAGAGCTGAATGCTCTATGAAACCATACATTACAAAGTTCTCATTTAAATAATGAGAAAACTGAGATCCAAAGAGATTAAGCATCTTGCCAAGGTCACACAACCAACATAAGGCAGAGACTTGATAGAATCTAGACTCTGAGTCCCCAGTTCTAAATTCTTTCTATTACATATTGACTCTTCCAAAGGATAAAAATACAAAGGGGGCGGCGGGGGGGGGGGGGGGG
>RJWJ010000654.1:0-21848 GCA_004363605.1 Indri indri | reverse complement strand
ACAGAATAATATAATGAAACCATCATGGATCCACCATCCACCTTCAATAATTATCTCATGGCCAATCTTGTTTTATCTATTTCCTACTTAATCCTATCTCCTTCCACAATATCATTATTATTATTATTATTTTTTTAAGACAGAGTCTCACTGGGTTGCCTGGGCTAGAGTGCCGTGGCGTCAGCCTAGCTCACAGCAACCTCAAACTCCTGGGCTCAAACGATCCTCCTGCCTCAGCCTCCCGAGTAGCTGGGACTACAGGCATGCGCCACCATGCCCGGCTAATTTTTTCTATATATTTTCAGTTGTCTGATTAATTTCTTTCTATTTTTAGTAGAGACGGGGTATCGCTCTTGCCCAGGCTGGTTTCGAACTCCTCAGTTCAAACAATCCGCCCGCCTCGGCCTCCCAGAGTGCTAGGATTACAGGCGTGAGCCACCGCGCCCGGCCCACAATATAATTTTGAAGCAAATCTAAGAGCACATTTATAAGTATATCAGTGTATATCTCTAAATGTAACTATTAATACCATTATGACACCTAAAGAATTAATAATTATTCTTTAACATCACTGTTAAAGTCAATGTTCAAATTTCCAATTGTTCAAATGTTCAAATTTTCAAATGTCACAATTTTTAGAATTCATTTTGAACTAAGAATAATTTAAATTTTACTTAAGTATTAAAAACACAGAATAACTAAATAAACTGCAATGATAAAAGTCACGTTAGAATCTACCTTTGACATTGTACCTTGAAGAGTGGAGAAAAATGTACATTATCATAGGGATCTGGGAATAAGGTCCTTATTTTTGTATAATCACATTAAGTGACTCCATTTAATGTATAGAAGAGTATTTTAATGGAGATGAGTTTCTGATTAAAGATACCACTGGCCAGGTGGATGGCAATGTTTACACGCCATGGTGCACAAAATTATCGGTTACATCCATACATCCAAATAATCCTGGGCAAGGTGCCACACAGAGAAAATAAAACGGATGCTACCTTGTCACTGCATGAAAATGTATTCTAATAAGTCATGGCAGGGATTAGATAGGGAACACCGCAGGAGAAACTATGTAGGGGGAAACCAGCTGAGCTGGAGTCAGAGGGCCGAAATGCCAGCCCAGGCTCAGCCAGAATGCAGTCCTGTGCAAATCTGCTGAACTCTCTGGGTGTCAGGCTTCTTATGGGTACAAAAAGGAGCAGCCAAGGTGTCCTCTGAAGTCCCTTCCATGTCTAATAGTCACTGATTCTAAATATTGTCAACCCATTCTTATATAATATGCAGAACTTCAACAATATCATTTCACCATGAGTTTAAACGTTGGAAACTCGCTTCAACAATTTCTGAAGAACAAACTGCCACACAGTTTCTGAAGAACAGAATCCCAAAGTGGTGACCATTGCTATTTCCCATTAGATACTGTCTAATGATGGGGCTCTGTGACAATGTAATTTGCTGCTGCAGAGGGCAGCATTTCGGAGTAGCAGTGAGCAAGCAGAGACCTACTTAATTTCAGCATAGCTGACCTCTGTAGCGAAGGGCTGCAGAACTAATCAGCCCATATTTCTGGTATCTCACAAAGATGTACTAGCGCCCCCGTAGGTTGGTCAGATTCAGCAAATAAAAATATAGCATGACAGCATGCTCAGCCTAATCTGAGTTTCAGATAAACAATGCATAATTTTATACAAAAATTTTATATACTTTGAGAATATTTTCTCCCATTCGGTAAGTTGTCTGTTTACTTTGCTGATTATTTCTTTTGTTGTGCAGAAGCATTTTAATTTAATTAAGTCCCATTTATTTATCTTTGTTATTGGTATGTTTGCCTTTGGGGTCTTACTCATAAATTCTTTGCCTAGGCCAATGTCTAGAAGAGTTTTTCTACATTTTCTTCTGGAATTTTTATGGTTTCATGTCTTACACTGAGGTCTTTTATCCATCTTGAATTAATTTTTATATATAGTGAGAGACAGCGGTCCTACTTCATTCTTCTGCATGTGGCTATCTAGTTTTCCCAGCACCATTTATTGAATAGAGAGCTTCCTTTCCCCAGTGTATGTTGTTGTCTGCTTTGCCAAAGATCAGTTGGATATAGGTAGATGGTTTTACTTCTGGGTTCTCTATTCTGTTCCATTAGTCTATGTCTCTAATTTTATACCAGTATCATGCTGTTTTGGTTACTATAGCCTTATAGTATAATTTGAAGTCAGGTAATGTGATGCCTTCACATTTGTTCTTTTTGCTTAAGATTGCTTTGGCTATTTGGGCTCTACTATACATCTGACAAAGATCTAATACCCATAATCTACAAAGAACTCAAACCAGCATGGAAAAAAAAAACCAAAAAACCATTAAATAGTAGGCAAGAGACAAACAGAAGTTTTTCAAAAGAAGATAGACAAATGGGCAAAAGACATATGAAAAAATGCTCAACATCACAAAATGCTCAATCATCAGGGAAATGCAAATTAAAACCACAATGAGATACCACCTTACCCCTGTCAGTATGGCGATTATTAAAAAGCCAAAAAACAATAGATTCTGGCATAGATGCAGAGAGAAAGGAATACTTAAGACACTGATGGTGGTACTACAAATTAGTAAAACTTCTATGGAAAACAGTACGGAGATTCCTCAAGGAAATAAATGTAGACTTAACATTCAATCCAGCAATCCCACTACTGGGTATCTACCCAAAGGAAAAGAAGTCATTTTGTCAAAAAAGACACCTACACTTGAATGCTTATTGCTGCACAACTCACGATTGCAAAGATGTGGAATCAACCTAAGTGCCCATCACTTCATAAATGGATAAAGAAAATGTGGTATACACATGCACACACACACACACACACACACACACACACATGATGGAGTACTACTCAGCCTTAAAAGAGAATGACATATCTTTTGCAGCAACTTTGATGGAACTGGAGACCATTATCTTAAGTGAAGTATCTCAGGAACGGACACGCAAACACCACATATACTCTCTAATAATTGGGAGCTAAATGATGGGTACACACGGGCACAAAGAGATGTAAAGGACTTTGGAAACCAAGAAGGCGGTAGTGTGAGAGGGGGTAAGGGGTAAAAACTTACCTGTGGGTACAGTGAACATTATTCTAGTGATGAGTACACTAAAAGCCGTGACTTAAGTATTACATAAGGTATCCATGTATTAATAACAGAAACATTTGTACCCCCATAAGATTTTGAAATAAAAATAAAATAAAATTTTAAATACTAAAGACTTTTATACTAACAATATTCATTGTTAGCGAGTGTTTTGCTACCACTGTTCAATGTACTCTTCCTAAGATGATGATTAAACCTATTTGATAAACAAAGAAGTTGAAGCTCAGAAAGGTTATGTTATTTTCTCAAAGTCACACAGCTATCAAGTGGCAGAACTAAAACAGAAGACATGATCCAAGGACTACAAATCCATCCCATTATCTCCCACCATCTCCTTTCCCTCAACTCGGAAGTGATAAGATATTAAATGATCAGCATATTAACAGTTACAGCTTACTGAATGTTAATTATGTGCCAGGCACAATGCTAAGTAGTTTATACACATTATATTATTTAATCCCTATAGTAAGGTGAGATCTTAACTGTAACCCATTTTATCTACAGGAAGAAAAATCTGAGGCTCAGAGAGGTTAAGTGAATTGTCCATGGACCGACAGCTGCTAATTAAAAGAACTATATTTAAATGTATGTCCATCTGTCCCCCACCCCAAAGCCAAATTTCTTAATCACTGTGCTGGAGGTACTATATGATTTATTTACCATTTTTCAGGACAATAGTCATTGTATTAATAATAACATGGAAAGGGAATAATATATAGTGACCACTACGTAGCAGATCCTTTATATGGATGATTTTATTTAATCTTTGAAACAACCAGAGATAAAGGGAGTCATTAAACAAAAATTATCACGTGACTTCTATTAGAGTTCTAAGTGCTGGGGGTACAACAATGAGCAAAAAGTACAAAAATTCCCATCCTCCATGATGCTTAACATTCTAGTAGGGGAGATAAACGAGGTTAAACAAGTAAAACGCATAGTATGTAGAGACTGGTAAATGCTAAGGAGAAAATAAAACAGAGGATGGGAGGGTGGGGTGCAGTGGGGAGAAAGAGTTGCTGGCCATTTTAGAAAGGGTGTCTAGGGACACCTTTTATTCTTTACTGAGAAGACACTATGTGAGTCAGAATTGATGTAAGTAAGGGAGCAAGTCACATGGATATGCAGGAAACATTCTAGGTAGAGGCAACAGCAAGTGCAAAGGCCCTGAGCATACCTGGAGTATTGAAGAACAAGGAGGACAATGTGGCTGGAAAAAAGTAAGCAAGAGAGAGAGCGCTAAGACACACGTGGGAGAGTGTGCGTGCGTGTGTGTGTGTGTGTACACGTGCATGTGTGTAGGGGGCCAGGAATAGTGAGGGACAGGAATCAAATTATATAGGGCCTTCTAGGGCATAGTGAGGGCTTTGGTTTTTATCCAAGTGAAATGGGGACCCTTTTACAGACTTTTAGGCAAAGGAATGGCATAACTGACTTACTTTTCAATATTTAATATTTATACTCTGACTGCCAAGTTACAAATAGACTGAGGGGGTACAAAGCAGGAGTAGGGCAACCAAATAGGAATCCGTTGCAATAATCCAGGCACTGAGGATGGCGACGAGGGCCAGCATGGTAGCACGCAGGCGAAGAGAAGTTGTAGGATTTGCTAATGCAGCAGACGCAGGATGTGTGAGGATTTAATCTTCCTTTTACAGATGAGGAAACTGAGGCTTGGGAAGCTTACATAAATTATCCACTAGCACAGAAAAAATAAACAGTGGCAGTGAAATTTAACACTGATCTCCCTAACTCTGGAAAACATGCATTTTTTTTTATTACATTTTCATTGTTCTCCCAGTGCATATGGAAAACAATTTAAATTTCCTTTAAATATGCAGTGAAACTTCAGCAAATTTGAATGTAAGAAGACCACAGCTTCCAGAAGGGTCATGTCTCAAAGTCTGAAAGCAGCTATTTGAAATTTGGAAGGCCTTTTCTCCTCACAGAAACACTTACAAATGGTTATTAGTTTCCAGGTCAACCCATAAAAATCTGTGTAACCCAAATTCTACCGGAATCACCATAGATACTTTTAATTAAAAATATAGTAGAAACCAAATATGTTGCCATATTAACAATTAATCAATACAAAACTAACAGGAAATATATTCTTAATTATTTTTTAACAGTGCTACAGGAGATAAAGCAAATTGTATTGAGATGGATCAGAAGGTAACAGAAACGTGAAGACTTGAGAGGGTCTTCTAGAGATTTCTAAACACATTGCAGATAGATGCTATTGGTGTTCTACACCAATGTCACTTTTAAACATTTTGGGTTTTCTTTTCTTGGATACAGATGTTGGCTTGCATATGTGAACCGTAACTGGGGCTGTCTCTTTGCTCTCAGATGAGAAGATATGAGGGAAAGGGGAAAAAAAAGGAATAAGAAATCAGGCAGGTATCCACCTACGTCACTGAGTTAACTGGAAAAAGTTTTAAGAAAAAGAGGAGACTGATGTGCATTTGTGTTTCTGAAAGAAGGTACTGAGTTAAGATGTAATTAACTAAGGAATCATAGAGAAAAAAGCTAGAAGAATGGTGTGAATGCCACAGAGGAAGAGATTTCAAATCGGAAAATTCCTTTCACTGGTCACCACCTGACACAACCTCCCCAAAATGGTAGGTAATTGTCCCAAACGGCCTTGTAGAAGCCTGGAGCTCAGAGTACCACAGGAACATGGTGGGGGTGCGGATGGGGGCACACAAGTTGAGCTCTGAAGACTGGTAGGAGTTAGCGAGTAGGAGGGGAGTTCTAGGCAGAGGAGGAAGTTTATGCAAAGGAACAAAGACCAGAACGCATGATCCATCGACAACTTCAAACAGTTTGCTATAGCTGGAAGTGATGTAAAGAAATCAACAGATAAATAGTGAGACAAAATCCTGGGCAAGAATTCAGGAACCTGATCATAAGGGTCTAAGAAGTTTGGATTTGATGGGAAGACAAGGTGGAGCCCTTGAAAGCCTTAAGCAGGACCAAGACATGATCAGTCTTTTTTAATTACTCAAAAGGAGAAAGGAAAGAAGGAAGGAAGGAGGGAGGGAGGGAGGGAGGCAAGTCTGGTAGCAGCAATGAGAATGAATCTGATTGAGGTGAAATTGAAGGCAAATTAAGAGAAAAGAAAGAGTTGGGATATGAAGGCTTGAACTAAGGTAGTAGTGGGGGAAATATAGAGGAGAGATAAATTCAGGAGACATTAAGATGTTAGATATGTAGGACTCGGTGACTAGTTTGGAAGTTGACAAAACATGGCATTGAAAATGCAAGCCCTGTAGTCTTAATACCTGAACCTTCACTTGGAACTCTTAGGCAAGGTGCTCATCTTTGCTCAGCCCACATTTACTCATCTGTAAACTGGGGACATGATGTACACGTCCAAGGGCTGCTGTGTGTGAAAGCGCCCCATCCGTGGTAAAAGCTCCCTAATGTTAGTTACTACTCTTGCTATTACCGGGGAGTAAGGCGGGATTTCTGGCCAGAGAGGTATAGGGATTACCAGAAGAGTGGCGAGGACGAAAAAGAGATGAGTTCGGTTGAAAGTATCTAGAGTTTCAATTTATTCTGAGGTGTGAAAGTGTTCAGTGGCCGGCTGGGAATCCAGACCTGGAAAGCTCAAAAAGGTTGAAGTTGGAGAAACAGCGACAACCACGTGGAACTTGAAATCATGTCAGGAAGACTGTGAGAAATGAGAAGAGCGGTGAGCAAAAAATACTGTAGTACTGAAAGGCAACAATGGTGAAGACGTTGCAGAAGGAGTTCTTAGAGAGGAAAAAAGAACACCGGGAGAGAGAATCGTGCTGCCGTCCAGGAGAGTGTGTTATCCTGCCAGCCGAAGGAGATGACAGAGAGGCCACCTATCAAGGTACTTTTAATTTCTGCATCTAACCATTAAACCATTAGTATATGTTCAAGGACAGTTATTTCATCATTATGCCAGTAAGTTTTGAGTCATAATCATTCTATATCTTATCTCATTTTACCTATTAGCTTCTGTTTACTTTGTGTATGATACGCATAGAATTTAGAAGGAAGAAAATGTGATTATTTTGAAGATTAGTTAGTGATTCTCATTTTTCAGGAAATCACAGTAGTCTAACTTCCATTATTGAGAATTAGTCAGGTTTTGTTGTATAATGTGAGTCAACTGAATTAAAGTGAACATTAGAATCAAATCCCGTGGTATTGCTGGTAATTTCCAAGCTTGAACAAGGTACTCACACATACGGAATAGTAATTGTAATAAAGATCATTTTAGTTACCCAGGAATAGCATTTGTATCCTAAAATTTGAAACTAAATACACATTTTGGAAATATGAGAAAAACAATATAGGAAAAGATGTGTTGGAAAAATAGCCAACGCAGGAAAAGAGGGAGATCCAGGCTAACACGTGTGTCTCTGGGACCCCTGGGAGTTGGAAGGAGACAGCGGGGGCCAGCCTGGCAAAGGGTCTGCATTTGAGCCAACAGCTGGGACTCTGGGGGCAGGAGGTTATGAGAGACTCCTGGGAAAAACCACAATGAAACATGTTGGAACCGATGTCAGCCTTCGGGATTAGACTTTTGAACAAAATCCATTCACTTTTTTCTTAGGAAACACTTTGGGAAAGCTTATCCATCCAGGATGCTTGTGAAAAAGGAGGCTGCCAGAAGCGCAAAGTAGAAGACAGACAGGGGCACAGATCAAGCAGAGAGTGTAAGATGTTCATGGACTCCTGGCTGCTTCCAAGATATCTTACTTGTTTTTTGTTTGTGTGTTTTTAATTGTGGCAAAATATACACAACACAAATTTTACCATTTTAGCCATTTTAAAGCATACAATTTAGTGGAAAGTTTTTTATTTGTATGAATTTAAGGGATACGAGTGCAATTTTGTTACATGGATATATTGGGCAGTAGTTAAGTCTGGGCTTTTAGTGTATCCATCACCCAAATAATGTAAATTGTACTCATTAAGTAGTTAAACACACATACATTGCTGTGTAACCATTACTGCAGTCACTCCCCAGAATGATTTATTTTCCCAAACTGAAGCCTTACCGCTTAAACAATAAGTTTTCATTCTTCCCTTCTCCCAGTCCCTGGAAACCATCATTCTACTTTCAGGGTCTATGAATTTATTACTCTATAGAGCTCACATAAGTGGAATCATACAATATTTGTCATTTTGTGACCAGCCTATTTTACTTCATAAGATATCTTCAAGGTTCATACATGTTGTAGCATGGATCAGAATTTTATTTCTTTTTAAGGCTGAGTGATATTCCATTGCAAATGCATACTACATTTTATTTATCCATTCATCTGTCAACAGATATTTGGGATGTGTCCACCTTTTGGCTATTGCAAATAATTCTATGAACATTGGCACACAAACATCTATTCAAATAAAGTATCTGTTTTTAAACTTTTGACTTGCTAGGCCATAGCTGTTTGCTCCAACTATCTTAGGATATTGAGAACTTTCTATTTTTAGATGTGTTTAAGCTAGGACTGTCTATTTGTCCAGGGCGATGTATAGGGAAATCTTGTACCAGATAGGATGATGGACAGTTGACAAATTATACACCTAAAAAATCTTTTTTAAGAATGTAGAATATTAAAACATTTTATGAACCTATCTATACTATCACAGTGCTATGCTCAAATTCTAGAGGAAGAAATTGAGTCAAAGATATTGGCAAAGAGTGAGCAGCAAAGAGTGATTTGACAAGGCTGGTAATTTGACTTCCATTTTTGTTTTTTGTTTTTGGAGACCATTAGTTGTTTATTTTCCTTTTAAAAAGAAACTAAGAGTTACTTACAATTTTGTTCCCATATTTCATTTTCTTTTCTAAATTCACCCAAACTCTTACAGTCCCCCAAAATATGACCAGACAGCAACAACTATTCATTCATATATTGGATAGGAAGCCCCTCAAATGGGATGAAATTAATACTCTTAAAAGTTCCAAAATGAGATTACCAGGAAGGACTATTTTAAATTTAAATAAATGCCGCCTTAGATGGAATAACTTACTCTTGATCTTCACATTTGTAATCAATAGGGAACTCTCTGGCTGCATCTGATTTTTCACATTTTTCAGCTAAGTCAGGAATCCTAATACAAAAATCTGCTCTGTTATGTGGATTTGTGAACTGTCTAGAGGGTTCTGGGTTCATTAACCAATAGATAGATTACCAAGGGACAAAAATATAATGTTTTTTGTCTCCAACAGAGACATTCTTGCTTCAGTATTATTCATGCGATTTCAAGAAAAGTGGTTACTGTTTTGTGTAGGCTCACACCTGGACATTAATAAAGAATAATACATTTCTCTTGGTATTAACTCAAAATTCCAAAAGCAAATTAATTACACATGCACTTTTAAAACTCTGGATTCTGGAGCTTCCGATGAGAGCATTTTAGAACTTATCCATTCAAAATCCCATAGTGAGTGTGCATAATAGGGGATATTACTTATTCAGAGCATGAAAGGCTGCAGCATCTGGGGCCACGGTATAGACCTGTTAGTTAAATGATAGACACATCACACCCTGGCCATGACTGAGACAAGACATCCGAGCATCACCCCTTGTGTCACCACCCTGGTGCTGCAGCCAGGCAACATGTGTCAGGGCTCTCATACCCAGTATGATAAATACAGTCCCACAAAGTGCTACAAATTCATTCAGATCTATTGCCAGCTTCACACCAATCAGGACTATGGCACCGTTGATTAAAAAAAAAATCAATTGATACTTTTGTAATTAAAAACTGTCAAATAAGATGTTGTCAACAATGCTGAGTGGCATATAGTGGTTTTAAAAACAATGGCTATGCCACGCCCTGTTGTACACAGAAGTGAACAAATGGATCAATCGTACATCAGTCTTTTATATGATTATACAGCATAAAAATCTAACAAATATTCTCAAGGAAATTTTGCTTCTTAGTCAAAACTGTAACAGAGCATTTTTAAGCCCGATGTGAAGTATTAACGGCTTTATTCCCTTTTTCCTTTTCAGTCCTTTCTGCTCCAATCCCTGCCATCCTTTCCCTGTAAAGGGTAAAACAAAGTCATTCTGCCCTTGCTTCTGAATCATATGTGTCCTCACCAACACCTGAGGCAGTGAAAAAAGATGAGGAAATGACAGTATCTGGTCTCAGTGTTTTTTTTTACCACATTGTTGTAGAGATATTTAGTATCTTGGATACAGAGTTAACTCTTCACTGTCCCACAGCTCTGATAACAGCTGTGCTCTAAACTCTCACACCAAGCTGTGATCCGACTGAAGCCAAACCTCAAGGGCTTATGCAGAAAGGAAGGGCAGCCCTCCTGGCCCCTTGGAAACCAGTTACTGTGGGTGAGCTGCTCTGCTCTTTGCAACACTCATCCTCTCATTCATTCATTTGTTCATTCATTCAGTGATAATGCTGGAGCTTAATTTCTAGGAATCTTATAGGCCAGTTATTAAACTGTTTGAAGCCTAAAGTTGGCTCATGGTAAGAGCATGAAAATTCAAAAAAGCTATAAATCAGCCCTCACCTCCCCCACAAAGCTAGCGCTTAAACATTTACCAGCACATCACTGCATTTATTCATCAGATACTTATTGAGTATCTACTATGTGCCAAGTACTGTGCTGGGAACTAAGATACAACTACACAAAGCAACAAGAAAAATCTTCAATGCTAGTGGAAAAGACAGACAACTTGTTTAAGTAAATGCATAAATATTTAAAAAAATAATAACAAGAGTAATAAGCAAAATGAAGAAAAGAAACAGATGCTATTAATATAACTGAGAATAAAATAAGGGGCAAACCTCTTGCAGAGGCAGCGGCGTCTAGCGGTTTAGAGGGCAGCCTCTGGGCCAGGCAGCCCAGGGTGCAATTCCAAACTCTATGCTACGTGGTATACGGAATACAGCATGTGTGTGCTATTAAGACTTTGGGAACATTATTTAATATCTCTAAAGCCTCAGTTTCGTTATCTATAAAATAAGAATGATAATAGAACCTCTTTTATAAGGTGTTACAAAGATTTAAAGAGCTAATCCAGATAGAATGTCTAGCTCCAGGGCCTGGCTTATGTTTTGAGCCAGCCCAAAAGAATAACTATAATTAGTGTAATCATTGTTATCTGAAGAGGTAGCATTTAAGATCAAACTTAGACTATGAAAAATGTGAGCCTGATGAAGACCTGAACAAAGACTTCTGGCCAGAAGAAAGCACGTGTGCAAAGCCTTCGAGGTACAAACAGTTCTTGGCTCAAGAACTAACAGAAGGCGGCCTGCGTGGCTAGAGAGTAGTTCACAAGGAGGTGGAAGCTGCACAGAACAGCACTGAAGGGACAGGCCAGGAGGATCGTGCAGGGCCACCTAGGCCACGGGGACACATCTGGATTTTATTCTACATGTAATTGGAAGTTTCCAAAGAGAATTAAACAGAGGAGTGACATGAGTCAATTTGCAGTTCGAATGGGTGGGAAGAGGCATAAGCAGATGCAGGAAGATCAGATAAATGCCTAATACAAAGATTCGGACGAGAGATTATGGTGCTTTGCATGACTAGGCAGCAAAGTAGGTAAGTGAACAGATTTGGGATATATTTCAGAGGTGAAAATCAACAGAATTTGGTCATGGACTGCATAAGGGCGTGGTAGGTTGCATTCTCCTCCTTTTAAACCTTTGTGTGACTGTGACTAGACTAACCTGTTGAAGCACAGCACAAACGATGCTATACAATGTTCAAGGCAAGTTACAGAGACAACGTGGTTTCCCCCGAACTGACTTGAATAGTGTCCCACAAAAATTCATGTCTGCTCAAACCTCAGAATGTGACCTTATTTAGAAACAGGGTTTTTGCAGATATAATTAGTTAAGATTAAGGCATACTGAATTAGGATGTAGCCTAATTCCAATGTGTTTTCGTCCTTATAAGAAGAGTAAAGGGCATGTGCGCTGAGGGAAGATGGTCCTATGACGAGGGGGTGACGCAGCTGCAGGCCAAGGAATGCAAAGGACCGCCAGCGCCAGCGGCTAGGAACAGGCAAGAAAGTATTCGCAAAGCCTTCAGAGGGCGTGCAGTCCTGTCAACACTTAGATTTCAGACTTCTGGCCACTGGAACCGTAAGAGAATAAATGTCTACTTTTTAAGCCATCCAGTTTGTGGCATTTTGTCATAGCAGCTCAAGGAAATTAATACATGTCTTGTTTGCTACGACATTCTCTTTTGAAGCTCAGAGCTGCCACGTAACAAATTCACCTGCTCTGAGTCCACCACACAGCGAGGAAGCCCAAGCCATGCGGAGAGGCCACACGCAGGCGCTTCAGGGAGGAGCCTCACCGAGGCGCCAACCGCCAGACCTGTGAGTGGGGACACCAGGGTGACTCCAGCCTCAGACACCAAATTGTCTCCAGCTGGTGGGTTCCCCCAGCTGAAACCCTAGACGTTGTGTAGCAGAGATAAGCCATCCTTATCATACCCTGTCTGAATTCTTCCCCTACAGAATGTTTAAGTATAATAAATGATATTTCCTGCCACTAAATTTTGAGGTGGTTTCCTATGCAGTGACAGCAAGTGGAACAGAAATTTGGTACAGGAATGAAGTGTTGCCATATCAAGATCCTAAAATACGTGGCACCGGCTTTGGGATAGGGAAGTAGGCAGAAGCCTCCTTTTAAAGCAAACTTTAGAGCATATCTTAAATGCCTAGCTGGGTTTGAAAAAACAAAACAAAGAGAAAAACCCAAAAAACAAAAACAACAAAAAATTGCTCACTTAGTGTCTCCCAGCAGAAGATTCTCAAAGAGGGAAGGGGCCTTAGTACAAAGAGCAAATCCAGGGCTTATTAGGAAAATGTGTCAGTGTTGGGATGAAGACAAGAGTGTGACTGTAAAACCTTCCACTAAAACTTCAGAAAGATTTAATATGATGCCTCATAAAGCTTTCAAACACACACAAAGCCTTCAGGATTTAAGAGCTTGCCTTTTAAAATAATAGGCACCTAAGAGTCTTAAGGATATAGCTTCACAGGAAGCCCATGATAGAAAAGGGCTTAAACTGAAGAGATCTCTGAGTGTGACTTTTGTCTAATGTAGTGGGTTTATACATTGATACACAGAAAACCCAAAAGTTTTTAAAGGAATTGCATCAGCTTGGACTGAAAGGAGCATACACACCATAAAATGAGGGAAGTGGGGGTCTCTGGACCCACGAACTACTTTGGACAGGAAGCAGGATAAGAAAACTGCTCGTCTGAAAACACGGGTCATTTCTTATGGAAAAGGAAGAATAACTCAGAGAGTGGAGCCACATGCCAGGAAGGTGGATCTAGCAGCTGGGGAAAACAACTCCTAGGGAGTAGGCTTGAGCCCTTATCAAGGAACTGGCAACAAATGTATTCAGAATTGCCACTGGACAGGGACTGCTGTGTCTCCTGTTCCTCCCTGTTCCTCTTTGAACAGAAATGGTTGGAGTGGTTATCCTATGCCTGGCCCGCACTGCATACTGGGTATGTGGGAGGAAGATAATTGGCATCTTTTGTTAGTAGCTCTTCAGGGATTATGAGGAACCATGCTAGAAGAAATGCATCCCAAGAGCCTCATCAGCACCGGGCCCAATTCGGATGACAACATCCTGGACTTTAAGTAATGAGATGAGACTTTGGGGACTCTTGGGGCAGGATTGGGTGTATTTCACATGTAGGAAGGATGTGAAGAGCTGTGGACAGAAGACGGATTGCGGCTGATCGTATTTACCGAAGACGGCTACCACAACATCTTTTATCCCTCACGTTCTTCTTTGCTTTCTGCCACTAAGTTTTGGGGTGGTTTGTATAGTAATAGTAATAGTAATAGTAATAGTAATAGTAATAGTAATCAGATCATCGGGAGAAGAGAAAGGGAGAATCAAGGAGGACTACTAGTTTTTTGGCTTAGGCAACTGGGTGGATGGTGATCCCATTTGCTAAGGTGATCCGGGGTAGTTTTTTGGGGAGGGCAGATAAGGAGGGCAGGAGCGGAAATCACAGTTGTCTTTTGGCCATGTTATTTTTGAAATGTGTTTGAGACATTCAAATGCAATCTCCTTAATCAGTTCATTCAGGATTCTGAAACTACAATACGTCTTTTATAGTCGAAACAGTTCACCAGTGACATTTCTGCGAAGCGTGGCATACAAGCTTATTGTGACATTAACAAAAACAAAAGCTTGATGTCCTCCAAATGGCATAATCATCCAAAACTAATGCAACCAAGCACAACCTGCCCCAAATTTTTAATACTAAAATTTGTTACTTTGAAAGGGCACCATTTGGCCCTACTTAAGTAAGTGAAATACAGCTTTATTATTTAAAAATGTTTGCATGCTTGAAGTAGAAAATTATGTTTAAATAATCACCCTTGCAAGAAAAACAGAATTTGAAGTTGATCTAACTGATCATTTCCCCAAAATAAAATCTGGGCCAGGATTCTAGTTTCAGTCCAATGCAGATGAGGGCTATTGGAAAGTGGTGTTCCTTATGGGGATGCCAAAAGACCTTACATTGCAGTATGCCAGATACTGCCGTAAAGAAGAGAAGTAGCTGCTTTGCATCACTGCATTAATCACAGGAACTAGACAAGAGTAAACAGCAGCTGGGTGAGGGGGTGCCCCATGAACAAGGATAATAAATGTTTGTGATGGCCTCTTCCATCACTGAATTAAAAGCTTTGGGAAACATGAAAAAGTAGAGCAAAAGAATCAATTCAATCTTCTGTTAACTGTGTTAATGAAACAATGCGCAATTTGTGCAAAACCTCTATTCAAAACAAATCATCCCAACCTGCCAGACACCATGTTTTTGGTCACAATGTCACCTTAATATCATTGGAATTTTCTTTCATTTTTGGATGTTGGGATTGATCCATGACAATAGGTTCTCTGCAGCCTTCCACAGAATGATATCATTTATTCGAGGGGCAGCTGAACAGCAACAAATCAGCAGGCAGAAGAGTGGTCTCTGACTCCTCTGTACCCCTCCCCGTCTGAGGATAGAGAAGGCTGCCGTTCACACCATGTCTTGCTCCTCCTTTGTGAATTCGCCAACGACCCCCGTTGAACGTGTGGTTATGGACCAGAGTCTCCTGTGCAGCTCGTATCTCAAAATTCCAGAGAATCACTAGAAGACATCTAATAAAGCCCTACGGAGTCTGTGCCATGGAAATGGTGAGTGCTTGGAAGTTTACTAGGACCATGGGGAATTGAGACCACAGGCAAAGTGAAAAAGGATATTTTATTATTTTTCTTATACCTAACACAGGAACTCTAGAGGCCAGCATAGAGTTCTGCACATAGTAGGACATCAACAATTTTTTTTTAATAATGGTGGTCTACAGTTTACAAGAAAACATAATCTTAATTGGAAAAGCAATTAATAAAATAAAATGCAAACCAAAATTTCCTCACTTGGCTTTGACCATCGAGGGGGGAAGAATTTATTACTGGCAGTATCTTCTAATCTGTGGCATGTTTCTGTTGCTAGGAAATTTCTCCAAAATGAGATTTAGGGAGACTTAAATGCTGTACTTGTGCCTATACTTTTTTTTTTTTACCACTTCCTCCTCCTTCCCATTCCTAATGTTAGATATGGATCATAAATGTCTCATTTTGCATTTCAATAAAATATATTTATGCATTCAGATCTTTTATCAAATGTTAGTGCTTCAAATATTTTAAACACAAAAGGGAAAATGTACATTGGTTTAGAAGTTTGGGGGTGTTTAGAATTTTTTTTTTTTAATGAGGAATTGCAAATGGTACAGGACAGCAATCAAGCCTAAGTCTCCTAGTAATTATTATTAATATAAAAAAATTGGGGGCGTGTGGAGTGTTCTCTGGCATTTTTTCACCTAAAGGAGACAACCAGGATGAGATGCAAATCAGTGCTCTTATCTAATGAATAATGCAAATAAGTGTTCTGCATATAGTAAGTCAGTCTGCAGGAATTCTCTCTGCCTCACCTCACATTTCTTGTGGATTTAAGCACCTTGTGTCACAAGAAATTAGAGAAAGGAATTGCCAAGCAATGACAGAGCCTTGGAGCCCCAAGTCCGTGTAGACAGCAAGGACATTAAGATGCACAGTACAGCAAGGGAGGGAGCTGACATCTCATTAAAATGAAAATGTTGCTATTTTTCCTTCACCTAGCTAATGGAGTTGTATGACACTGTAATCTGTGATTATTTGTGTGGCTATTACTTAAAGGAAACCTCAACAGCATTTTTCTGGAAGGGTTCAGGAAAACTTTAAAAAGCCATCTTCCTCCTAAACCCTAGTGAAGGAAAAAACATTATCTAAGAGCATTTTACTTTCTTTTGCATACAAGTTAACCAACACTTAAGAGTTTTCAGTAACATGACAGAATCCACTTAAAACTGCACTTTATGCAACTTTCTAGCTACTTGAAAGGTACTCAATTCCTCAAATAACAACTGGAAACAAACCCCTCTTTTATGTAGCACATAATCAATTGATGTTAACCATGGGTGGGCTCACAGTTACTTCTCAGGCATGAGTTATTTCACTGAAATGTATTTTTTATTTAGAATTCACTGCAATTGTCTCTAGTTTTCTAAGAAAGCAGTTCTGAATACAGAGTTATTTTCCTTGTGTAACATGACAGCACGTGCATTATGCTTTTTGTTAAATCCCTTTCTCTGCTAGTCCCAGATTTTAATCAATCTTAAAGAGTGCTCAGCTAATCTTGTGCAAGTGTAATAGACTCTTGTTTTTCACCAAAATATTTAGGAGAGCTTTCAGCATAAGCAGCCACCTGCCAGAGGGGAATCTATAGCACAATCCTTGGGCTATTTGTTTCTAGCTGCCCTTGGGGGGATCTCTAAATACAGAAGGGGACCAAACTCAAGCAACAAAAGTTAAATCTTTTGATGAAAATTGTCTGAAATATGTCATAAATTCCATGCCATAAGAAACAGGTGATACTGCCCACATACTATCTTAATTAGGGCAATGGCCACATATATATATTGTTATACTAGGCAATTATTGTGTCACTTCTGCATTTTAGTTTTGTGGTTTTAGTCTATGGTTTAATTTTGAAGAAAATACTCAGATAATAAAGCCTGCTAAGAATTATGTTAAATACACATAATATGCCTCTGAGTTAAGAAATAATGTTACAAATAAAGGCAATACTTTTAGAGTAGGGATTTTGTGACATTTATTTGAAAACCCAGAGAACATTTTTATTTACTTCTCAGGACCACTTTATACACCACTTTTCTTTACACAACGAAATTATTAGTAAGTCATAAAACCAGTTTAGTAAGTCTTGATCAGAATTTTAAAATCTGAAATAGAAAAGAAAATATAAAATTGCTTTGTACATAGTAAGGTATTTTTGTAAAACTTTTATTTCAGTTGAATGCATGTTTACGTTTACATGTGTTTACTGAGTCTTCATGTAAAATGCATTACTGTTAATTCTAGATTTAAAAAAAATCGAAAGCCTTTGCTCTAGGGCCCTTCATCAAATCATCTAACATTCACATTGACATTGGGAAGAAACACAGAGAAGCCAGACAGACTTGATTATTATGCTTACTAAGTAAGAAGGTTGACTAAGCCTTCCGGACCAGTGTAAAATATAAGCTTTGTGTAATTCACAACCTTATAGAAATGCAAATACAGTTTTATTTCCTAAATGGCTTTGCAAAGAGAAGCATAGATTTTATTACACTTCCTATGTTGTTGTCAGGGATGGATATCAAACCATGCTCATGTCTTTAGGCAGAAAAATGTAAGGCACTCTGGCATATAGGTGGTAAGGGTTAAAAGGGGCCTTGAGTTAACTGTGTGGGCAAAGGTAAAGCCCCTGTGTGGATACTGGAGTTTCAAAAATGGAGCCTTTACATTTTTGCATATTGGATAGCTACCACCTGACATGCAACTTCCTAAAGCAAAGCTTTAGTGCTTCTAGTCCAAAACTCTTGAAAAGAGAACCAAGATAAACAAGCAGAAAAGTTGAGGGAAATAAAGACAATTCAAGAAACAAAAGAATACTAATGCAATTAGTCAACTCAGAGAGGTTCGAAAATGTTTTATATCCATAAAACAAGAACAAAATATTTGGAGAAAAAAATCAAAATAATAATTCATTATTGTCAAATTTTTTAAAAAATCTATTGAAATAAATTCCTAGAAAAATGTCATAGATCAAAAAGACAAAACAATGGCATAGATATTCAAAGAATAAAAAGATAAAATACATATGAAAGCAATTCAGATGTTTCAGCTTCTAGGAAGAATAAGTGAAAAATAGAAAGGAGAAGTTATTTAAAAGATAATCAAAAAATCTTTCCCACCCACAAGAAAGGGATGAGTCTTTTGGATTGAGTAGATCCATCAAGTGCCTGGCATAATGAATGAATAAAAGAACCACCTGGACACAGCATTACAAATTTTCAGAACACCAAGAATAAAAAGAAAGTCCTAAAATCTTTCGAAACTGTGGCACATTCTATTATTGTTTCTAGTTATTCCCTGTCCCTCTCTATAGAGCCCATCTCTCAGGGACACTCCCTGGGTCTTCTCTTTGTGATGAGGGCAGGGCCAGAAGAGGAGGAGGCTTGGAGAGAATGCTTCCTAGTCCATTCATGTCAGGCTTGAGCATCTGAGCATAAATAGCATATGCTATGTCCAAGCAGCTTTAAGTGTGAACACATTGTCTAAAATAGCTCCTTTCTCTTGCCAAGAGGTAAGCATTCCCAGAAAGGACTACTCCTTTTGTCTAGATTCCAGACTTAAGAAGACACGTGGGACCAAGTAAAGCCAACTCAAAGCTAACGTGTCACAGGCCACTAAAATTTTGGAGTTGCATGTCACCATGGCCTAAGTTAGTGAAACTTAATACAAGAGAATGAAAATTTGTCACCTAGAAAAAACAGTATGTCTTTTCAGCAGCACTGGTTCTAACTATACCTTTTGAATTATGAACAAAAAATATTTTTAACTTAGTATTCTATTTCCAACTTATCAATCAAAGTGAGGGTAGAATAGAGAAATCTTTTATCATGCAAAGTTTACTTCCTATACACTATTTCCTTATAAGTTACTTGAATCTATGCTCTAGCAAAATGGAGATAAAACAAAAATTAGAAAGACATGGGATACAGGAAACTGTGGGTTCTACCTAGGAGAATAACAAAGAGAAGTCACAAGTAGTACGTTGGGATCTCTGGAAAGAGATTGACATATGATGAAGGAAAATAGGCAAATAGTGCAAGATACAAAGCCAAAAAAAAAAACAAACCCTCATAAGAAAGATATGGGCTGTTTATGAATCAGCATAAAATGCAGCATGATTTTTCACAGCTGATGAAAGTTGAAGGAGAAAGAACTCTGACACTGACACTGATCACTCTCCTTCAAGTAATGCAAGGATCATGACATTGGACTTATGGAGAATAAAATAAAATTATATCTCTGTGCTTAACCTGGCATCAAAAAATGTTTGCATAGTCATAATAATGTAAATATGGTTTACTGGCTTTCAACTTTAAGAGTCAACCTAAGGAAAAAGTACTTAAGATTTGCTTGTATTTGCAAGGCAGAATGAAAATCTCAACATCATAAATGGTAATGTAAATAAAAATATAGCTAACAAAAGGTGGGACATGGAAGAAGAAGAGAAAAGGTAAAAGCGTGAAGATGGAAGGTTAAGAGATATTATCAACTAGGTCTCTAATCTCACTCAGCTCCAGAGGGTGCAACATTGTAATCCTGAGAGTTGATTGACCAATAAAAGATAATTTTTAAAAGATTACCATACATGACTATTAATAGTCACCTAAATACCAAAAATGAAAAGAGTGGAAAAAAAATCAATCTATAAAATTGAGGGATAACCTCATCTTCAAAAGAGAGGCAATTAAGATTATCTAAAATTGATAAATCAAATAAACAGAAGTAAAAACATATGTAGAGTTCTGGAGAAAACTGCTAGAAGTAAATCAGAAACAGTTTTTTTAAAGTTGCTTCTTAAGCATAAGAGTGGGGAGAAGTAGGGTAGGTGACTTGCTTTTCATAGCTCATCTCTCCTCTTTTATTTGTTAACAAGTTTATACAGTACTTTGCTAAAAATGAAACAAAGAAATGAGGTAGAAGCAATAAGGCCATGAATACCAGGGTAAAGAGTCATTGAAAGTTCGAGGACAAAAGAGTGAGATGGTTCTCACTAAAGTAGTGTTCCAGAACCATTAAAATAGCAGCTACCATGAAGGGAGGTGAATGTTGAGGAAGTTGACTTAGACCAATGGTTCTCAAATGGGGCCACTTTGTCCCTCAGGGGATATCTGGCAATATCTGGAGATGTTTTTGTTTGTCACAATTGGACTTACGTGTTACAGGCATCTAGCGCCAGTAAGCTGCCCCGCATCCTACAACTCACAGGATAGCCACCTACAAGAAATTATCCAGCCCAGAATGTCAACTGTGCTGAGATTGAGAAACGTTGCTTTAGACTATGCACATTTTTTTAGATGAGAGATAAAAAGGCACAGAAAGACAACAAATATTGCAGGTTCTCACTCATATGTGGATCCTAAGCAAACAAACACAAAAATTGAACTCATGGGGATAGAGAGCAGAATAATGGTTACTAGAGGCTGGGAAGGGTAGTACGGAGAGGGAGATAAAATGAGGATGGTTAATGGGTTCAAAAAGACAGTTAGACGGAATGAATAAGATCTAGTATTTGGTAGCACAGTGGGTGACTACAGTTAATAATAACTTATTGTATACTATAAAAGAAATAAAAGAGTAGAATTGGAATGTTCCTAACACAAACAAATGATAAATGCTTGAGGTGATGGATGCCCCAGTTACCCTGATTTGATCATTACACATTGTATGCCTGTATTAAAACATCACATGTATCCCATAAATATATAAAATTATGATGTACCCATAAAAATTAAAAACAAAAAAAAATGTTTTAAAAGGCACTAAGCTGGGTAAGAGGCAGAAAGTAATGAATCAAAACGTGAAAGATTAGGAAGAAGTGGTAGTATTTTGGGCAACCTGGATATGGTAAATGAAAACCAAACCCTTTGAAAATACAGGTTTTGAAAAATTATATCCTATTTATCCATATTAGTAAATTTTCTAATGTAGTAAAGCATTACATGTAACCTGAAAATATTCAAAATACTCCAATTTATATAAGCACCACAGCATCCTTAAGCCTTATTGTAAATGTATATGCAGTTCATTCCTGGCAGCTAATGCACTTAACAGGGATGTTAAGATTTGTACTTTGCTAAACTTATGGGTATAGGCAATCTTTGAATTCCTTAGTGGAGGATCAATGAAACTGAGTTATTTATAAAGGTTAATTCAACAAAATTCTTCCTCCAAAGTATCTTGGATTCAGATACTTAGGGTAAAGGTATGATTTTTTTTTTTTTTTGAGACAGAGTCTCGCTTTTGTTGCCCTGGCTAGAGTGAGTGCCATGGCATCAGCCTCGCTCACAGCAACCTCAAACTCCTGGGCTCAAGGGATCCTCCTGCCTCAGCCTCCCAGGTAGCTAGGACTACAGGCACGCGCCACCATGCCCGGCTAATTTTTTCTATATAGTTCTAGTTGTCTGATTAATTTCTTTCTATTTTTAGTAGAGACGGGGTCTCGTTCTTGCTCAGGCTGATCTCGAAC
>RJWJ010000653.1:0-192738 GCA_004363605.1 Indri indri | reverse complement strand
CAAGTGTGTCCATCCCTCGGATGGTGCGCATTGCACTCTTTGTGTATGCATATGCCGGTCCCCTCCTCCCCCCTCCCCCCTGGCCAACGTCCAATAGATGTGATTCTAATTTGTGCACTTATGTGTTGATCGGTTAATACCAATTTGATGGCGAGTACATGTGGTGCTTGTTTTTCCATTCTTGGGATACTTCACTTAGTAGAATGCATTCCAGCTCTATCCAGGAGTATACAAGAGGTGCTATATCACCATTGTTTCTTAAAGCTGAATAGTACTCCACGGTATACATATACCATATTTTATTAATCCACCCATGTATTGATGGACACTTGGGTTGTTTCCACATCTTTGCAATTGTGAATTGTGCTGCTATAAACATTCGGGTGTAGGCATCTTTCTTACAGAGTATCATTTGTTCTTTTGGGTAGATGCCCAGTAATGGGATTGCTGGATCGAATGGTACTTCTGCTTGTATCTCTTTAAGGTATCTCCCTATTGCTTTCCACAGAGGTTGCACTAGTTTGCAGTCCCACCAGCAGTGTATGAGTGTTCCTATCTCTCCACATCCACGCCAACATTTATTCTTTTGGGACTTTTTGATAAAGGCCAGTCTCGCTGGAGATAAGTGATATCTCATTGTGGTTTTGATTTGCATTTCCCTGATGATTAGAGATGTTGAGCATTTTTTCATGTTTTTTGGCCATTATTTGACACAGATTATACTTTTACATTGTTTTAATCTCTCAAATATTTATAACAACAAAACACTTTCACATACTTTATTTCACTTGCTCTTACCCACAACCTTCTTAGGCATCATTCCCATTTGCAAATGAAAAGAGATTTGTTAACTTGCTGCTGTGGACTGAATTGTGCTCACCTCAAATCCATGTATTGATACCCTAATCCCCAATGCAACTATATTTGGGGATAGGACCTATAAGAATGTGATAAGGTTAAATGAGGTCATAAGTGTGGGGCCCTGATTCAATAGGATTAGTGTCCTTATGGGAGGAGACACCAGAGACCTTATTCTCTCTTTCCTTATCATGTGAAGACACAGGATTCTGCCCAAAAGCCAGGAAGAGGGTCCTCACCAGAAACTGAATCTGCCAGCACCTTGGGGCTGTCAGCTGAGACTCAGCTCTCTGACCCCTCATTCCCTATTTGTCCATAACACCAGGCTGCCCTCCATACACTGGACTGGGAATTCAGCCTGATTATTTTCATTTAATTCTTTTATGTAATAGTTTTATATAAACAGTCCACATGCTTTTCCTTTCAGAAAACTATATTGTGTCTCCATTTCAAATCTTCTTGGGTTTCCCTACCTTCCTCTCTGACTACTCTCCCTCTGCCAATGCTCCAGCCACACTGGCCTCCTGGCTCCCTGAACGTGACAAACACGCTCCTTTCTCAGGCTTCTGGGTATGCTGTCCTGCAGGGAGTTTAGCTATGCTCCCTGCAAAAAATCAGGGCCTTTAGGTAGGGGTCATCGCAAAGGATAAGAAAATAATAGAAAATTCAGAATAATTGAAATAAAAGAATACACAGAGACAAAGATATAGTTTTATAGATTTATAAAGATAAAAGGCAAAAAGTGGGGGTACTCAAGGGTCCCTACGATATCCCTGTTAATCATAGGGCCCAAAATAAAGTTTCACATGGGTATTTATAGGTACGGTGATCGGTTACCAGGGGTAACAGATTTATATAACAAGCAGTTTTAGGTCAAAAGTCTTTCAAAAGATCCCCTAACTAACTCTGGTTACAAAGTCTTTCAAGGACAAACTTCTAAGTTCTAAGATAAAGCTATCACTTAACAGAAGGGTTAAACAGAGATACAGTGGCTCCATATTTCTTTATCTAGTTATTATAGACAGAGACAGGTCATCAGAAGTCAAGCAGGAACTGTCCCTTGGGCTAATTGTTTTTAGCCTCAGGTATCTGTCTCTGGGTGGACACTCTGATCAGCTCTCCTCCCGTGATTCCATGTAGACCTTGCTTTGTCCTTCAAAGCAGGTGAGACCCATGGGGTTGAGACTGCAGCAGTCACCTTGGAAAGCAGCTGCTACTGACTTTTGAGATGCCCTCCTGAGGTGGAGCATCTTTTGATATGCAAACTAACATGTTCACATATTCCTTCAGGGCAAAGCCCTGCAAAACTCCTGAGATCATATCTGTCTCTAATATAGTAATATTGATTTATGGAGCAACACTGTCCCTCCGCCCAGGGTGCTCTTCCCCCAGATAGGTGTGGCTCATTCACCGATGACATTTGGGTCTCTGCTCCACTATAACCATCACAGACGGGCGTTCCCTGACCATGGGACCTAGGATCCATCACTCTGTCTAAAGGTGTCCTCTGTCCCACCACTGTACTTACTTCTTTTCACAGCTCTTTACAGAAGTGACATTATTATTTATTTCCCTTTACATTGTCTGACTTTCCCACTAAAATGTGAGCTCTTCTTGGGCAGGAAATTTGTTCACTGCAGTATCCTTAGCATCTAGTTCTGTGCCAGGCACATAGTTGGTGTTTAAATACATTTGAATGAGTTTGTTGAATGAATGAATGAATGAATGAGGCATTGTTGGGAGAGGTGGGCCATGAGCCCTGAGCATCTCCTGTACCTTCTTGTCGGGTGTGCCAAGAGTGCAAGGCCCTGACTTCTTGTTGCTCGGGCCATTCCTCAGAGTTGTGTTTGTAGCAAGTGACCTTAAAGGACGAGGTAACCTCTCTGCCTGGGCAGAGGGCAGCTTGCTTCCACTTAGTGTCGAAGTGCTGAATCCCAAGCTAGGTGTTTCCGTAGCACAGCCCACTGCCATGCAGGCATTCATCATGGGCCCTTTCTGTCACCCTCCTGGGACTTGGGAAACATGGGGAGCTAGTATTTGTTCATCAAGTCTCAGACCAAGTGTCAGCTCTTTCGAGAAGCTGGTTCTGATCTCCACATCTGTCCCAGTCCTAGCCCTAGCTGGTGGGCCTGCTTTGGCCAGCCCCTGAAGCCAGTGCTGGGACAGGGACTGCTAGTGGACAGGCTCCCTGAGGATGTGGCTGGGCACCGGGACTCTCTCAGCTTTCCCTGCCATGTACCCCACTCAGCACCCCCCCCCCCACACACACACACAGGGCCTGGCACGGATTAGTAAACCTGCATGCATGAATGAATGAATGAGGAAAGATGTGAACAGAACCAAGAACCTGCACACTGAAGATGGAGAAAGGTGGAGGGTGTTTAATGATACCAGGGAAGACAGTTCTAAGCATGAAGCCAAGTAGAAGAAAAGAAACAGTAAAAGAGCAGGGAGGAAATGTAAAGAGTTTGGATTCTTTTGAAATGTTTACAGATGTTAGGATGGGGTTGAGACAAACCCCTGTGTTGCAGCCGGAACATCGCCTCAGAATGGTCTGATTTATCGGTTCTCAAACTTCAGCTGACATCAGAGTCACCCAGACAGCTTGTTCAGACACGGATTTCTGGGTCCACCCCCAAAGTAATGTCTGGACTGGGGGCTGAGAGTTTGCATTTCTAACAAATACCCAGAGCACGACGATGCAGACGATCCAGGGACCACGCTTTGGGAACCACTCGTTGAAAGTAGGATTCTCGGTCTTTCTCTGTTCGCTTTCCATTTCCCTTTATACAGCCTATTAACCCTCCCTGCATGCCAGACACCGTTCTAAGCCCTCTGTATAGATTAATGCTTTCGATCTTCACAGCAACCTTAGGAGACATTTCTATTACCTCCATTCTACACGTGAAGGAAGAGCAAGAGAAATTAAGTAATACTACTGAAATCATGTAGCCAGTTGAGCTCTGAAGTCTGTTAACTCTAAGAGGAACTTCAAATGCTATAAAGAAGCCAGACCAGGTCTAACTGTCAGCTGTGGATCTGGGACAAGCCGTTTGTCTTTATCTGCCTCAGTGTCTTATAAAATGGGGAGTTAGTATAGTAGGACGTATCTCATAGGGTTACAGGAAGATTAAATGAATTAATTCACAAGAGTTATTATTATAATTATGACCTGAAAGGTACATGATCCTAAGGGGTCTGCCCTCCTAACTAGAATATAAATTCCATGAGGACAAGAAGTTGTCCTGCTGGTTGCTGGGACTCCCAAAACTAAAAATCTGGCACACACTAGACCCTCAATAAATATATCTTGTGCTGTCTTTTGCCAGGTGACCTTTTCTTTTTAGATCAAGATTATGAATACTTTTGAGATTCAGCTTTTATTATATTTGCATATGAACATCCAAATACCTTACTACCTCCACTCGGGTCCAGGCTTCTCAACCTCAGTACTCTTGACATTTGGGGCTGGATAATTCTTTGCTGGAAGGGAGTGGGGGGAGGGGCCTGTCCTGTGCATTGTAGATGTTTAGCAGCATCTTTGGCCTCTAAACGCTAGATGCCAGTATCTACCACCTAATTGTGACAACCAAAGATGTCTCTGGACATGCCCATGTCCCCCGGGGTCAGAATCGCCCTGTTGAGAACCATTGATCAAGGTAATTCAGATATCTCCAGCTGGCATGTCCCCTCTCAAATGTCCTGCAGGAAGTCTTAGTCCTACCAGGCTCCCTCCCATGGTTTCCCAGAGAAGGAGAGGCTTGACATGGTTCCTTGCCTTAGTTCTCCATGTGATAACCAATGTTCTTCACAAGGAATCACACAGAAAAAACCACTGGGTGCTGGATATGGCTGTTCCAAATTACCACATTGCAAGAATTAACCATTATCCCCAAAACAAGAGTCCCTGAGGATTTGTCTCCACCCTGGAGTTTGAGCCTTAATCCCTCAGTCCTCACATCCCAGCCCATTTCCAGGGTGTCAGCACCTGGAATGTCTACTCCCATCAGAAACAAAGGATCCTCCTAAGGCCTTTCCTTAAGCGCCCCCTCACCTGATAATGCCAAACCCCCAAAAAGGTACATTTCCTGAAGTCAGAGTTATTCAATCTGCCATGACATATGGTATGAAGTTTTAAAAAGAAAGCATGAGATGAAGACTGCATCCTTCCTGCTCTCATCATAGCTGTGTTCTCCTCCTAACCACAGATGGTTAAGTTCTTGCACGCACACCTACACACACATCCCCGCACACACTCATGCACACGCGTACACACACACCCCTCAAGAACAAACAAAAATTTTTTAGTGATAGTATAGTCTAAGTCCATGTTTAGAGAATTTTTCCCCCTAAAGGGGACGTGATGAACAGATATATAGTAAAATGCTCTTTTATGGGCCAAGCAGACCAGGTTCCCTCCTTGTTCTCAAATGCCTCTGTTCCAGAAAGGATTGCTGCTTTACCTTGGCATAGCCAAAAGGTTCAGGCAAAGGAAATGCTTGACATCAGAAGTGAAATCCCGACCTCTACCTCCAGAAAAACCAAAAAGCTATGTGCAACTTTAGCTGTCTCTCTTCCTCACCCACTGCTTGTCTCCGTCAAGGTTTAGAAAATGATATGGGGGGTGGGGGAGAAAACCAAAATTATATCCACACAAAAACCTACACACGGTTGTTTATAGCAGCTTTATTCATAATTGCCAAAACTTGAAAGCAACTAAGATAAAAAATTATGTATGTAGTGTCAGCCGGGTACTCCATTATATCTGTAGTTGGAGATAAATGGATTTTATATCCTCTGTACATTAACATGTGCCAGTGTCATCTGCCTTTACAAAGCTATTTTAAACACATTCCTTCAATTATGGTTTACATTGAAATTTAATAATTAAAAGCATAGTCCTCTCCTATGCTATATAGGAACAACAAATTACTATATTGGTACTCAGTCAATATCAGTACTCAACCACAATCATGAGAGTTTTGCTCTATGTGAGGAAACTGATCTGGGCTTGGTGTTGGTCCCAGCCTCTTCACTGCTGTGGATTTGCTTTAGAATAAGATGGGTGCAAATAATTTCTTCAGATAAGCGATGGGCTTATCTACAGCCCACCGTGAAAGTAAAATTAATAATCCGATGAAGACAGGGAAGAGAAAACATGTTCAAGAACACACGTAGACATAATTGGCGTTTGTTTTTCCTACTGTGTGTGGGCGTTGAAGCTAATTTGTTTGCAAGAGTGTGGGGAGAGATAGTGCCTTAGAGTAATTGCTCCTCCTACTTCTCTTAGAGTTTTCATTAGCAGATGGGCTCCTTTCTGCTCACCTCCCTAGCTGCTTTCTTTCACATGACCAAAGGTTGTTTCTTAAAATTTCCATGCATTCAAACTTCAGCTCTTAAAAATGTTTTCATTCCCATGAAAGGAAAGACCTTTCCTCAATAACTGAAAGTTTCCCAGAGTCAACGATGACAATAAAGACCACCCTATAGCTGCCAGGACCCCATACAAACAGGTCACAACCCAGGGAGGACCCGTGTTGGCTGAGGGCTCAACAGGGGTTGATGTTTCCTCTGGCTCATCTTTGCACCTGTTGCACTCAGCACCAGGGGGGGCGGGTAGAAGCAGAATAACGTGGGGCGGGGGAGGGAGAAAGCCAAAGAGAGGAGGTGTCTCAACTGATCTTTTCTGCATTTTAAGCAGCTCACTGGAAGGCGAAATTGGGCAGGAGGGCTGTAATAAGGTCTGGGAATTACCCATGTTCCCCCTGCAGGCTCATTTATATCCTGAACCCTGCTCCCAACCGCATGGAGTTCAAGGTAGCCAGGACCAGGGGATTTAGCCCCAGATCCTGCAACTGAACCATCGGCCCTAGATCGACCAATAGTTGCAACTTCAAACTCCAGAGAAGCAAAAGAGAAAAGTGATTAAAATACAAAATCAATCAAAGAATTCCAAGGCTCGTACTGTGAAAATGTCAATGGAAATGCATCATTGAAAGAAATGCAGATTAGAAAAAGAAATCAAGACGATACTTAATAAGTTTAATGTATGGATCTACAGAACGAACATAGCCTTAAAGAAATATCCTACCAATCTGTTGTTTGTTGGTAAATTTGAGCTGTAAGTTTTTAGGGAAAAGCATGATACATTTTGAAAAAAGCACGAGTTTAAGTATAGATTCTAAGAAAAATCCCTCATTATCCCGCTTCGTACTCAGACGAAACCCCAATTCTGCCCAAGATCCTCAGGGCGGGAGGTATTCTGATTTCTAAAAGCCGCGGACTTTCATTCCTCCCTGGGAAGTTTCTGAAATAAATGAGAATTCTCGAGCTGCAGAGAAAGGCCCTGGTGGTTCCCATTTCCCCGGTGTGCTGACTGGCAGCTCTAAATGAACTCGGAATTTGGAAGGAAGGAAGAACACTTTCAAGTCGGCCACATCACACCAGCGGTCTGTCTCTGCCCCCTTGCTGTCTCCTCCCTGCCCCTCCTCTGCTGTTTTGATCTTTCTCTTTGCTGGAATTTGATTTCCTATGGGTGGCAGGAGACGGCCGTCACCACGCCTCCTCCTCAGAGTTTCTCTGGTGTTGATAATTTCTGATTCCGGCACATTCCAGGCACACTCTTTTTATCTCGCAAAGTCTGAACTTTTTTCTGGGCTTTGCAGAAAGTCTGGTCTCTGGATACTCTTCTCTTTAAAAAATGATGGTTTGTGCACTGGATTGCTTTCCTATGTGAAATCTTCCTTTCGGTTTCTGAGCATTTGGAGAAAACGGAGCAGACTTTCAAGGTTCTCGGTCTTTGTTTCGCTCCCACTCTTCCCTCAGCATCTGCATTCGTGTACCCAAGAGGCGCGGGTTGCCGGCTCCGAGTGGAGAACGAAGGGGAGCTCTGGAGCCCGCAGCTCTGGGTGCGAATGCCAGCTCAGTCCCCGCCAGGGAGCGCCCTGGGGGCGAGACACCGCACGGGGGCCTCCTCAACTCACCTCCTTCTGTTGCAGATGAGAACGGATGATGAATGTGACGGGCAGGTTCTCTCCTTTCCCCTCCCCTTCTTTCCCCCTCCCTTGTTTAGGGCATCAGAGTTGACACCACGATCCCCCTTTCAGGGCTGAAGGGCTTGTTCCCCGATGCTGGGGAAGCCGAGACAGACGAAGAGCCCTCAGCCTCCAGCCCCTCCCAGCACAGCCTCACGCAAGGGCGCAGCCCCTTCTGGGAGCAGCCCTCAGCCGTGATCGACACAGGGCACACAGGCCCAGGCCCCTCGCCCCTACTTGATGCTCAGAAGGGTCACGTAGCTTCAGAACCCTCAAGTGGAGTTAGCTGTGCTCTTTGCTGGCTCAGTTTCTCCCGTGGCCCAAATCTTCCTTCACTCCCTGTAGGTGATTTTACCCCCTAAGGACACACACCCCAGTAAATTTCCTGCTGCTACTCCCCATCTCAGCGTCTGTGTCCGGGGGAACCTGACCTGCAAGATCCATGATGAAATAGAATGCAGGAGACACAATTTGATGGACAAAAGAAATGCACATTAAACAGGTCGATAGCAATACAAGGTGGTGACTATGAAGAGTCACAGTTTACCATTTAAACAGCACATTCACTGGGAAAAATCAATGGGGGAGAGTAGTCATAGGAGACTTCCTGGAGGAGGTGGAGTGAGAGCTAGGCTGGTCCATAGGTGGTAGGATTTGAAAAGGAGGAGGAACAGAGCACTTTGCCTAAAGGGAATTGCTTGACCGATTTGAGAACGAACAGTGAGTTTTGTGTGAGCAAAGCAGAGCTAGATACGTGGCTTGGATGAGCTAGACTGTGTGTAGACTTGGAAGAATTGACAGCTAGGTTGACATGTTTGAGCGCGCACAGGCAGTGAGGAACAGTGGCGCATATGAGAGAGGAAGAGGGACATGACGAATCTTAGGTAGGTAGAGGCGATGCTGAATAATTGTTGGAGTGGGAGGGCAAAAATTTCATAATACTTGATACAGTAGTTGAAAATCACTCTTAATTTTACTTATTTTAACAAAACTTTACCATTTTTTTCTTTGTCTTAAAGTAGAACAATGACGCAAGTTTCACAACATGTGTAGGCGTGTAGCTGTTTTACGAACTGTTGACGGTTCCGCTGCAGTTGCACTTTCCCTCTCCTGGGATGTCAGCACCTCACGATGGGTGTTCCAGAGAGGTACCCAGGCCACACCACCGTCCTCTTCCCTCCTGGGTTTGCATGCATAGGAGTCCTCAGGAGTAACACCCGCAGTCTGTATGGGGGGTTAGCGCTGGGACTGAAGGAAGGCACTTGTTGGGTGGCCATTGCACTGATCTGAGTGGGAATGAGGGGACTTGTACTCAGGTGGGGGCAACAGGGAAGGAGAAGAGCAAACGTTATGAGGGAATTGACCAGATTAATTGGAATTGCCAACGAGATCTCAGTTCTGCCTGACTCTGACTTGGAAATGGGTGGAGTTGGAAGAGTTGGAATGCGAGGCCAGAGTGGCTTCCAGACCCCATGACCCAGCTGCATCCAAAGTGCAGTCGCCTGGGAAGTCCCAGAGCATATCTGTGCCTCTCTCTGTTGTTTCCTAAATTATCTCACTTCACGGACACCGAATTTGGGAGAAACGAACTGACCTCCATAAGGAGGCCATACTCCCTCACTGAGTCTCCTCCTCCCTAAGGCAAATGGTCTGCACTGAGCCTTCACAGTCTTTGTAACTTGTGGGAACCAAAGGGAGTGAATGGCGTTAGGGGTCTGGTGTGTGACCAGGATGCAGGTGGTATCAGAGCTGCCCCCAGTTCAAAGTTGTCTAGTCCTTCTGGGGCCAGCAGCATGAACTTGTTAGCCTCATTTCTCCCCTTTGCCTTGGGCACTAGCATGCTTAGAGCCATATTTAATTTTTGTTTAATTTTTGTTGTGTTTTTTTATATAAAAACATAAAATTTGCCATTTTAAACATTTTTAAATGTACAATTTAGTGGCATTAATTACATTCACAACATGTGCAACCATCACCACTATTTTCCAAACTTTTCTTACCACCTCAAACAAAAACTCTGTAACCATTAAGCAATATCTCCCCATTTTCCCTTCCCCCTGTCCCTCTAATTTACTTTATTTCTCTATGAGTTTGCCTGTCCTAGATCTTTCTTCCTTCCTCTTTCTTTCTTTTCTTTCTTTCTTTCTTTCTTTCTTTCTTTCTTTCTTTCTTTCTTTCTTTCTTTCTTTCTTTCTTTCTTTCTCTTTCTTTCTTTCTTTCTCTCTCTTCTCTCTCTTTTCTCTCTCTCTCTCTCTCTCTCTCTCTCTCTCTCTCCTTCCTCTTTCTTTCTTTGATCTCACTCTGTCATCCAGGCTGGAGTGCAGTGGTGTAATCATAGCTCACAGCAGCCTCAAACTCCTGTACTCAAGCCATCCTCCTGCCTCAGCCTCCCTAGTACCTGGGACTACAAGTTCGTGCCACCACACCAGCTAAATTTTTATTTTTTAAATTTTTTTAGAGATGGGGTTTCCCTGCGTTGTCCAGATTGGCCTTGAACTCCTGGCCTCAAGCAATCTTCTCACCTTGTCCTTCTAAAAGTGCTGGGATTACCGGATGAACCATCATGCCCAGCCTACATATTTCATATAAATGGAATTACACAACATTTGTCCTATTGTGTCTGGCCATTTTCACTCACCTAGTGTGTTCAAGGCTCATCCATCTTGTAACGTGTCAGAATTCCAGTCCTTTTTATGGTTGAATAATCTTCAAATGAAATATATAAGGCACATTTTATCCATTCATCTGTTGAGGGACATTTGGGTTGTTTACACCTTTTGGCTATTGTGGCTAATGGTACAATGAACATAGGCATACAAGTATCTGGTTGAATTCCTATTTTCATTTCCTTTGGAGTGGAATTGTTGGGTCATACGGTAATTCTATGTTGAACTTATTAAGGAACTGCCAAAGTGCTTTCCACAGTGGCTGCACTATTTTACATTCCACCAGAAATGTATGAGGGTCACAATTTCTTCACATCCTTGCCAGCACTTGTTGTTTTCCATTTTGTTAAAATGATAGCCATTCTAGTAGGTATGAAGTGGTATGTCATTGTGGCTCATATTTAATTCTTAATTGCAGAAATTATTTTTGCATATATCTTTCCCTTTCCTTTGCTATAATTTTGTAAACTATCTCTATTTTTATTATTTATTGTAAATCTTTGTGGACATAGGTGAATTTTAAATCATGTGTGAAGAAATAAAGAAAAAAATAACAAAAAGACTTAACTGGACTTAAGCTGCTCTAAAGGAGCTTGCATTTTGTGTCATGAGCTCTGCATCCAAATTGTTTCTCACTTTCCAGATGATTTTGTCATGCAGGATTTTCTTGCTATCTCTGTTTTACTTTTTGGAGTTGCTTGTGTTTGCCTGTATGGTCCAGTGGATATTTGTCTGTTTCCTGAGCCATTTGACAGTTGAACTCATCTACTCAAAAGAGATGCTAGTCTCTTTTGAGTAACATTTATATTATGTGGGCAAGATATGAAACTTCCAGTATCCTAGTGTTCTTTATTGAGGGTGAAATGATACAGGCAATGGAAGTCACCATAACCAGCCCCACCTCTCACCTGTCATGACTGACTCCAAGGCAAATTCCAGAAATCCTCAGTCTTTCTTTTAAAACTTTCCCAGCCAGATATTAACCATTGTTTTCATTAATGACTTCAGGAAGGATTATAGCAGTCAATCGCAGTGGAAAATAAAACTCAATTCTCTTTCCTGCATGGCTTGAGCATGAAATAGGAGAAGGGACAAGATGCCCTCTAAGTGTCGTTTCCAAATCTTTAAAAAATTAGTTTGCATGTAGAGCAAGCATTTGACCAATTCAACATCATTTCAAGACAAAACATTCAACAAACTAGGATTAAAAGGGAACTTCCTCAACATAATAAAGGACATATATGAAAAACCCACAGCTAATATCATGCTCAATGGCTAAAGGCTGAATGTTTTTTCCCTAAGACTAGGACTAAGACAAGGAAGCTCACCTTTGCCAGCTCTGTTAAGCATAGTTCTAGACATAGCAACTGAACAAGAAAAAGAAATAAAAGGCATCCAAATTGGAAAGAAAAGTAAAACTATCTCTATGCACAGATGACATGATATATACAGAAAGCCCTAAAGAATCCAGACACATACAAAAAAGTTAGAGTTAATTAATTCAGCAAAGTTGCGGGATACAAAATCAACATGCAAAAATTGTTTGTATTCCTATAATGAGCAATCCAAAAAGGAAGTGCAGAAACAATTCTACTTAAAATACCATCAAAAAGAATAAAATACTTAGGAATAAACTTAGCCAAAGTGGTGCAAGACTTGTGAGTGAAAATTGTTGAAAACATTGCTGAAATAAATTTTTAAAAAAACTAAATAAATGGAAAGACATGCCATATTTGTGTATTGGAAGACAGCATTAAGATAGCAATACTCTCTAAAGCAATCTACAAATTGCATGAAATCAAAATCACAACAGCCTTTTTTTGCAGAAATGGAAACCCTCATTTTAAAATTCATATGGAATTTCAAGGTCATGTAATTCCAAAGCAATTTTGAGAAAGAAGAACAAAGTTGAATGACTCATAATTCCCAGGTTCAAAACTGACTACAATAATCAAAACAGTGTGGTATCAGTGTCAGGACAGACATATAGACCAATGGAATAGAATTGAGAGTCCAGAAATAAACTCATATATCTATGGTTAATTGATTTTTGACAATGGTGCCAAGACCATTCAATAGGGAAAAGAACACACTCTTCAACAAATGGTTCTGGAATATCTACCTGTAAAAGAATGATGTTGTATCCTTACCTCACACCATATGCAAAAATTAACTCAAATGGATCAAAGACTGAACGGTAAGAGCTAAAGCTATCAAAATCTTAGACTACGGCCGGGCGTGACGGCTTATGCCTGTAATGCTAGCACTCTGGGAGGCCGAGGCGGGAGGATTGCTTGAGCTTAGGAGTTGGAGACCAGACTGAGCAAGAGCGAGACCCCATCTCTACTATAAATAGAAAGAAATTAGCCAAACAACTAAAAATAGAAAATTAGCTGGGCACGGTGGCGCGTGGCTGTAGTCCCAGCTACCCGGGAGGCTGAGGCAGGAGGATCACTTGAGCCCAGGAGTTTGAGGTTGCTGTGAGCTAGGCTGATGCCACGGCACTCTAGCCCAGGTAACAGAGTGAGACTGTCTCAAAGAAAAAAAAAAATCTTAGACAACAACATAGAGGAAATTCTTCATGACCTTGGCTTTGGCAACAGATTCTTAAATATGACCACAAAGGCACATGCAATAAAAGAAAAAGTAGGTAAATTGGGCTTGATCAAAATTAAAAACCTTTGTGCAACAAAAGACACTAGTAAGAAAGTGAAAAGACAACCCAAAGAATAAGAGAAAATATTTGCAAATCGTATACTTGATAAGGATTTAGTATCTAAAATATATATAAAGAGTGTTTTTGCCTCAAAAACAACAAAAAATCCCCCCAATTTTTAAAAAGGCAAAGGATCTGAATAGACATTTCTCCAAAGAAGATATTCAAATGGCAAACAAGCACATAAAAAGATGCTAAATGGTCATTAGGGAAATGGAAATCAAAACTACAATGAGATACCATTTTACACCCACTAGGATGCTATAATAAGAAAAAAATGCAAAATAACAAGTGGTAGTGAGGATGCAAAGAAACTTCCTCCTGGAATGGAATGTAGAACAGTGCAGCTGCTGCAGAAAACTGTTCGGCGGTTGCTCAATGAGTTAAACACAGAATTACCATATGACCCAGCAATTCCACTTCTAGTTACATACCCGAAAGAATGGAAGAACTTGCATATTGGGTGCAGCGGTGTGAATCTGTAGCCCCAACTACTCAGGAGGCTGAGGGGGGAGGGTCATTTGAGTCCAGGAGTTCCAGGAGTTCAAGTCTAGCCTGGACAATAGAGCGAGACCCCATCTCTTTAAAATAAAAGAAAGAAAAAATTGTACATGAATGTTTATAGCAGCTCTATTCATAATAACCAAAAGGTGGAAGCAACCCAAATGCCCATCAATGATAAATAGATAAACAAAATGTAATCCATACACTGGAATATTACTTAGCCATAAAAAAGGAATGAAGTGTTGATACCTGCTGCCGCATGGATGAACCTTGGAGACATTATGGTTAATGAAAGAAGCCGGACACATAAGGCCACATACTATATGATTCCATTTTCATGAAATGTCTGGAATAGGCAAATTTGTAAAGACAGAAATTAGAGTAGTGGTTGTCAGAGACTGGAGGAATGGGGAACTGGGGAGGGACTGCAAATGAAATGGGTACAGGATTTTTTTTAGGAATGATTGAAATGTTCTGGAATTAGTGGTGCTGGTTGCACAACTCTGTGGATATGTGAAAAGCCATTGAATGAGACAGTTTAAATGAGTGAATTATATAGTATGTGAATTATGTCTTGACGAAGCTACACCAAAGAGCTACCCTACTCCTCCAGCCCCTTCAGACCTTCAGGCGGCCCCTTGCCTGCACTCACCATAGTGGGGAAAGCCCTCCCAGTTTCCACGGCTGTTCTCACGCCGGTCCGGGTTGGTTATTTTGGGTTCTCTTGTTCCAGGCCCGTCAGCTGCATGAGTTCCCTGGGCTCCTCCACGCGTTGCCCGGAACAAGCAGGGCTGTGGCTGTGCTTTGGCACTCTGTGCCACCTACTGGTGTCAGGACTCAAAGTGATACTTCGTCACCTACTTTTGTTGTAAATGTTGCCTGTGGGTTTGAGTTTTGCTGTCTAGTTGCTCTGTTTTTATGTGGAGATTCATAACGAGGCAAAAGTTATTCTGGCATCCCTGCCACCATCTGCCCGGAATTCCCATTGGAGAGTTTGTAAAATACCCCTTCTTGATATGAGTTTCAAACATTTTCCCTCAGTTTACATTTGTCTTTTGTCATTTGAGCAGCTTGGGTGGGTGACTCGGAGACGAGGAGACGGGGGTTGGGGATGATCTGCAGCGTCCCACCCGGGCCCTGTTGAGCCAGAGGCAGCACTTCCGGATGGCCGTGGAGCTCGTCTCCTCCCCCTCTGACAGCCCCGAGGTGCTGTAAAATGGTTAGACTCTCTCAGGTGGTGATTGTAACAGTGTTTTCTCCTGGGCTTCTTCAACAGTGCAATTCAGTTCACCTATTGCTTAGAAAATATTGCTATGGTAAACCAATCTGGCATGTAAAGCAATTACCTAGAGTTGAAGAGAAAGAAATTGGACTAAAAAACTGAGTACTTCAACTATTTGTTACCCAAAGGCACTTGAAAGAATTAAAGAAAACAAACAAATGTAGGTCCATTGCCGCACTCTGTCCGTTACAGATGAGAAAGCGTCTACTCCAACTGGAAATATCAGAGGACAATTTTTTAAAGTAGGGGACGTTGGTGAATTCAATTCCTTACCACACTGAGGTTTCCAGAATAGCCTGTAATAAGAGACTGCCAGATGTCTAATCCGGGGACAAAACATAGCTTGTTTTAAAGTTTCTTCAATCTTGGGGACTTCCATTACTATTTAAACCCACCTTTCCATCGCCATGAAGCCCTGTCCCGAGGTTCAAGGCTGACGTATACCCTCTCACGCTGCTCTCTTCCCAGTGGTTGACAAGAATCCTGAGAAATGTGCACACGTACAAATGAGTCCTTTATCTAGAAATGGGGGACAGATGCTGTATTCATTTCCTATTGCTGCTGTGACAAATTACCGCAAGGTTAGTGGTGTAAAGTGATACAAATGTATCATCTTACAGTAATCACAAGTCCGAACTGGGTCTCCCTGAGCTAAAACCAAGGCGTTGGCACAGGTGTGTTCCTTCCGGAGGCTCTGGGGAGAATCCTTTCCTTGCTGCCCACATTCCTTGGCTCACGGCCCTTTTCTCTGTTTTCAAAGCCAGCTGTGCTGTATTTTCAGATCGCTCTGTGACTCTCTGACCTTTGCTTCTGGTGTCACCGCACCTTCTCTGACTCTGCTCTTGCCTCCCAAGATAAGGACCCTTGGGAGTGATTACATGGGGCCCGTCTGTATGACCCAGGAAAACCTCCCCATCTCAAAACCATTTACTTAAATTATCTGCAAAGTCCCTGCTGCCGTGTAGGGTAACATATTCAGTTTCTGAGGATTAGGATGGGGACAGCATGGAGGGGCCATTATTCAGCCTAGCACAGGACCCAACAGCTCTCAGGTGTGACCATACTAAGCAGAACCTGGTCTTCTCACATGGCTCCCTGTGCCAGGGGAGCTAGAACGCGACCCTGCCCTTTAAATCCAAAGATGCTCAGAGTAGCTGTTATGAAACAAACACTTCTTAAGTATTACTTAGGGTGTGGAACAGGTTCAACAGAAAAGTGTCATACCGGTTGAATATCCCTTATTTCAAATGCTTGGGACCAGGAGTGTTTCAGATTTCAGATTTTGGAATATTTGTGCTATACGGTACTTGAGTTCCTTCTGTCTGGTGTGTTACCACGTTTAGCACAAAACCTCACAGTCCAAGACGGCTGCTCACTCTCCAGACGTCATTTCTGCTTTCCAGCCAGAAAGATGGAAGTGACACAAAGGAAGAAACAGCACAAGGGGATGGGACTCCATCTTTCCAGTCTACTTTTCAGAAGTTGGAAATGATACCCCTTCTGACATCTCATCGGCTAGACCTTAGTTGCATGGCTACACCTGGGTGCAAGGGGGGCCAGACAAGGTTGTCTTTTTCATGTGCCTAGCTAAAATCAGGGGCTCTGTCAACTGAGGAAGAATGGACATTGGGGGACACTAGCACTTTTTACATACCCCAAATAAAAGAGGAGTTGGATTCCTGCTATTTTTTACCTTTCCTGAAAAATTGGTAAAAGTCCACTGTGGTTTCCATGACAGCTCCCTGCCTTGATTCTGCTCCTACTTTTAGGCCATTCATTTTATTCTCTCTACTGCTACCTCCCTGATTTTATCAATTAAGGTGCCCTTGTTGCAAGTAAGAGAAAGTGACTGTGGAACTTAAGGAAAATAATAATTAGAAAGGGCTCACAGAATCAAAGGGAAGGCTTGAGAGCCTGGATCGGAGAAGTCAGAAACCAGGCAGCTCTGGGGGTTTAGGAAGCAGAAATTAGGTATCTGACAATCTCATTGGCAGGCAGATGAGCTTCAACTATTTTTTTTTTCCAATAATTACATCATGACTCCTGACATTTTAAGTTATGTTTGAGAAAGTCTCATGGGTCTAGCTTTTTCTCATGCTTGTGCCTCCAATAGGAGAGGGGGGAGAGGTAATTCTATGAGAAATATTGATGCTATAACAAAAGGAGAAATGAATGCCAGGTAGCCAAAGAAGGTTGAACCTCTGATTGTAAAGTTTGAAGTTTTATGTAATTCCTGGGCTCTGCCATCTTAACAAGCAACCTAGAAATATGTCCTACCCGTCTCCAGACTTAGAGAGATGATTATTTTTGCTGCTTCTGGTCCCACCTACTCTTCCCTGCCACACACCTCACTCCTTTGCCTCAGCGGCTTCTCACTGCAGCCCACCAGGTGTTTGCTCCAGCCTTACTTTGCATAAGCTGTTCCCAATGCCTAGAGTACCCTTCCAGCCCTTGCCCGTCTTTACCTAGAGATCTCTGCTGATGCCTCCTGTTTCTGGCCACTGCTCATGTCCTCCACAAGCTCCCTGGGCCACGCTGGCCTGCCCATCCCACAAGGCTCTGCTCAGGACAGATTTACTTCTGTCTCCTGCTCCCTGCAGACCACGAGTGCCTCATGCATAATAGTTACTCGATAAAATTATTATGGCTGAATGAATGGCTCTAAATGTCCTGCTCCAAATTCTCTTCCAACTTCCAGTGCCCATGCCAGAGCTACCCCGTCCAGCTGAATTCTCAACATTGACGTTTCCAAACTAAGTCCCTCTTCTTCCCCATAGATCAGCACCTCCTCCTGATTTCTTTCCTGTTCAATCCCTATTTATTGAACTCGTACTGTGCTTGCTAGATGGGGGAATGAAGATAAACAAGATTTGGTCCATGTCCCCAACGATGGTCTTCATCAGGGTTTCCCAAACTCAGCACTATTGCCATCCAGGGATGATACTCTGTGTGGTTGGGCTGTCCTGTGTGCTGTACGATGTTTGGCAGCATCCCTGGCCTCTACCCATGGATGCCAGTAGCATCCTCCTCCCAGCCAGGACAATTAAAAATACTTGCAGACATTGCCAGATGTGCCTTGTGGAGCAAAATCTACCTCAGGTGAGAACCACTGGTCTCGATGCAGAGATATAAAGTTACACAAAGAGAAAACTTCAGTGTGGGGAAGTATACGTAAGCAAAAAGTACAGAAATGGTCTGTAAGGAGATTAAATTGGAGGCTTCAAAAACACTTGTGTTTTTATACTGATGAACTGGTCAGTAAGCTAAAGCTTTGCCACGTGAAATAATTAAAGGGCAACGGGAGAGAAGGGACTAACACTTGTTTAGTCCTTGTTATGCAAAAGCTGCTTTGCATTTTTTGATTTATTTCATTCTCATCATAATCCTGCAAAGCAGGGATGATTTCCCTTTAGTTAGATACGGAAAGTGAGCAAAGGAGGTGAAGTTACTTGCTCAAGGCCACACGTGGCTTTCTCTGTATTCGCGAGTGACAGCTCTTTTCCATTCCTGTCTCTGCAGTCATCCACCCTCTTGTCATCTTGGAACCATCCAGCATCACTGGTCGTGCCTGGAGGATGCAGTGCCATGCTGTCCCGCCATCTGTTCCTTCTTCCCTCTCTGGGTCCCTGTTTGCTCCACCTCCAGTTTCACCTGGGTCCTCTCACCCCTGAACACTGACCAGGATGAGTGCTAATGCATGAGCGTCTCCTTTCTCCCCACTGCACACCAAGTTCAAGATCAAACTTTGCAGCTTGGCTTTCCAGCCTCATTTCTCTGAATTCCACCGAGGTTCCTAGATCCCTCTCTCACCGCCTTCCTGAGGTGTATGTCATGCTCTGCTAATAGCAGTCAAGCTTTCTGAAGTGCTCACTGTGCCAGCTCATAAAACCCTTACAGCAGCCACGAGGGAGTTGGTACTGTTCTCTTTCACAAAGGACAGCTGTGAGGCCTGGGGAAGCAACTTGCTAGTAAGTGACGGCCCCAGCCCTCTAACCGGGACAGCCTCCAGAGTCCAGTCCCCACACTGCCTTTTTGCCTCTGATCGTGCTGCTCGCCTTGCCGGAATGCCTTGTTTTCTGCCTTCCTTCACCCCTTTGCTGCCCATTAAAGCATCCTTCAGGACTCAACTCCGACGTCACCCCTTCCCAAAGCTGTTCTTCTGCATGGTTATTTTCTCTGGTACATTTTCCCCTGGATTCTCCCTGGATCCCTCTCACATCAGCCTGGGGAGTGGAACTGGCATCACCCTGCGCCTCTTGCTCTTACTCTTAGTGGATGTTCAAATATGTGTTATTAGAACGGAGTCGCGGGCGCTGCTCCTGTGGTGTTGTCCCTTCTCATTTCCTTGCCCAAAGCCACCCTGGCAGTCGTCCCTACTGGAGTGTCTGGGCTGGAAGCCAAACCTTCTGTGTCCTTGCCCCTGCAGGGCCAGCACGGACTGAGGCTCAGTTTCCCGGGCACTTGCTGGTTTCTCAGTGTGCGCCTGGGGACCCAGCACGTTCCCTGGGCAGCAGGGAGGAGGAAGGGCGCCTCAGCCCTTGCATCCCCGACTCTTCTGGGCTTCTGCTTCCTCAGTGTCACACCCGGGCAACACTGCCCCTCCCAGGGCTGCTGCCAGGCTTAAAGCAGCTAAAGTACATAAAGCACTGGGCTCCGAGCCTGACTGAGCCTGGCAAGTGTTTGTTCCTGCTCTGCCCCAGCTCTGTCCTTTCCCCCTTGTAGCTCTCCTACGCCAACAAAGACAAATCACAAATCTCCAGCAGCTCCGGTGACGGGCTCGATAGCGGTGCTGGCCCATCGCGGCTGTCCCGTTCAGGCGGCACGTCTGAGGGGCCCTCTGCTGGGCAGATCCGGAACCTTGGGAAGGCGAGAGACTTCTCCAGAAAGAGGGCGCCTTTTAGCAGTTTATTAGCTTAAAACATCTAAAACCATGACGTGCTGATGGAGGGGAAGGGTGTGAGAAAGCAGGTAAGTTCTAGAAAATGTCATTTTTCTTGGTTCTGACCTTCTTCCCCCCTTTCCTGATGTTTTTGGTGAAAGTATCAATAGCTCTCGTTTCTAGGAGCTGACTGCCCGACTCCGCACCTCATCGTCCGTCATTCCTCCCCTTCTGCAGCCGAGGGAGCTGAGGCACAGAGCAGGGAAGTCACTTGCTCCAAGCGCACTGCAAGTTCCACCAGGCTCCAGAAACCGCTGCCCTGTGAGGCCTGAGGACCCTCAGCTCCGCCTTTCCCAGCTGCGACACGCCCCGCTAGGCGATACTCCGCGCTAGGCTCCGAGTAGGGCCGAAGCTCCCACTTTTTCCTGCCTGCAAAACCTCCAGATCCAGAGCAGCTCCTCCGTGACCTGTCCCTAGAGGTGGAGAGCTCGCCCCTCGTGCTTGCTTTGACGCATCCTTGCCCTCGTGTTTCAGGCCCTGTTTCCCTGTGCTCGGGAGCAGGGAGGCTCCAGGCAGAAAGGGCCCAAATGGCAGGAAGAGACCCGGACACTTTACACACAGAAGGACGGCGAGAAACCAAATCTTAGTAGTTGTATCTTTGGGCTCCTAATTATGGGCAACAAAACACCATTCTGCAGGATTGAAACTGAAATTAATTGAAAGGATATAAAATGACCGCAGAACTAAGCTTGCAAAATAGGCAGGAACAAGGGTGGGTAAAGAAAGGGCAGGACCACAGCCAAAGTCATGCCACACACTCTCTCACACTCTGTCTGGTGTGACGCGGCTGCTGCTTGGTGCCACGGCCAGAACCACGTCTATTCCCGAGAGCTGCTTCGGGACCTGGATGAGGAAGCTGCCGTGTCTGCTTCTGTTCCTGTTTTATTAATTAGTGCCCGAATCAGAATCTGGGCAGGTGTATGTGATTGGTCAAACCCAGGTCACGGCCCTGCCCTGGCTGTGGGGTAGGTGTTTTTGTTTTTCAATGATGGGAGGTTATCTTGCAACCCACCAGGATTGGAATGGCCCAGTCTCCAAACACATAAGGATAGATGCTGGGCTCAAAGCAAAAAATAGCTACTTTTTTCCCACAAAAAAAGTGGTCATCCAGTTAGGATTTTCCCCAACTCCCCTTAAATTATAGATGCAGATGCTGAGTCCCAGAGGGGAGAATGGCTTCCTTCCCAAGGACATGGGGCCAAGGGAAATCAGTTTCATCTCCTGTGCCAACACCAGTTGACAGCGATTGAATGGAGCCCCGCTGAGGCATCAGGAGGCTTTGTCTGGCTAGTCGGTGCCATGGGTGAGGCTGTCCTACCGCACGCTTCTTCCCATGTAAGACATTCAAACAAAACACAACTGTTTCCCTCTGGAAAGCCCAAGCCTGTCTGTTCCCTCTGGGCCACCCTAGTTTGTGAACAACTACAAAATACTATTTCCTATGTCCAGCATTTTCACTTTGCAAGAAGAGAGTAGAACAAGCTTAGTAAGAGGCTGTATGTGCATGGATTCTAGTTTGGCTGTTCCCAAACCCAGCTGTGGATGAGAAACACCCGGAGATTCCTCTGTCCCGCCAAAAGCCTACTGAATCAGAATAAGTGAGAATGACTGAGGATGGAGCAAGAAAGTCTCAGTCCACTAGAAACCGGGGATGCAGGATTTCTAGGCTCAGAAATAAGAGGAATATTCGTAACCATCATATTATTTGGAGAACAGTGCTGCAGCTGATAGGACTGCCTTCTCTAGACTGTAACCCGCCTTTCTAAGAGGGACCTGGCCTCGTTCTTCTGTGTCCTCTGCAGTTTCTGGCACCTAACAGGCTTCTAGTTCCAGGTGAATTAAGTTATCCAAAGGCACACTGCTGTTGCTGCCACCTAACACTCAGTACGGTAGCCTTGAAAATGGCATTAATCAACTTGACAGGCACCTTAGAAAGATGTTGGACCACTTTCCAAAACCTGAAGTTTGCTCTTCAGAATTCTGAGGGACCCAGACTGTCAGAAGTCCTGCCTGTGCCCCAGAAGGCCTGGACTGGCTCAGGATTCGGGATGAGCCCCTTACCTGCTGCTGTCTGGCAGCTTTTCTCATAGGATGCAGACAGCCAACACGCACAGAGCACTCTGCACCAGGGCACTGTCCTTTGCCCTTTACCTGCTAGCTCCCACCTTATGAAGTAGGTATTATTTTCATTTCACTTATGAAACAGGCCCAGAGGTTCACAAGTAGCACAGCTGGGAGGGGATTTGAATCCAGGCATTCTGGGTTCAGAGCACTCACTTTTAACCTCTATATAACTTAGTAAGCCAGATCCTTTTTTTTTTTTTTGTTATCTTGAATTTAGCTTTATTTATACAAAGCTGGCTGATTAAGACAAAAAAATTAGATATAGTAATGATTAATCATCACTCAACTGTGCTCTTCTAAGGAGCCCTGCTGTGCAACCGAGCCTTGCAGATGGTGCTGCCCTGACCTTGTATTCCATGCTAGTAACTGGCTCCCTCACATCTGAGTCCTGGCTAGGTTGGTCAAGTCTAGTTGTCTGGATGTCCCCAGCCTGGCCTGCCCTGCCTCCAGAATCACACGCGGCACCCCGCACAGGCAGCAGTCCCCCCTTACCCTCAGTGAATTTGTCCCAAGACCCCCAGTGGATGCCTGAAGCTGTGAATAGTACCAAATCCTATATATACTACGTTCTTTCCTATACATACATACTTATGATAAAGTTTATAAATTGGGCACAGTAAGAGATGAACAATAATAAAATAGAATAACAAAAAGTTGTAGGAATGGGCCTCTCTCAAAATACCTTATTGTACTGTACTCACCCATTTTCAGGCCACAGCTGACCACAGGTACCTGAGACCGCAGGTAAGAGGGGACTACTGCATCAGGAATAAGCCAGGGTATTATGGCAGGACCAATCTTTCCACCTTCTGTTTACACACTTCTCTATCAAACCCGCTGCAGACCGACTCATCCTGGGTCAACAATGACAAGACAAATGGGGGCACTGGACTCGCTGACACAGGGTGAGACAGTCTGGGACAAGCAGGTATCTTGAACCCAAATCCTGGGAGACCAAGCGAGGGCTAACGAAGCACAGCCATAAATGAAATATAAGACTGATGTAATTATTTAATGACACAGGAAAATAACATGTTATGAAACAAGCTGGTTACAAGTAGGCAGAGGATGAGTTCACTTTTGATAAAAAAATACAAATGCATATGAACATGCACAGAAAAAATTGGAAGGTTATATACCAAAATATCAACAGTATTTTACTCCTGTTCAGTGATTAAATATTCTTCCATTTGTATGTTTTTAAAAACATGATCATTTCTGAAACAAAAAAGAAAAACAAGATACTGGAGACAGTTATGGGTCAGGAATCCAAGAAGTCAGGAGCCCAGCAGCCAAGGCTTGAAACCCAGGACAGCCAAGGTGACCGCAGTCAAGCCCACAGGGGGAGCATTATTCTTTTTCCTACTGGAATGTTAATTATCAGACTGTTTCCTCTATATTTGATGTTCTCAGTATACTCACATTTAATGGGACCCTATGAATAATAACTGGCACAAAAGCAAAATGCTAGCAACTTTTGTTTTGAATTTTGAAATGCTATTTTGTAGTTATATAAGACAATTTTTTCCAGACCAGGGGTGGGGGGATGGTTTCAGGATGATTCAAGCACATGACATTTATCGTGCAGTCAAACCTCTCTGCTAATGATAATCTGTATTCGTAGCTGCTCCCCAGAGCTAGCTTCACCGCCTCAGCTCCACCTCAGATCATCGGGCATTAGATGCTCATAAGGAGCACGCAAGCTAGATCCCTCGCATGCGCAGCTCACAGTAGGGTGTGCGGTATGAAAATCTAATGACAGGAGGCAGAGCTTACGCAGCGATGCGAGTGATGGGAAGTGGCTGTCAACACCGACGAAGCTTCGCTCCCTTGCTGGGCGCTCACCTCCTGCTGTGCGGCACCGTTCCTAACAGGCCACAGACCCTTCTGGTCCACGGCCTGGGGACCGCAGATATACGACACCAAACACATGAGAAAGGATGTGCTCCTACGACAAAAAATGCATCTGACTAAATCACTGACTTAGCTGTTTTTTCTGACCTCTGTTTGTTTTCAATTTCTACTGAAGATCTACTTTTTGTTTCATGGTCTGGAAGAGGTAATTTTTCCTCGCAAAGAAACTAACACTAATGTACTCTGAGCACTGTGATGGCTTGGCTTTAAGTCTACTGATAGCTGGCCTTGGCCTTGGCTTCTAAGTACTCTGCCGAGCTGGAAGGGCTTCTGGAAACCCAAACCACCTTGAAATAAACAAATCTGGAGTAACACTATTCTTCTTCTTCTTTTTTTTTTTCCAAGTCTTTGCTAAGTTACCAAATGAAGGGCAGCAGTGTATTATACCAATATTGGTATAGATGAAGGTCATAAATCTTACCCCTCTCCCCCATGTTATGACTGCTAGGACACTACTCAGATAACAAGGAAAAATAACCCGTATTTCTTGCTCTTAAAAAAAGTAAGAAAGGCCCATTGTTTTAAAATCAAGAATATATAAAGTGATGTAATCTTCACCCTAAGGTGTTTCTTAGGTATTTCCCAAAGCTCTGCCCTTATGCATTGCAGCATTTTCAGGAGGGGTCAAGAGATACCATTAAGGTTCAAGAAACAACTAAAAGCAAAAAACAAACTGAGACTTATTTGTGCATTACCACCTGTCCAGTACACTAGGTCCCACAACAAGTTAGTACAGCAATCCATGTTGCAGAAATCTTCACACGCCAGGAAGGAAAGGTATAAAAAATTATATTAAAACAATGACATAAATTTGTGTGTTTGTATTTAAAATTAAAATATTGTACCATCATAAAAAAGTCCAGACAGATTCCTTGCTTTGCCCTTGGGCAACCAAGAAAATTAGTTTGTTTTATATCCCCAAAATAAAAAAAGATACTTGCTGAAAATAACAGTGCTCAGTGCTTACAACCCAGGCCAATTCATACTCTTGTCAGATCAGGCCAAATTCTGAAGCCTACAAAAATTCCTTTGTTAGAGCAAGGGGAAAAAGTCCATTTCAGGGCAAAGCTATTCAAGATGAAAGGAACTTGCGTCTTCAGTGAGAGAACTGTCTGCTGTCGGATGATTTCTTGCTAATATTTTTAAAGATTCTGGACTTCTCAACTTTCCTGGTTTTCTGGTAGCCAAATCCACCACCACCTCCTCTCTTTCTATGCTTGCCTTCATTGCTGTTCACATCTGAAGGTGAATGTTAAGGAAATCAAGCAAGAAAGACAATGAACTCCAGTCTAACATCTACACAGAGAAAAAACCAGCAGGCACACCACCGTCCCTCTGCCACACCCTTCTCTCAACAGCGTAAACCTCAGCAATGTATTTCCAGAAAATCAGTCGCCACAAGATTGTGGTCTGATATTAGCAGGTGTGATTTTAAAGTTCAGTGTAATAGTCATATTAATTATTTCCTCCACACAATGAAATTCATGAGAATGAGTAAGGTGTTAAGATGTCAATCAGGAAGTTCATAGATCACATTTTAAAAAACCCCAGTGTCAAAACAAATGACTTTCATTTCCGTTGGGAGCTGGTAAGGGTATGCTTAACCAAGTTAGGGAGCCGTTCTTCCCCTCACACAGTCCAACATGGATTCATCATAAAGGACATTTACTCAAGGCCTATGATGGGGATGGTGGCCCAAAATTTGGTCCTCCCTATTCCCCTCAGAGGCAACTGGAGGTATTCCCTTTGCCTTTTATCTTGAGCAACACTTGTTTTCTTTTCTTTTGCTGGACTTGCCACTTCTTGGTATAAAACAAGGGCTTGAAGAGGACTTAAACTCTTTGAAAAGTCCCATCCTCTCTTCAGCTTCAGAGCATCCCGTTCCTCCAAACACGTCCTACAACACAGCCTCAGTACTGAGCTCTGCTACTTTACCTGTCTGTGATTCTGCCAGAAATGCACAACTACCTCTGGCTCGGTCTGACAAATTTGTCTTTTTAAGCCTGAAGTCATAAGCTGCCTTGTTCCTGTAACCGCATCTTGATTATTAATCCCCGCTCACCCCATCCGACCTCTGTGTCCTGTGCTAGCACAGACAGGCAGACACTGGCCAGGAGGAGCACCTGGGACTCCAGTCTGCAGCCAGAGCACCCACCAACCCAAACGCCCCTCCGTCAAGCTTTTGCTCCTTAGTTCCAGGATGACTTCATAACAAAGAAAAGGATACTCAGATCAACAAAAGGAGGCACCTTGAAACCAAATGACAGAGCAACTTGAGGCAAATTTAAGTTATTAACATTAAAGATCTGTTTCAGAGCATGGGAATCATAGGCGCGGATGTATGACTTATATGCTTCCTGGGCTGACTTATGAAGAAAGTAGTTCTTTTCAATCAATTGTTCAAGCTGAAATAGAAAGAAACTTTGGTTTTAATAAAATAAAAAAGCAGATTTCAAATATTCTAGAGCAAAGCCATTCCCTAAAAAACATGTATTCTAATACACTTGTTCTAGGCTTTGTACTATTTGCTGTAGTGAGAACAATGCCAAAGTTTTTGCAGGGTGTGGACTGAGAGGAGGAAGAGAGCATGGACCGTGGTGACCACAGCAAGACCCTTGAAGACCGCACAGTCCAACCCCCCGTTGTATGGCAGGGCAGACACAGAGGACAGCGACTGCCCACTGAACACTGCAAAGGCTGTGTTGGGACAAGGTTCCCTCTTACTCACAAGTATTTAAAAAAACAAACCTGAGATTGGATGTTAGAAATTTTAGACCAGGAAAAGTCAAATTCACTTAATGGAACCTAGAAAACAAAAGTATAAAGATTAGTAAACGAGGATGATCAACATTCTGATTATTTATTAGGTGCTGAAGACAGGGAAGGACGACCAGGCCTGTGGAATCCCTCAGGACAGATGCAAAATCTGCTTTCTCTAGTCTCCCAACGTTGATGGAAAAGTTCTGTCCTTGCTTTGCTGAGTTAGGAAAATGGTACTTTCTTTCTGAAAAGTAAGGTGAGAAATTAACAGGGACAATGAGTTGGTGAAGCACTTTTCTCTAAGATCTCTATAATCCTGAGTATCTGGAGTGATGAAGTAGCCTGAAGCTTCTAGTTAGAAGGACCATTTGCCTTTCTCTCCATGTCAGAAGAGGGGCCCTAATACCACATAGCCCTGTGATTGGGGTTTGTGACATCAGAGACCACGATGACCACAAACTCCTACAGGAGAGCTCTGTTGTCAGTCATCACTTATTAAATAAATGGAATAGTGCCAGATCTGTGTTAGGTCGTGGGGGAAAAAATAGGTGCCCAAGTCCTGGACTCTGTCCTCAGAGAGCTTATAGTCTTGTGGGGGAGACAGAGTGATGAAATGACAACTTAATGAGCACCAGTGCTGTGGGGACACGGAGGAGGGCAGGAGATCAGAGATGGCTTCCCAGAAGAGAGCAGCTAGCTGAAAGCAGAGCACGCTGAAGGAAGTGTGCAAAGGCCATGGAACAATTTCAGGAAACTGCACATAGCTGCAGGGTGGAGGAAACCTACCTGGCAAGACTATGCCAGGGAGGCCAACAGGGAGGCAAGTGTCAGAAGAGAAGGCCTGAGGTGCACTCCCAAGGCCCAGCAATAAAAAGACCACTTATCATTCTGATGGATTCAGTTCTGCAGGGATGGAAGGAGGTCAAAGCCAGATTAGGGTGGATGGGGACCCAGTGGGAGGCAACTAGGAAAAATATAAACCATTTTCCCAAAAAGGCAGACTAAGGAAAGGCAATGGGCAGTAGCTATCCTGGAGACAGTGGAAACGGAATGGGTTTAGGGATGAAGTTACTTTTTCCAGAGTGTGAGACCTGAGATGGTCAAGCACCGACTGCAAGAACAAGATCAAAGGCCGAGTATAGACGAACGCGGGACAAAAGCAGGCAAAAGGGCGGGGAGGGGCAGGGTGAATGGGGATCCCCACTGCTTCACACGAGGCAGGAGGGAAGGACACGAGGATGAAGGGACTGCAGGAAGGGGGGCAGGAGCAGAGGTGACCAGGTGTGCGGGAACGTAAACGGAGTGGACAGTTTCAAACAGGTCTGCAGGGATCAGGAGGGGAGAGACTGGGACACAAGAGGTGCTGCTGAGCAACCCAGAGCTACGGGGCTGAGCCATGAGGGTAGTTCCTTCTGTCCCTACCTCCTGGCCAGAAGTGCATAAAATCTTCCTTGCTTAACTGCTCTAACAACTGTTTTAACAGCACTACCCTGACTCAAGACTGCTGATGCATCGACACACGCAGAAATAGTGCTTGCTAACAATCCCTACACACCAAGAGGGATCTGTTTCCAATTTAAGATGTTCCGAGTAAAGATCTTTACCTTGGATTGCTTCAAGTAACGAAGGAAACCCAATTCTTCTGGGCGCAAAATGAGCAAGGCATGCCCTCTTCCATTTAGGCCTCTGGCCGTTCTACCCACACGATGAATATATTCCTTTGGTAGACAAAGAACGCTTGAGTTAATGCACTGACTTCCACGCGGGCGCATCAGGAACATGCCTGCACTTGAAATATGTGCACAGCGGTGACAGAGGTGCACCAGTACATCTGTCCTGAGACGGTACACCTCCCACAGGACTGGCCCCCACAAAGCCAGGCTATCGGTCCCCTGCACACACCATCCCTGGAGGGCTAAACGGCTAATGACCAAGGCCTAAAAAGGCTGGACACAATGTGCACATTAACAGTGTGATCTAATAAAATGAGTATTATGTGTGCTTCATCTTTAAAATGGCTTTAAAAAACCCCACATTCTACTACATTTACTACATAATCTTATTTACCTCCTTAAGTAAATTTTATTTCCTTCAGCCACTTGTTGCTCTTAGCTGATCATTCCAAGGATCTAACATTCTTAACTTAAATCCCACTGAAGTCTCTAAAACCTCCACGTATGCCCCCCTTGAGCCCCATAAAGCCTTAAATACCTATCAACGCGAGAGAAATACTGCAGAGTCACTAATAGGGATAAACCTTAGGAATGTGAAATGTGGTATTTCCCGGGGAACCTGGAGAGTAGTGCACTCCTTAATGTGGAGCCACTCTGAAGACACCCCAAGGACACCAGTTACCTTAGGGTCATCTGGAGGGTCATACTGAACAATCCAGTCGACTTCAGGAATATCCAGCCCTCTTGCTGCCACATCCGTACATAACAATATCCCTGAATCTGCGTTGCAGAACTGGAAGAATGTGGTTGTACGCTTATTTTGCTTCTGCCTTCCCTAGAATCAAATAAAAAAATCCTTTAGAGCTATAACCTTGAGGCTGTTTCTAAGAAGCCTAGCTGTACAGTCTCCAAACTTGGAGTCGTTACCCTACTTCATTTCAAGCTCCCCGCTGGCTTATGCACTATTTCCCCACTGGCTCCTCGAAGAGGATGGTGTGTCTTACTCCTCTGACAAGTCCTTGTCCCTCCATACAGGATCCACCACCTAGTGATGATCACACTACTCAGAATGACATTCAGAGGAGAGAGCAGTACCTCCAATCCTATAATCTACAGGACTTGACAAACACAAGCTGTTTTTAATAAGCTCATCATAATCACTTACATGAATGGCCAAGACAGGCAAATCAATGTAGTTCAGCAACTCGTAGTGGTATTTCACGGACATACAAGATGAAAAGAAGACCATCAGTTTCTTTTTTCGGTTCTTCTTAAGGAATGTAAAGAGCAGCAGGAATCTCTTTTCAGAGGGACAAACAACATATCCCTAGAAATGGTTCAAATGAACAGATACAAATGAATCAAACAGATATTTTTAGCTTCATAACGAATGTACTCTGATGGAGAGCAATGATAAACATAGCATAGAACATGTCATACCTTACCTACAGTATTTAAAAAACTAAACAACCAACCAAAGGTTCTTTAAATTACAACCAGTTAGAGAATATTTCATTTATCAACAAGACTCAATCTTGAAGTTCTCATTTTAATCACCTTAGTTAGGATCTCAGTCACCTCATTTCTACCTATCCCCAGCTATGCACCCTGAATCAGTCTCTCCATCAGCTAACTTGCCTTGCATCTTACTGAGATTATTAAAATATTTCACAACTACACTTAAAACTGGCAGTCATTAATAACACCCGCCCCCCCCCCCCCCACCCACCATGTGACAAATGGTATCAAGAAAGTAAAGAGAGCTGATCAAACCATTTTCAGAGTTCATGGCATTGTATAACAGGAATATCTAGATCTAATACCCAAATTTACTACACAGATGCTCCTCCACTTACAATGGGTCCATGTTGATAAACTCACTGCAAACTGAAAATATTTTAAGTTGAAAATGCATTTAATACATCGAACCTACTGAACATCATTCATTATAGCCTAGCTTACCTTAAATGTGTTCAGGACACTTATATTAGCTTATAATTGGATAAAATCATCTAACACGAAGTCTATTTTATAATAAAGTGTTAAGTAGTTCATATAATTTACTGAATACTGTACTGAAGTATGGTTTCTACTGAATGTGTATCATTTTTGCATCATCATAAAGTCAAAAACTTAGTCAAACCATTGTAAGTTGAGGACTATCTGTATTTGAATTAAAAGTTCATTAACCCATTTGCTTTCTGGATAATCTTCCAAAACAGTACATGAAAACACTAAGACATTAAGGGTTTAAGTTACTGATAAAAAGTACCTGCTCAAGACCATCCACTGTTGCATTAGTTTTATCATCATCAACACCAACATACAGTGGCTCCTTTTTCAGAGAAATCCTTGCCAGGTCTTCAACTTTTCGAGTTTGTGTGGCAGAAAAGAGCATAGTTTGTCTGCGTACTGAAACAGATATATTTATATATAAATAACCTCAATCTTCCAGGCAATCTTTACAGTTGCTTCACAACTACAAATACTCTAGGTAGAATGATGAGAAATGGGAGCTGTGATATCACTACAGAGTCTACAAATATTATAAAGGGTGAAAAGGGCATATCATGAAATACTTTAGGTCTATACATTTGAGAACTTAGATGAAATGGACAAATTGCTTGAAAAATAAACTACACGAGAAGAAACAGGAAACCTGCATAGCCTTAGACCTATTTAAAAAACTTCAGTCAAACCCTTCACCTTCATGTAAAGAAAATTCCAGGCCCAAAGGGATTCCACTGATAAATTCTTTCAGATATCAAGAAGAAATAACCAATTCTTGACAAACTCTCCAGGAAATCAAAAAGGAGAGTTTACTTGCAACCATTCTTTGAAATCAGCTATTACCCTACATAAAAACCTGACAATGACATTATAAGAAAAAAAATTTATGGACCAATCCACGAACACAGATGTAATATTCTAAGCAGAATTTTAGCAAAGTAAATCCAGCAATACATAAAAAGGATAATGGATCATGATCAAGTAGGACTTATTCTAGGAATGCAGGCTTGATTTAACATTTGAAAAATCAACCAATATAATTTACCATATTAACAAACTCAAGAAAAAGTATCGGATTATTTCAACAGACACAGAAAAAGCATTTGGCCATCTATTGCTAATTGAAACCCTCCGCAAACTAGGAACAAAATGGATCTTCTTCAATCTGATAAAGGGCACCTACAACTAACCTCATACATACTTAATGGTGAAAAACTGAATGCTTTCCCCTAAGATCAGGAACAAGACAAGGAAGTCTGCTCTCACCACTCAGCTTCGGTATTGTACTGGAGGTTCTGGCCAGGGCAATCAGGCAAGAAAAAATATTAATAAACAAGTGGAACTGTATTTGTACATGATTACCTATGTAGAAAACCCAAAAGGCTAAGTTATACAGAATAATCGCTGAGTACAGGAATAATTATCTTGTTGGATGCAAGATAAATATAAAAAAATCAACTATTTTTATATATGGGCAATGAACAATTGGAAATTGAAATTTTAATGAAATAGCAATCTGACAAAAGATGTGAAAAAATCTGTAGTCTGAAAACTCCTAAAAAATTACAGAAATTAAAAACCTAATAAATGGAGATACACCTCTTTATAGGTTACAAGATTCAATACAGTCTTCCACCAATGACCTCTATTCAATACAATCTCAATTGTGATTCCAGACTTTTTGTGGATGGATAGAAATTGACAAATTGATTCTAAAATTCATATAGAAATGCAAAGGAGAAGAACAGCCAAAACAACTTTGAAAGAGAACAAACTCAGGGGGCTAACTCTACCCGATTTCAAGACTTAACAGGGAGGAACCAAAACTTTCATATGATGCCGATGGGAATGTAGAATGGCACAGCTGCTTTAGAAAACATCTGTCGGTTTTTAAAAAAGTTAAACACACACCAGTCATGCCACTCAAGAGAAAAGGAGACATATGCCCCTACAGTGAGTTGTAGATTAATGTTCATAGCAATTTTATTTCTAATAGCCCCAAACTCTAAGCAGCAGAAAGAGCCATCAATATTGGACTAGATAAACAAACTGGTATATGCATACAATGAAAAGCTACCGAAGAATAAAAAGAACTGCTGCTGCAACAGCATGGATGAATCTCAAGATTTGCAGAGCGAAAGAAACTAGGCCAAAAAAGAACTACATATGGTCTGATTCCATTGATCTAAATCTCTAGAAAATGCAAGCTTATCGACAGTGACAGAAAACACACCAACAGTCACCTGGGAGAGACGGGTGTGTGTGAGGAGGGGTGGGTGGAGGGACTGCGAAGGGGAAAGAGGAAACTTTTGAGGGAGATGGATGTGTTCATTACCTTGTTCGTGATGGCTGCACAGTAATAAACATGTCAAAGAGCACCAAATTGTATATTTTAAATGTCTACATATAATTATGTCAATTATACCTTAAAGCATTAAAAGATAACAAATGGGATTATGGTTTTATTACACTTATAAACAGTTTATAATGTTGCAGTACTATAATCAAGCTATGCACAAGTCAAATATAATACAAAAGGCAACAAATCCATGGCTACTTGGGAGATGTTAGATGAGGTAAGAATAGGTAAAGGAGGGAGAGAATTGAGACCCACATTAGGACTGTTTAACTTGCATCATAACCTCTAAAACAGCAAAACTACTATATTAAGTTACTACTAAGTTTGACGCTTGTATTCCAAACTACTTCTACGGCTGATTGGCCCAACTACTTCACTTACGCTATGGTAAAATTCTGGTTATCAACACAGTTTTCGATAGGAAAAACTCTCGCCTACCTCTAACAGCTACCTTGCAAACCATATGCAGACGCTACCTACTTACTTGGCAGAAGCTTAATAATTTGCTTTAATTCCTCTTCAAACCCAACATCCAAGATACGATCAGCCTCATCAATAACCAGACACTGTAGATTTTTATACATAAACCCTGGGGTATTCTAACAAAACAAAGGAAAAGAAAAACTGTTAGTTGTCAAGTTTGTGTTTTATACGAGACAAGGAAACAGGCACTACATCATAGCGTTCTCTGACCTGCATGTGGTCCAGGAGACGGCCTGGTGTGGCCACAATGATGTTGATCCCATTGGCAAGTTTCTGTGCTTCAGCAGATCTGTTACTGCCACCCATTATCAACCCGTATGTGTGCACATGGTGAGTCATCAGCTCCTTAAGAACACCGAAAGTCTGCATGGCCAGTTCTCTAGTTGGTGAGAGAATAAGGACTCCTGTTCCTGAAACAGAAACAAACAAACAAAAAAGATATACAGTTAAGTCAAACTGTGGCTGTCACTGTGAGTCTCTAACAACTACAACAAACTTTCAGTGAAATAATGGGAGAAACAAGCAGATTAAAAACTTACCATTCCTGGGCATGAACTTTAACTTAACAATGAGTTCAACAGCAGGAATGAGAAAAGCCAGGGTCTTGCCACTGCCTGTTTTTGCAGCTGCTAGAAGATCCCTAAATATTACAAAGGGAAAGAAAAAGACATTTAGTCTACTCATTCAGCAAATATTTACTGTGTACTATATACATACATTTTAGGTCCTAAGGCTACCACACGAACAAGAGAGACAAAGTTCCTCTCTTCTGTATCACTGGCATCAATCACCTATGTTATACATCTACTCAGAAATCAGAATTGTGCTACAGAAGTAAACACTTTTCTTCAAACATTAGTAAATAACTTAAAGCCTTTAATGAAGGCTGGATATGAGACCCAGCACACAGTGCAAAATCAAAATACACCGATATTTTCTTTACAACCTGCTAGCATTAAATATAGACACCAGTGTCCAAGCATCAATGTTAACCATACCTGCCTTCCAGAAGTGGCCTGATACTTTTATGTTGAATTTCAGTCATGTTTGTAAAGCCCATTTCTTTTATTGCCTTCAGAGTGTTTTCATTGACAAGATTAGTTAGAGAAGTGAATGAAGTATCCTCAAAAGCTCCTAAAAAGAAGTTTATCATTAGCAAATTCATCTTTTTAAAAAAGTTAATAATGCTATATTTGCCTAAATTAGTTTTGCTTGGAAGAGCTTCTTACAGTAAAAAAAAGAGACTAAACCCCAGTTCATTCCCATGCAATAATATTAAGAAAAAGACCCTATACCTCTGAAATTTCTCCACTGCTGATGCCTGTGTGATTTAAAGTCCAGAGCCTACAGTGTAACAAAATAAGGGGTGGAGAGGAGGAATAATCGAGGGATTTATACAAAACGAAAATGCCAAGGCAGGATTAAAAAAAAAAACAACAAACCGAGTGTAAAGTCAGTTAAAAAAAACCCCAGTTAAACTCACTCCAAAAAGACAACTGAGAAGAGTCAGATATAGCTACAAACTCCTCAGTATGAGGCAAAATCAAAATTACCTGGGAGCTCCCCACCCCCGACATGCCCAGGCTATAAACCAGGGATTCTTGACCTTGGCACTCCTGACATTTTGGGCTAGGTAATTTTTTGTTTGGGAGGTTTCCTATGCATTACAAGATTTTATGAAGCACCCCTGATCTCCACCCCCTAGATTTCAGTAGACTGCCCCTAGTTCTGACAACCAAAAATGTCTCCTAGGGGTAGGGTGACCAACCTTCTCGGTATACCTGGGACAGAGGAGGTTCCTCGTATTCAAGACTTTCGGTGCTAAATCTGGGGAAGTTCTGGGCAAACGGGACGATTTTATCATTCCACCTAGGAGGCAAAACTGCCCTGCTTGAGAACCACTGCCAAAACTTCTCCAGTCTTGACCAAACAGATGTGGCCTCAATATTTTAAGAAAGAACTCAAATAACTCCTAGATATTTCTGGTTACAAGCAGCTAATTCCAGTTTAAACTCTTGACTTTATAAATGAACAAAGGCCAAAGGAGGTTAACCTGGCACAAGTCCCTCAATGATATTAATTTCATCCTTCCTTCCTTATCAGTAACTAAGCCCGTATTAAACCTCTAGTCTTCAGACTTTTGGGCCAGTGATTTTCCTATAGAGTGGAATAAGCCTTAGAAAAGAAAACAGAGAAACAAAGGATCCTAGAAGCTGCTTGTGTGCATATAAATACTTGTGTTAGGAATGGAGAAAAGGAAAAAAAATAGGGATCAAAATAACTCAGGCACCATAAAGTAGACGATAAAGACAAAAAGCAGCAGAAGACACACATAACATTTGTTGATAGTTGTTTTCCAGCCAAATTAGAAGTCACAACTGAACCTTCGATCCTATAATCCTCTGAGAGGAGCACAACATTTTTAGAAGCAAGGTCCGGAAAGCTTCCTGGCAGTTACCTGTCAGTCCCAGGGGCAGGCTGGGCACACCACTGTCATCCTCCTCAGCACCTGGCTTCTCCACCTTGTTTCCTGTTTCTTCCTGTGCCTCAGCGCTTGCTTCCTCAGACTGCCCTTTGTTTTCAGTTTTTGCTTTTTTTGCATCTTTGGTTTTAAAGGACAAAACACAAAAATTTTTTTCCTTAAAATAAAAATGTCAAGTGAGATCAACGAAATAAAAGATTTGTGATGCAAAGAGGTGTATTTTCAAAAGCTTAACATACTCAGTTAATTTGTGAAGAATCTTTTTCATAATAAAAGAATTTGGTTATATTTAAAAACCCAGGGTACATAAAGATTTGGCTTAACAAAATTTTTTTAGGCTCTTAATGTATCATACCATCTCATTTAACAAAAAAAATTTTTAGAAGTTAATTAAACAATATACAAATACTACTTACAAGTTCCACACATTTCACTGAGGAAAAAAAGCACATCTGAGTAACATAATTCTTAAAAGCTCATTATGAGCACTGATTTTTATTCCCAGCCAATTACCATAAATTTTCTGTAAAAGCTGCTTTGTTTTAAAGATGAATGGAAAAACCAAAGGCTCTTCATGTTACTCGAGACAGAATTTGCGAGGGCACCCATCTACCCAGCTGGCTGACATGAACCGAACTGCTCCTTGGCTGTCAGTGGTGAGGGAGGAAAGGCAGCGCTTCCTAGCTTCACTTCTACATTCACGGCTTTTGTAATGGGGCCCTAAACCACCTTTCCAATTCTACCTCCCATTTCCCTCCTCAACATTCCACTCTGGGTCAAATGGATTAACTAGCATGCTGGACATTCGCATAAATTTGTGGCACTTAGTGATGCTAGTTTGAACAGAACTGACTTAGACCAGAGCTCAGAACTTTTTGTAGCCCAGGACTGGCCTCTTCCCTGTACCCTACTGTCACCCTTCCAGGAATTAATCAGCTCTGTAGGTTCCACATGTTCAAAAGCCATGGATGTCATTAGCTGGTCTCCAGGACTTACCACTTTTGTTTTTCCTAGAATAGTTCTTAAAGTTTACATAAAACTCCCAGCACTGTGATTTGATGCTTGAGAGTAGAAGTGTCACTTCCCTGGGCATAATCAGAATGAGAATCGTAAAGGCACTGATAATTTTAGAACAGGATTACAATTACTTTCAATCAAAACTAATTTCTAATCCTCATGCATTTCCCTATCTTGTTTCACTTTCTGTTTCAGCTATTTCTCATAACCTACAATGTTTTTAGCAGGCTGTGTGAAGACAGCCATGTATGTTTGGAAAAGTTCAAAGCTCTTTCTAAATGAAACCCTTATTTCACGTAAGATACATAAATAGGATATTCTAACTCAGGGGCTGGCAAAGTTTAGGTTTTGCAGGCCATATGGTCTCTTTCTTCATAAAGACAACAAAATGGGCACTACTGTGACCCAATATTTACTTACAAAAACAGGTGGAAGGTCAGATAGTTTGCAGACTCCTGTCCTACCCTACCTTGAAATCTCTGTTTGTACATGTCACTTAAAATGCCTATTCCTTCACCTGAGCTTATTTGAAGCCAATCATCTTCAAAAAATAGTCCTTCTTTCTCCCCCTGCCCACTTTACTCCTTTACTCACTTGGAAATTATTGTTCCATTTAGAAGTTTACTAAATGCTACTTGCAACTAAGACTCCCTTTAAGGGGAATTTATGGGGGGAAAAGGTAAGGAATGGGGAAAAAAAAGAAGCGAATGAAACAAGATCATTAATGAAAAGTCCCTTAATACAGCAAGGCCTAGGAAGACAGATCCTATTACCAGCCCAGATTTCTTCAGTGTTAGAAATTCTGCAATTCTGTTAGCAAACAGGTAATCCTATGCTATGCTATAGTATGTTCTATCATAAAAAGCCCACCTAACTGCCCTGAAGAGCAAATTTCTAGAATTCTATAAGAGTCTTATCTAAATGTGAGGTTTTCTTCAAAGGTTAGAGAATGTAAAAACATGACACATTGCTTGACATTTTGAGAAAGTTAAAATGCACTCTCCCTTTCCACCAATAAAATGCTTCCTTCAGCTACTGGGCTAGTCTCTAGTAGACTGGTGACACAAGGGATTCTTATACGTCATGTGCACACAATTGTAAGAAGAAGGAAGGTGGAATGATAACTGTCTGTGAAAAAATGTTTGAATGGCTCAAGTTCAAAGAAAATACCTACCGGGCCCAGAATCATTTACCATTTTTCTCTTCTTCTTCTTCTTTTTCGATTCTGAATTGGGAGACTGCATTGCTGCTTGTCCATTGGTTAATACGGTAGATTTCTGGGGGGATTTTTTTACTTTTACATTTTCCACTGTTTCTTCAGACAGGTCTCCATTTTGAGCTTTTGACAAGCCCACCTTCGTTGCCTGTTTCAGGGATTTTTTAACTTTTCCACCTCCTGTTTCTTCAGATACATCTCCATGCTGAGTTTCTGACAGGCTCACATTCAAGGCCCCTGTTTAAAAACACAACACACACTGTGACAAAGAAGGGGAGGTTTACTTAGAAACAGTGAAATCCCACATAAGAAATTCCATAGCTTCCAGGACTAAAACCATTCAGCTTTTTCTTCTCTTTCATGTACACTGTTAAAACCACCTGCAATGCTACGGTGCTCTACTATGGGAGAAAAGTTTCCTTTAAGGGAAAAATGCTGGAAAAGGGAAAGCTATATTGATTTCTTAACTTCAAAAGACCATACCTCTGTCTTTAAGGAGTCTGGGACCCAAAAACTTCAATGAGATCAAATATTTAAACAGATGGGGTCACACAATGGCAGTTACAAAATAAACAGTTTAATATTAAGTATTTGGTAAACATATGACTAACTGACACACTGAAAGACATTTTTACACATTATTCATAAATCTACTATTTCTTCATATGACTTTTAAACATTCAATCCCAACTTCCCTAAACTGCAGTGAATTAAAAATTCAGTTGATAAAACCACTCACTTATCCCAATATTTATTATATAAAAATATAGTCATGTGCTGCATAACAACATTTTGGCCAACAATGGACCACATATGATGGTAGTCCCATAGGATTGCAATGGAGCTGTGCCATCACAGCAGCAGCAGTGTCACAGGGCAATGCAGTACTCATGTGTTTGTGGTGATGCTGATGTAAACAAACCTGTGTGACGCCAGCTGTATGAAGTATAGCACTTACTACAGTATCTGACACTTGGTAATGATAATGAATAACTATGTTACTGGTTTATGTACTTACTATATTATACTTTTTATCCTGATCTTAGAGTGTACCCCTTCTAATTATACACACACACACACACACACACACACACACACGCACACAAAGTTAACTGTGCAATAGGTTCAGGTAGATCCTTCAGGAGGTAATTCAGAAGACGGCATTGTAATCATAGGAGATGACAGCTCCATGCATGTTATTGCCCCTGAAGACCTTCTAGGGGGACAAGATGTGGAGGTGGAACACAGTGATATTGATGATCCTGACACTGTGTAGGCCTAGGCTAATGTGTGTGTTTGTGTTTTAGTTTTTAACAAACAGTTTAAAAGTAAAAAAGATAAATTTTAAAAATAAAAAAGCTTATAGAATAAGGATATAAAGAAAATAGTTCTGTACAGCTACACAGTATTTTATAAAATCTATAGTAGTGCACAATAACATTCTAGATTCATTCTACATTCAGTTACTCACCACTCTTGCAGAGCAACTTCCAGTCCTACAAGCTCCATTCATGGTAAGTGCCCTACACAGGTGTACCATTTTTGCCTTTTATATGGTAGTATTTTTACTGTACCTTTTCTGTGTTCAGCTATACAAATATTTACCATTTTGTTACAATCGCCTGCAGTATTCAGTATGGCAACATGTTATGCAGAGTTGTAGCCTAGCAGAAATAGGCTACACCACACAGCCTAGACGTGTAGTAAGATGTACCATCTAGGTTTGTGTAAGTATACTCTACGATGTTCACACAATGAAATCACTTATATGCATTTCTCAGAACACATCCCTGTCATTAAGGGACCCATGAATGTACCTGAGACTTTCTTTACAAAAGTTTTCCTGTTTATATATATAAAATAGAAAAAGATAAAATGTAAGCAACACCATCTTTTGTTCAAATTATCAATACCTATATCGAGAAATAGTAATGCTGTACTATTATGCTATAAGAATTGGAAATATAAGGAAACTTTAGAAGGTTAACACAATTACTTCAACATCTGTGGCCCACTGTCAGAAAATTGGGACTGCAAATGAGGTATCTAAGAAAAGTAACATTTATGTAAAATCATTTTCATTTAAGTCACCGTGCGGGACACAAATATGTAGAAGCTCTTAAGTAATTTAAAACCTAAAGTTGAGAGTGACGGGAATATTGGGCAGAGCAGCTTTGAGTTTCAACCTATGCAGAAGACACTTCCCAGCTGAAAACGAAGAAGTGTTACGGGAGTCAAGAGAGAGAGTGGAGATGAGTAAAAGCAGGCCACAGTATCACAAAAGCTCGTGAACAGTGACACGAACTTTTTGGGAACGAAATACAGAAATCAAATAGATGATGTGAAAGGTGCGTAGACATGGGAACGTTCCACGTGTCTGATCGGTCACAGGGAGGGGTGCGTGTGAAGTGTGACCTGAAGGTGCTGAAGGAGTCAAAATGTGCAGGCGAAAATGCAAAAGGCAGGTTTAGTTGGAAGCCCTGCCGGAAGCCTGGATGGGAACGCAGAGGCCTCCTGCTCTAACCCTGCAGAGAGAAACTGATGCCCCAAAAGGTCAGGAGCAGTTCCGGGGTGAAGCGGCGACTGGGCCCAGGCTGCCTTTTCACTCCCCACAATCACGCGTGGTCCGGAGAGAGCTGCCTCAGCGACACGGGGGTTGCGAGGCCTCCCCAACAGCCCCGATGGCCGCCCGAGCGCGCCACGGCCCGCGCGTGGACCGCCTCAGCCATCGCGAGATTCAGCGCATCCTACCCTGCAGCTTTAGGTTTCGCTGCCGCAATTTGAGGTTCCGCTTCTCGATCTTCTTGCGCAGGAGTTTCATCGGCAGGTGAGACATGTTGCAAAAGCGTCCGTGGACCTGGGCGCCACCACACGGATCCTCCGCTCTAGGGGTTGACGTTACTTCCTTTGCTGTCGCACGTGCGCAGCTCAGCTAACCGGAAATGCGTCACAGGAACGCCGGGGCCTGGCGGAACGGAAATGCTTCCAGGGCGGAAATCATTCCAGCCCGCGCACTGTAGCACCCTTGGCGATCAAATTCTATGCAGCGCCCCCTGGCGTATTGGAGGCCAACCCTTTCACCGGATTCACATCGTGTCAGAGCTGGCGGCGCATTGGGGCGGTTTGGGAGATTTCATAGTTTAAGCTTCCCCTTGTCAACGGAAAAGAAGACAAATTCTGTAAAATAATTTAAGGAGGTTTATTCTGAGCCGAATTTGAGAGCCATGGCCCAGAGCCACGCCCTAGAACCTTGAGCAAGGCCAACTCGCTGTGGCTGGGTTACAGTTTGGTTTTATACATTTAAAGGACACAGGGGTTACAGGGAAAGTCACAAATCAATACATACATTGGTTTGGCCCGAAAAGGTGGGCCATCTCAAAGTGGGGGATTTACAGGTTATAGGTGAGTTTAGAGATTATTTGACTTGTAATTGGTCATAAAGACCTGAAGCTTTGTCTAAAGGCTTGGAATGTTTTAAGGTAAGGAGGACTGTTAATCTGAGACAAGCCACCAGACATATATTTGTTGTGTAAATTGAGGACCCTCAAGCTTGTTTTGCATACCCTTAGGCCTGTTAATGGGTTACAAAGGATGTCTCCAAGATGGGAGGGGGGCATGATGAGGCATGTCTGACCTTTCTCCTTGTGGCAGGGAATTTAGTTTTAGGATATTCCTTTGGCCAAGAGGGGGTCCATTCAGTCATCTGGTGGGGGGGAGCCTTAAGATTTTATGTTAGTTCACACCCTGGAGGTAGACTGAGGAAAGAATGTGGGGGGTGGGGGGTGGGAAGGCGGCCTTAGCGAGTCTTCATTTTTATGTTCTACGTCTTTGAATCCTGGACTGCAGTTGGCCCTCCTTATATGCAGTTCCCATCCCTGAATTCAACCAACTCCCCGATTGATTGAAAATATCCCATAACAAGCCAAAAACCCAAAAAACAATACTATTATAAAGAATACAATTCACATAGCATTTACATTTTATTAGGTATTGTAAATCATCTGGAGACGATGTCCGTAGGTTATATGCAAATGTTATACAAGGGACTTGAGCATCCTTGGATTTGGGTAGTTGAAGGGAGCCCTGGAACAAATCCCCCTTGGATACAGAGGGACGAGTGTACTGGAAAATCGAATAAAACCTAAATTATATACATATGATTATATATATATATATATATATGTATATGTGCATTTCCAAACTTGTTTGGCCACTCTCTCCAGAAACACTTTGCATGTCACTTGGTACACATACACATGTAAATGCAACATTTTGTAAAGCAATGCCTTACTCTTACTCTTGCATTTTACTGTGATATTTTTCCTTCAGTTCCATCCTAAATTATTCTGTACGTAGTCTATTAAAAATACTGATTACTATGCATTCATATTAATCTTACTACATTATTAATGGATTGATTGCAGTTTGGAAAACAGAGGTTTATAAATTCCCAGAGCTCACCCATAGACCCTCCAGGAGTCCAGGAGCCAGTGCTTGATAAAAATGTACCTATCTGGTACAGTGTACACTATTCTGGTCATGGATACACTGAAAACCCTGACTTCAGCATGATACAATTCATCCATGTAACAAAAAACACTTATACCTCATACATTTTTGTGCAATTAAAAAAAAAAAAAAAGAAAAAAGAAAACTTTTGAAACTAAACAAAAATATTAAAACTTAAAACAAAAAACGGAAGAAATTGCAATCTGGCTAGCTAATAATCATCTTTTGGGGGGTGATAGAGGGATGCATGGAGTGTTTAATTTAAAAACAAATGTGAGCAACACTAAAAAATTGGTAGAGTTTAATAAAAATTCATATTTTACTTTAAAAATTGGCACCATTGGCTCAAATTCCCCTTGGTAATAATCTGTTTGAGCTGAACAACTGGATGAGTCAATGAAGCCTAGATTAATTTGTTTATTTGGAGTGGCAGGATAGGAGACTCTGGAGACTAGGCATGATCACAGAGGAGAGGGAGAAAACTTGGGAAGAAATTGAAACAATGTAAATGAACTGACTGAAAAGTCACATTGGATTGGACTGGAAAACCAAGACAAACACATCTGATATGCTTAAATTGAGTTATTAATGATCAGGTGGGCTGAGGGATGAGTCAGAAATTTAAACTGGTACACACATACATACATGTACAAACGTATATTTCAGTTTAAATACGTATGTCATTTTAAATTTACATATGTATCATTTTATGTATGTACATACACATGCATATCTAATTTTATTTCTATCTTTATCCACATACGTGTATATTCACATGATTACATAGTGACTATTGAGTCTGTGACTTTGAAATTTACATCCATTACTCTTAGGTGCAACGATTGACATGTCTTCCATATAGAAAGTGCTCAAAAATTATTATTTCCTATCTCTTGTAACTTACATTTCTGGGGCCGATAATGCTTTGGTAGTAGCAATGGAAGGGTATTTCCTGTTTTCTAGAGGGCAACCTATTTCCAGCTAACAGTGAGGATTGGAGTCATTTCCACAAGACCATAAAACCTACATTTATGATGGGTTCAAGACATTTAGAGAAGCTGATCCCTTGAGGTGGATGGAAATGCTTAATTTTAGGGATTGATAACATTTTGAAAATCTAAGCTAAGGCTACTGATACCAATTCTTCTGGATTTTTAGAAGAATGAGAAATTATAACCTTGCATCAAGTCTCAAAATTGGGGTTTACAGTTATTTTAATGGTTAATTTCCAGGACCACATCAGCAGTTACTTTAGCAAACAAACACATGTCATTGGGTTGGATACTCTGAAAATATCTGTGAGGGTTTGGGCAGGTAACAGTCACATGCCTCTGAAAACCCTGTTGTCCTTCACTGCTAGTGCCTATCCTCATATCTATTCAATATATGTCTAAATCTTCAAAACTTCTTGCTTGGCTCCGCATTACAGAGGTCCCTTTCCTCAGAATACAGTCATTCATTGATTATTCACTTGTTCAGCAACAATTTTTTGAGCTTATTTGTGCCAGGAGTGTATGGCAGATGCGTGGTATATGCTGGGGATAAAATGGTCAGCAAGATAGACCTGGCTTACCTTTGTGGAGCTTACAGAGCTTACATGGAAAAGACAGAAGATTAAACAATTCTGGTAAACTGTTACAGATGCAGTGAAAGGGAAGCACATGACAGGAAGAACATTCCAGTCTGGGAGTGGGGCTGGGATAAAGTCTTTCATTGGATACTGTTTGTGCACAGGCACAGAACTAGTGGCAAGTGGAAGAGGGGAGAGAGATGCTGTCCTTTACCTCCTGACAAAACGTATTTAAATTTCACTTAGACCATGTCTTATCCATGCTGCTTTTTCAATTTTCACTTGAGATCCTTAAACCTTAGACAAGTGTTTGTAAAATAAAAAGTAGATTTGTATAGTTTCGTTTCATCCATATAAAAAATGCCCCACTCCACTGGGAAAACAAACCAGCCTATTTCACCAACGCCTTAGAGTTGTGATCCAGAAATAACTGACTCATCCTCTCCAATCACTGCTTTAGGACTCTCAAAGTGATTTTCTAGGAACTTTCAAATGCTATTTTTCTATAAGGTTAACCACTCTATGGTGTATAGGAACTTAAAAAGTGCTGTATTTCTGTAAATAAGCAAGAATTTGCTGTCTTCACATGGCTTGACTTCCCTGGACTGGACTCTGGTTCTGTGCATTTCTGCATTGTGGGAAGTAGATGGCTGGTACTTAAGAAATGTCTTCTTAGGTGAATTGATGGATATGAGAATGAGAGATCATTTTAAGAGGCATCACCACAATTCACTACAAGTGATTATTACTGCAGTGCTCCTAGGAGCTGGAGAGGGTACAGAAGTATGTAACAGCAACCTTTCTCTCAAGAAGTTTATTTATGTACTTAATACAAAAAATGCTATCTACTCTGTGCCAGGTACTGTTTTGGGACCCAGGGATTAGCTGTGAACAAGACTGGTGAGGTCCCTGTTTTCAGGGAGCTTCCTACCTAGATAAGGGAAGACAGATACAGGTAAAAAAGTGAGTGAACAAGATAAATTTACATACAGCTAAATGCTGGGAAGATGTCACAGCAAGACAATGTAATATAACATAATAGACAGATGAATGGGGGTGGGCAGGGAAGCCTACTACTCAAAATGGGAGGTTTTTTTTTTTTTTTTTTTTTTTTTGTGGAGACAAAACAGCGACAAAGATCCAAAGTCAGAGATGAGGCCAGCAGAGACAAGCCTTAATATGCCATTAAGTAGCAATACAGGAGAACAAGGGCAGATTTGTAGCCAGGAGAGTAAGAGCATATTTTTAGGAGGAAAGGGTCTAGGGGTAGGTGCAGGCTTTCAGAGTGAGTAGGGGGGCAGGGAGAATATTAAAAAGACAACTTCCTTTGACTACCTTCTCTCTGAGTCATGCAGTCTGACCACTGATAATTGAATCATAGACCAACTCTTGCTTGTCCAGCATTCTGTGGAAACAGGAGGCTAGAATTGGATTTATTTTTAATACAATTTTACTTGGGGCAATTTTAGACTTACAGAAAGTTGCAAAGATAGTGCCCTTCACCCAGGTTCCCCTAATGCTAATGACTTAGGTAGCCATGATACATTTGTCAAAATGTAGACATTAATATTAGTAAATTATGGTTAGCTAAATTACAGACTTTATTCAGATTTCACCAGTTTTCCCCCTAATATCTTTTTTTCTGTCCCAACATCCAATCCAGGATACCACATTGCATGTAGAGAATTTTCTGAAATATGGTTTTTGCCATTTCCTAAACAATTTGCATTTAGAAATAAATGAGGGGGGTGACTACCCGCTAGAAGCTAACTTCCTTAGTCCTTAACACATTGTTTTGACTGATGCTTCATTTTGCACAAGTACAACTTCTCCTCCTCCATGCCTGTCCCATACGCTCTTGAAGTAGTCTTGGGATTTACATAATCATCTTTTCATAATGATTTTTACAATGACCATGCCAACTTATTTCCTCAAACATTTTGGAAAATGGACCACTTTTGGAGAATGAGTTTAGGGAAGCACCTACTAGACCCCAGTCCTGCCCCCATCTCCCGAGCTATTTAACTGCAACAAAAAGAATGAGAAATTCTTACCCTCCACAAACTGATTTCAAGCAATTTATCGAACTACCTTCCTATGTAATACTTACTGTGTGTGTCTTCACTTCTCAGCTAATTTTGTCTCTTGGAGGACAGGAATGCTATCTCATTTATTGTTAGAGACCATTCGCAGAACTTTCCATTCATTTATACTTTCAAACCAGTATCTATTAATCAATGATGATGGTCCAGGACATTGGCTAGGTGCCAGGGACATAGAGTTAAATTAGCTGATGCTCCCACTCTCAAGATGCTCACACGTTGGTGGGAGTCAAAAACATCTTTACTCACATTTAGACTTCTGAGGCCCCGTATAAGGGCCTGGCGCTTAGTAGGCCCTCGATAAATGTTTGACACTCTGTTTTAAGAAGACCATTCTGATGGAGAGAATGGAGGCCAGATGATCGATCAGGTGGCTGTCGCAACAGTTCACCAGGCCGTGGGGCCAGAGCAGTGAGTTTGGATATGTTTTTCTGAAAAAGAATGAGCATAACTGGGTGACCAATTGGATGTGGGAGTTAAGAGAGAGGGAGACATAAAGAATGCTTCTGAATTTTCCAGCTTGGGATGTGTTACACAGAACACAGGAAGAGGAAATAAGTTTGGAGGATGGTGGTGAACGGGAGGAAGGAGGCAGTAACCATGGGAGAGAGAATGAGTTTAACATGAGACATTGAGCTTAAGGAGATTGTATGTAATAGATGACCCACAAACACCTCTTTAATGAGGGAAGGAAGGAATGGATCACTACTTGCATAACTGTGGACAGATGAGGAAGTTGGACCAAATGGGGCTAAGGTTTTCTCTATAGATAAAGTTCTGAGTCTGTGATGCCAAGTGCCCCGCAGTTTGGAGAGCTGGGGCAGGTAAGAAAGGGCCGAGGACAGGTGGCACATGAGCTGGCTCCTAAGCATGGGTAGAATTTGGTTGGGAAATAATACAAATCAAGGTGTAAAGTAGGGTTGTGCCTCTGGTCAACCAGTTGTAGACTCATTAGCAGTTTTTGAGGGGCGTTGATAAGTAATAGTAAAAACGAAGATATGGAGGAACAGATCATAAGGTACTTCAATAAACAGCAGCAGCCTGGGCAGACTTTGATAATTAATGACAGCACAGATTCTTGAGAAGGGCAGTGGGAGTGATCAAAGTTATGTTTTGGGGGGATCTACTTGTCATCAATGTTGAGGTGAACTTAGGTAAGGGGGGCATTGAGAGCAGTGTGGCTGTTTGGGTGATCCAGGAGCAAAGTGGTGGGATTTCAGGTGCTTGTTTCATACCCCCAGGTAGCCTCCCTTGCGTGGCACGCCCTCCTCCCCTTTCCTGCCTCCACTCAGTCCTGCCCACCTGTCTGGTGTCACCTGTCCTCCTCCTTTCAGGTTCAGCTTCCACTCAGCCTACCCTGGGAAGCTCCCCTAACCCTCATGCCCTCCTAACGGCTGCCTGCATGTCGCGTGCAGTTTCTCCTGATGTTCTTTTCACACTGGATGGCAACACACTCTGTCAAATACCTTTTTCTCTTCTAGTAGATTATGAGTTACCTAAAGGCAGAGATGCTATCCTTGGGTTCCAGAATTCTGCCGAGTGCATAGTAGGCACTCAGTGAATTGATTCCAATTATATTGAATAAATCAATGACAGGAAGAATGGAAAGAAAAAATGAATCAAAGTATATTTGGAGGACAAAACTAGCGAGAGTCAGGCTAATTTAAGGGAAGAAGAGCTGTCATCTATAGAATTGATGTATTTATTAAGGGTGGAGTGAACTGGTGAGTTGTTTGGCAGATAATAAATCTGGCCAGGAAAAGTGCTATATAAAAATTTATCTAAATTATGTAATAATATTTTATATAGGATATAAATTGCATAACATAAATACAGCATGTTATAGTTTCCAAGCTAAATGCTTAGATTCCATGAAAAAACATAAAATTCAGTGGTTAAGTGCTCAAAGTTTGGAATAAAAGACATATAGCTGTGAATTTCAGCTCTGCCATTTACTGGCTATGTGACTTTGAGCAAATATTTATCTCCTTTTTTAGCCTGGATTTCTTTATCTACTCAAGGGATATAGTAATAATTATCCCACAGAGTTGTATGAGGATTCAGTGAGGTCATATGTTAAGCACATTTAACTTGATGCTTAGCTTTTGTTAAATGACAACTGTCATTATTATTCATGCACATATAATAGAATTAAAGGAGAGTTAGCCAGGAATAGGGACAGCCAATTAAACCAATAACTAAGAAAGCCTTTGAGCTGAGGATAGGAATTTCTACCAGGGTGAGAAAGGTAGGGGCAGGAGAAACAGATCCCATATACATTCATGTAATTACATTTGAGTAAGTTAAATTGATCTGTATTTATCAAAGCACCTGGTAGAAAAATTTATGTATTTTATATAGGAAATTTTAGTTGAAATATCACATTTATAAGATTAATCTGGAACAATATATCCAAGCCAGGATCACCTTTCAGCTTCAAAGGAAAGAGAATGTGTTAGCTCTGAGTCTAGGGTTTAGGGTTAAGATTATTGAGATGAAGTTTTCTTTATTTTATTTTATTTTTTTCCTTTTGAAATGGAGTCTCCCTATGTTGTCCAGGTTAGACTTCGAACTTGCGGGCTCTAGCGATCCTCCTGCCTCAGCCTCCTGAGTAGCTGGAATTACTGATGTATCTGGCTGAAATGAGGTTTTCTTGAAGCTCCCCAAACTGATGCTGTATATCCATTTTCAGAAGACAGAAAAAAAATATGGTTATCAAAACTCAAAATGAGTATCTCCATATACCTTAATTGTACATGATACAGAACATGAAATTTATCAGTAGCTGGTTTGATTCTCTAGCCTGTTGCAACTCTCCGAAGGTTTCCTTGCTTGAATTTATATAAAGATGAGCAGAGACTAACTCGTCCAATCTGCCAGAATGTCTGACTTGTATTCTTAAACAAGGGGATCTGAAGGTCTGATCTGGGATAGGAAAGGCAGTACTGTTGCTAGAAGGCTTCATGGACTGTCAGAGCTGGAAGGAATCTTGGGGTATCTGGTATAGGGTTGGTGGGGAGCTATAAAGCCCTTTCTTCTGGGAATGGGGCACGGACAAGATACAGCTGGGTATCCTTGGTCATGAACATTAGGATAGCTGATTACAGAAAAGTTTAATTATATATTCTTATGTATTTCCCATACACTGAAAGGAGGCAATGAAATGAGCTTGATATACCTGGTTTTAGTGGAAAATAGTACCACTAAAACAAAGGGGCCCAGTAGCCTTTATATCACGAAGGGAGAATTAGGTTGAATATTGATGGGATCTCCATGTCTTGTCTTATCAATACTGAGCCCGATGTTAACCTCCACCTTCGGGTTAAAATATCATTTAATTAATTAATTATTTAATTAATATTTCAAAATATTAAGGGGGTACAGATGTTTTTGTTACATGGATACACTATATAATGCTGAAGTCAGGGCTTTCAGTATGTCTGCCACCAGGACAGTGTTCATTGTACCCGACAGGTAAGTTTTTATCCCTCATTCCCTCTTACCCTCCCTCCTCCTTAGTTTACAATGCCCTTTGTGTCTTTTTGTGCCTAAATGTACCCATTGTTTAGTTCCCACTTACTAATGAGAACATATGGTGTTTGCTTTTCCATTCCTGAGATACTTCTCTTAGGATAATGGTCTCTAGTTCCATCCAAGTTGCTGCAAATAACATTATTCCGTTCCTTTTTTTGGCTGAGTAGTACTCCATGCTGTATATAATACGCACCATATTTTCTTTATCCACTCATGAATTGATGGGCACTTAGGTTTATTCTATATCTTTGTAATTGCAAATTGCACTGCCAAAAACATTCCAGTACAGGTGTCTTTTTGATAAAATAATTTCTTTTCCTTTGGGTAGATACCTAGTAGTGGGGTTGGTGGATTGAATGGTAGGTCTACTTTTAGCTCTTTGAGGAATCTCCATACTGTTTTCCGTAGAGATTGTACTAGTTTTCAGTCCCACGGACAGTGTATAAACATACCCTTTTTTCTGCAATCATGCCAGCATGTGTTATTTTTTGACTTTTTAATAATGTCCATTCTGACAGGAGTAAGGTGGTATCTCATTGTGATTTTAATTTGCATTTCCCTGATGATTAGTGATGTTGAACATTTTTTATGTGTTTGTTGGCTATTCGTTTATCTTCTTTTGAAAGAATTTTGTTCATGTCTTCTGCCTATTTTTTGATGGGGTTTTTGTTTTTCTTCTTGATATTTTGCTTAATTTCTTTGTAGATTCTATTAGTCCTTTCTTGGATGGTTTGTGAATATTTTCTCCTATTCTATGGGCTGCCTGTTTACTCTGTTGATTATTTTCTTTTTTGGGCAGAAGATTTTTAATTTAAGTGCCATTTATTTGTTTTTGTTGCTGCTGTATTTGCCTTTGGGGTCTTAGTCATAGTTTCTTTGCCTAGGCCTATGTCTAGAAGAGTTTTTCCTAAGTTTTCTTCTATAATTTTTATGGTTTCATGCCTTACATTTAAGTCTTTAATCCATCTTCAATTAATTTTTGTATATGGTGAGAGACATGGGTCCTATTTTGTTCATCTGCATGTGGCTATCCAATTTTCCCAGCACCATTTATTGAATAGGTTGTCCTCTCCCCAGTGTATGTTTTTGTCCTCTTTGTCAGGAATCAATTGATTGTAGCTGTATGGTTTTATTTCTGGGTTCTCTATTCTATTCCATTGGTCTATATCTCCACTTCTATACCAGTACCATGCTATGGTGGTTGTTATAGCCTTGTAATATAATTTGAAGTCAGGTAATATGATGCCTTCAGATTTGTGCTTTTGGTTTACGATTGCTTTTAAAATATCATTTTTAAAGGCAAAACGAAACTAGAAGATAAATTTTCTTTAGATAATATAATAATTTTTTGTCCTTTGAAAGGTATTTCTTAATCACTATCCATGAAAAATATGAACTGTGATATTCCAAAAGAAATACTGATGAAGGTTCAGTGGTAAGTCTGATCCACGGTTCAGGCAGAGAGTCAATGGTAAATCAATTTTTCTTCAAAATTATGATATTTATTACTGATCTAATCTGTCATATAGGGATCTTAATGCAGAAAAATTAATTACTTATGTCTGTCCAGTGTACACTGGACATGTTTTATATCAAGTATTCATTAATAGTATTAGGACATTCATAATTAGCCATTGAAATTAGCTTCCGACTGGAATTATTTGAGCTAAGATTTTATACTGGGGTAGTTTTAGATACATATTGAGATTATTTCTGTACTAACTGATGATCTTTTCATCTCATAAACCAAATCAGCTTGTAACTGGTTTGATTGAGGGACCTCAGGCTCACTGGGGTGCAAACATTGTAGAGTTTGACTTTTAACTCTTACTGTGTCCTGTCAGATCCCTTTACCTACTATGCTGGGGGACACCTTAGTAGCATTTCAGTCTCATTCTACCATTTCTGTCCTCTTTAGTTATTAAAACATCTGGCCTATTGAACGTGTCAGTCCCATATTCAGTTCAAATCACCCTCCTGATTCTGGAGCAGGGTAGGCTCTCCATAGGTCTGAGGGGAGGAATGGCGCATCATCTGCTTGCTTTCTTCCTCCTTCCTCTTTCTTGTGCTTGTTCCTTGAGCATTCCAGTGAGAAGGGAGAGGAAAAGGAATGTAAAATGCCATTTCCTTTTCTTGATTCCATGGTGAGTTGGTTCTTCTGTCTTTGTTGGTTGAAATGGCTGTCCTCTTATACAAATAACCATATGTTGGTGCTGGGAGGTTACTTTCTGTATTTTTCCAGTTATCGTGCCTCATTTACCTTCTTATCTGAAGACCTAGACAGGTGGAGTTGCCAGCAGATCCCATGGACAAGGAACTCAATTCTAAGAAGTTCCCACAGGCCCTGGTGGTCCTTTCTGTGATTCACCTGCATCTTCTGGTTGGCTCCCCTTCCCCCAACCCCCACTGACAGCCTCAGTGTATCTTCCCGTTATGCACGTGCCTCATTGTCCTGTGTGTAGAGGTTGCCAACCAGTCTGTAGCATCAATCTCATCTACACTCTGTGGGTTCTTTAACCCCTGCAATGGTTCATCTTCCTCTGAGTTTCTTAGCTAAGCCATTGCAGTGGAGCAAAAGGTAATAGAAAAGTGTACATCGTTAGTTATTTTCCCTTGCTTCTTTCTTAAGCCTTCTCTGTTCAACCTAATATTAACAGGTCTTATACTTACTGCTTCATTATCATAGGCTTAGTTTTGCAAATAGCTGTCTATGAATTCATCAGCATAAGACTTCCTGGAGTAAGGGTTCTGGTACAGGCAAAGGAAGGTCTGAGCTATGCACGTGCTGGTGTTAGCTCAGAGCATGTCCAGGTAGCTGTATTGGTGTTATTTATTCTCGTTATCTTGGAGAACTCACCTCTGTCACTGTGGAATAAAAATGCCTCTGTTTTCCTCTACCTTCTCCTTTGGTTTGCTCTTATCTGTGTGAAAGGGATAATCAACTGGCATCCTCAAGACCTACAAGGCCTGGGACAAGGCTGTATAGACTTGGGGCCAGTTACTCACACTTTTTGCTTCGTTTCTTTGTCTATATGATGATGTTAGTAACTGCCTCATAGGGTCATTGAGAGAATGAGTAAACACATGTCAAGTGCTTAGAACAATCCTGTGTATAGAAAAAGCTCAATAAATGTTGGCTAGCATCATGAAGGGGATCCTCTAGTTTGCTACTTTTTGTTTGTAAAGAAAGACTTACGCTGGTTGAAAGTAGCCAGAGAGCTCATCAAAGATGTGCTCTGTGGGCTCTGGGCTCCTGGTGCCACAGGGGACATGTCTTATTATGTTTGTCTTCCCAGCATGCAGTGTGGCGCGTGGCACACAGTCAGCACTCAATAGGAAATGAATGAATGAATGACTGTGCCCTCAGTCCTGCTTTGATCTTTGGCTATGGGCATGCCCTCTTTGGTACAGACATGTGAGCCAACAGCACAGCCCAGACTCCTTGGCTTGAAATTCTTCAAAGGGTGGGGAAAAAATGATGCCTTTTTGGAGGCACAGAATTTAAGCAATAAAGTACCAAGGACCCGTTTCACTAGATCACTTCTGCACAGACTTCACCATCACTTAGCTTCACAGACGCTTGCAAGTGAGAAGCAACTCCCATGTTTTTCTTCGTGAAGCAACATTAGCACTGCAGATCTTTCTACTTGCTGTCAAGGCTAGCAAGTAGGGTCAAGGGAATAATGAGCAGATTAATCAAAACTTCAGATGCTGCCTCTAGCTCATAAGTTATATACTGACAGGTTCATAATCCTTAAAATCATAATTTTCCCTAGGGTAGAGGACTTTTCTATAATAAGCTACTTTTTTTTTTAACATGAAGTTTCTCAATAAAATGATTACTATCTCTTTTCCTTCTATAGCATGCACCTCAATTCTTTACACCTATTCAACTTCAAAAAATGTTTTAAGAAATCATGATAAGGGATTGATTCACACACACACAAAGAAATATGGGCTAAACTTGAAGGCTTAGCTCACCCTTTTCAATTTATAAAATAACTTATGGCAAAGAATTTACCCAGAAATGTGGTTTGCCATTAAGTCATTAGGGCTCTGGGTCTAAAGTGTCTGGTCCACAGTCTGCTACTAAACCAATGTCTGAGAAAATACATCCATAATTGCTCAAGTTCTTCACTGGATTTGCAGTCTTAAGAATTTGGATTTTGTGACTAAAACAATATATTAAGTCATGCTATTTTTAACAGGACTCAGAATGGGATAAATGTAACCTTTAAAAGTTCATGTGACTCATCGTCCTTGATTATAGACCTTCTCAGAAATGTAAGTACTAAAAATTTTATCAAGATAATAGCTGTATAAATAAAAAGAAAAAAGTATTCTGACATTTGCAAGGAAAAATACACCCCCCTCTCTAGACTTCATCCTGGTGGCAACTTGCCTTAATTTTTTCAGGTCTTTCTTAAAGTAAACATCATATTTCTAAGCAACACATTATATAATTCTCATACCTTAATTTAAAAATTTTAGACTTTTTTTGACTTTCTATAATGATAGGAGACTTCTCTCTTAAATTGGTTCTTTTCTTAATTCTTGATAGAGTTAAGAATTACTGTTTATAATTATTAATTCATGCTTGCCTCATTATTTTCAGCCAAATATTATCTGTGATAGAGACATGTAGTTTTTTATCTTGATCAGAAATTTGAATTATCTTGTTTTTCATTTAAATAACTTATTATCCACCTATTTTTAATTTAAAAAGATGTCACACTATCATGGACATATCATAAACATGGAATTATTGTTTTTCTCAGAGCCATCTTATCTAAAAGTCTCTATCCTGTTGCCTCTGTCTTGTCTGTTTGCTCTTTGGAACTGTTATGTAGTGCCAAAACTCTCAATAAATTGGGGCAGATTTATATGGCTTGATAAATATCTCCTCTTAAATCATAAGAAGTATATTGGGGAGAGACTTAACCATATATCACTTATAATGAGGAAGATTGTAAGATCTGATACTAAAGAGTGTTTGTCTTTTTTTTTTTTTTCCACATACTCTTTGTGCCAGAAAAAGCCCTCTCTCACCCCATCATGAATCTAGCTGGATTTTGGCTGGTCCTCAGTGTGTTTTGTAACTTGGAGCAACCTGGTTACTCTTCCTGCTCCTGCTAATCACATAAGAAATAAAGCAATAGTGATTTGAACCCTTCTGAGTGTCTAACTACCCCGGCTCCTCATTACTTGTGAATAACTTGAAGGCAGTGAATTGAACTAGACTTTTTTTTGTTATTTTTCCAGATCTGTTCTTGTGACAAACTTGTGTTCTGGTCCTTTGACCGTATTTGAGGTCCTGTTTAAAGACTTACTTACACACCAGGTCTTTTGGCTTGCTCTTTGGCATTGTTGGAAGTGAAAGTACAAGCTTAACTTGGTAGTTCTTAAGGAAAAAGGAAATGGGTAAAATTTAAGAGGAAAAAGACATAGGAACTCACATCAAGGCAGTGTTCCCTGTTCTCTGTGCTGGACTCCAGTTGGTGCCCTGTCTGTTGTCACTGAGGAGCCACATGTGGATGTCCACACTTCCGGCCCTCAGCATGAGGGGAATGACGTGCAGTCAGCAGAAGGATGGAGCGCCCACTGTGTGCCGGCACCACGTGGAGCACTGCGGGGAACACAGTGGGGAGCAAGACTCAGACACAGTCACCGTCCTCCCACTGCTCGGCCTGTAAGAAGGCGTCAGGTATTAGCTGACTATTTTCAAGTGGATATACCACTGCAAAGGAAAAGCAGGATTCTATGAGAGCACGTGGCTTAAGTGCTAAAGGCAAAGGTGCCTCTCGTGGGGGCAGTCCTGCCACCTAGGAGGAACTTTGGAAATTTGTGAAAACATTTTTGTTTGCCTCCGCACATGACTGGAGGTATATGTGGGGAGATTGGACAAAGAACTTTCCAGAACAAGGTGGCATGCTGGGAGAAGAGTGTTAGACACCCTACTGCTCTCAGGATAGTCATGTATGTAAAGAATCATCTCACTTCACACATGATTTTCAAATATCCTCTGGACACTCACATGTTTAATTATCTGAGCTTGGAACTGAATTCCATTTTACACATAAATGCAAAGTATCTTTGCATGATGTTAAGCTATGTAGAAAATAAGTCTACTGCAGTCTCCATCTCAGAGGCAACTTGCTTTAACTTTCAAAGCTCTTCTGTCTGGTAGATAACATCATATTTCTAAGTGACTTAATATATTGTTATATCTTAATTTAAAAATTTTAAATTTTGTTGACTTTCTGTAATGATAGAAAGCCCTTCCTTCTTTTAAATCAGGTCTCCCCTAATCCTTCCTGATGTAGTTATGTTGTGGTTTTTAATTCAGTATAAATTGAGGGAAGATTGTACTTTATCTTGTTTGCAACTTTAATGAGAGTTGTTCATCATTTTGGAAAATCGTGTCACTGATGGCAAAGCTGCTAATAGCATTCGAGTCACCAACAAAACAAATGTGTATTGGTCTGCTCTTGGGGCTCTTTCCTTCACAGTGATTCTATATGTGAAATCATATGCAAGCAGGAGGTTACTTTATTGAATCTTTTCAAGTGGTCATGACTAGGCATGTACATACTGAAATACTTTTTTATTATTAATTGCTTTCCTTTTATTTCTGCTTTATATTACGGTTTGGGCACGACATTGATTGCTTTTAAAATTGTATATATAGGGAGGTTACCTGATCTGCAAATTTAACTTTAGGACAGTAAAGGTGACATTACAAAATATTTGTTACAGAAAAATGAGTTAGATCTTCCGGAGCTGAGAAGCACGAGTGTATAACAAAGAATTTTCCATAATAAGGAATACCTCACTTGAGGGCTGAATGATGAGCTGGGGTTGACTAGGCAGAGACAGTGGATATGGGTGGCAGGGTGGGGGTGTGGTGCAGTGTCAGACAGTGCGGAGGAAGACAGAAGAGTTCCAGGAACTGAAGGAAGCTCCTGTGGATGCTGTTCAGAGGGTGAAGCAGAAAGTGGCACATAGTGGGGCTGGTGAGGTGGATGGAGGCCGGTGCCTCCCAGGACTGGTAAACTCAGTTAAATTAGATTTTCATTTTAATTCTAAAGCAATTGAAATCCAATGAAGGGCAGAGAGTGATACAGGCAGGTTTTTATTTTGAAAATAAGTTTCAATACCTGTAGAGAAGAGAAAAAAACTAGAGGGGGAGATGCTGAGTGAACATGGGAGAACATTGCTGCCCCCGCCAAAACTAGTGTTGAAATTTGATCCCCAATGTGGTGGTGTCAGGAGGTGGGTCCAAGTGGTGGGTGTTTGGGTCATGGAGGAAGATCCCTCATGAAGGGTTTGGTGCTATTCTTGAATTAGTGAGTCCTCACTCTGGCAAGACCGGACTGGTTCTTATGGGAATGAATGAATTCCGGTGAGAGTGGGATGCCCCTCAAGTTTTCTCTCTTCGAATGTGTCTACTTCCCTTTGACCTTTTCCATCATGTTAGGATGCAGCATGGAAACCCTCACCAGAAGCCAGGGCCATGCCCTTGAGCTTCCCAGGCTGCAGAACTGTGAGGTAAATTACCCAGTCTCAGGTGTCGCGTAGCAGCACAGAATGAACTAAGACAGCTGAGAGATGACTATAGCCTGGATTAGGGTAAAGGTAGCAATTATGATAAAAGTGAACATATTTGCAAAACTTAGGAGGTAAAATAGATAAACCTTGTAATGAATTGCTTGTTGGTCATAGGCAGAGGGATGGGATGGTGTCAATGATGAATCATAGGAGTTTGGCTTGTGCAAATGAGTGGTGAAGCCATTCACTATGTTATGGGATGTGGGCAGAGGTAGATGACCAGGTTTGTTGGGACAAGATCACAGGTATGGCCTTGGAATGCTGAGATGGTGATGTTGCTGAATCCAGAAAATGGAGGTATTGAGTAGGCACCTGGGACTTGGAAGAAGCTTACAGGAAGTCTGGCTAGAGACAGAAACATGGGGCCATTTGTGTAATTTTAGGGGCAGTCTTGGCTGTAATTGTTTAAGGAGAGAGTTTAGAGTAAAATGAGAGAAGAGCCCAGGATGGAGGCTTAAGCAACTTCAACCACCTATAGGATGATGGTTCCTAAAGTGTGGTCCTCAGACCAGTGGCAGCAGCATCACTTGGGGACTTGTAAAAGATGCAAATTCTTGAGCTCTACCTCAGACCTACTCTGGGGTCGGGGTCCAGCTATCTGTTTTAGCACAACTTCCAGGTGATTCTCATGTTCCTTAATGTGTGAGAACACTGGGTATATGAACGTGAAGAAGTAGCCAGAGAGGATGGAGGGATCAGAGGAGAATGTGGTATCATAAAAGCCAAAGATAAAAAATGTTTCTAGAAGGTATTAGTCTATGGAAGAACCCTGCTGAGAAGTCTCCCAGTCAATTTCCTTATCTGATGGTGATAAAAAACTCCATGTAACTCACCAACTTTACAACTCCAAAGTTTTCTGTGCAGCTGAGCTTTTATAATTTCTGTGAGCAACGGGATTCCAAATTTGCAACTGGCTGTAACCCTGACATATTAAATAGTAGGGCAGAGTTTATTATTGGCTACATTACAATCTTGCATGTAATCGCAAAGAAGGCAAAATAGCAGAGGTGGTGGGAGGAGGGGAAGGAGTGAAGCAAGTGACCCTTTATAGTCTGGGCTCGGCCACAGCAGGCAGGGGAACAGCCTGGAACACCTTGCCTGGAGCCTGAGAATAAGGACATCCTCTATGCAGTAGTTCTCAACCTTGGCTGTCCTTAAGAATGTCCTGTGGAGCTTTTACAAGGTACTGATGTCCTGGTCTCACCCCAGGCCAATTAAATCAGGATCTCTGGAATTAGGCTTGCTTGCTCATTTTTAAAATACTCCACAGTTGATTATAATGTTCAGTCAATGGTTGGGCACCTTTGAGCAGATTCTTTGGTGAATCAGGTCCTCCTAATTGGACAATCCACCCTGCAGGTAGATGTAGGGGGATGGCGGATTACATCAGTTTCACCTGGTTGGGTAGAGAATTATAACTTTAATAAATAGTCCATTGAGTAACTTTTTTTGGTTGCAGTCCTTGATGAAAATCACTTATCTTTTTATCCTGTTAAATCCACCACTTTTAGCAACATATCGACACTTAAAAGATTTGTTTCAGCAGCAATTTATTTGCCAGTGCTGAGAATAAGTAAGTAAATAGATTTATGCAGATTTATGCGTTTGTATTATGAAACACTAACCACAGTGCTGTACAAGGTCTATGCTTTTGGTTAAAATTATCTAAAGAGAGAAACAGGATTATTTGTGGCAACATATTAGATGTTCATTTTTTTAAAAGTTGCAACAAATTGATAAGAAAAAACCATTTTTTATTTTGCAGAAGACTTCATATAGAGAGATCAAATCAACAGCGGCTGAAATAGACAAACTATGTACATTGAAAATGTTGAGTCATGTAGAGGAGATACTAGTTTGCAAAACTCGGTCTTGGGCCCTGGCTGCTTTAGTTTATACGTGGTCTTCTTAATCTTACTTGCAAAGTCTACAAATCACCGCCAGGGGGCCCTAAAACCGTTTCTGTCTGATTTCAAAGACCACAGTCTCTTTCAGAAAATACAGCTGATAAAATATCCCCGGTGCAAAGAGGAGGGGTGCCTTGGTTCCTACTTAAAGCTTGGATTTCTCCCACAGACATTTTCACCCAAAATGTAGCAGCGGCAACATCAGAAATGGTTTTGATATACTCGGAGTTTTATCAATTTTTTACTGTAATGTTGAATGATCTTTTATGCCCTGGCTTCTTTTTGATTGGCTAAGGTTTTGCATAAATTCGGTATTTGTTACGGTAAGAAAAATGAGGTTCATTTCTCTTAAATTAAAAGTAAAAAGAAAAAAGTTAACTTTGGTTCTCCGCCTTTCTTATTGAGCTAGAATAGCTGGGAATTTGTTAGATCTGTGTTGAGACCTTATTCTTTGTATCAGATCTGTCCCAAATTTTTCTTTAGATCTTTTATTTCAAGAATCCTGAGTTATTTTCAAATGAATAATTAATTGCTCAAAGGGAATATGATTTATAGTCATAAAATATTTGTCTTAGTCCATTCAGGCTGCTATAAAAAAATACCATAAACTGTGTGGCTTATAAACAACAGGCATAAATTTCTCACCGTTCTGGAGGCTGGAAAGTCCAAGATCGAGGTGCTGGAAGATTTGGTGTTTGGTGAAAGCCTGCTTCTCCTTTGGTCCTCACATGGTCAGAGGGACAAACAGGCTCCCTCAGGTCTTTTTTCTAAGGACATTAATCTCATTCTGATCTAATTTAGCATCTAATCACCTCCCTAAGTCCCAATCTCTTAATACCATCACTTTGGGGATTAGGTTTCAACATGTGAATTTTGGAGGGACACAAATATTTAGCCCACAACAGTATTTTTTATCATTTTGGGGAATTCTTTTAAATTTTTAGAGAGATAGTTCTCATATTCAGATACATACTAATAGGTTATGCATGTGGTTAAAAATGTTGTTACTTTTATTTAAATGAACTCTTTTGGTGGGAGAGATTCACAATATTTAAAATAAATACAGGTAGTAAGGCTCTATTATTTTAAAGAAATGAAAGATTATCTGAGTATTCTGCTTATATTTTGAATTTACTTCTGTAGGCTTAATATTTATTTGAAGTGTTATTACTCTCAAGTATTAGGAAAGATTTTATAGTTTTACTGAATTCTACATTGAATCAAAAATAATAGTTGTACCAAATGCAAATACTTAATAATAAATGAACACACTCTAGTAAAGATTGCATAAATATAGAACTATTTCAGAAAGTTGTTTGGCCCCGTATTCAAAGACAAAAGGATAACCACTTGGCAGGAATTAGCGGGGGAGATTCAAGCACAACAAATCTGACGGATAGACGTGTCCTTTTAGATATTGTCCACCTTTCAGATTGTATACATGTGTGAAGTCAGATACTATATTCGGTTCCATTAAAAACGTGGTTTCCCCAAACCCCACAATTTCTTTATAAGCAAAATGTTTTGCAACTTGAAGTTTAAGTTGCAGAATGCTTAAGGTCCCTGGAGGGATGTCTAGTCAGGATTAAGTTCCTGAACTTTGTTCATGTAACTGGTCATTGGATGTACCTGAATCAGGATGCCTTTGTGGTTTGCTTGCTCTCTGTCTGTATGCATGTTTAAGAATTGTCTCTTATAAATGCATTTAATGCATTCCTTTACTCAATGCTCTCATAAGATCAGCAAATGACATTGATTTCCCAACATGGCTGCCATTTATAGGGCTCAGAAATGCCAGGGGTAAACATATCATCTTAGAATGGATTTAGCAGTTTATTTCTGGAGAGAACTTCCTTCATCTGTGGACTCCAAGACTGTTGGGTTTATAGAAAGAATTGTGTGTGTGTGTGTGTGTTGGGGAGGCGGGGGAGCTGTGGGTCAGTGGTGGGGGTGAAGAGAGGGATAATGTTTTCTTTACCAGTAATTATGAATATGCATTTTTATAAGTAAATTTAAATGTACAAGAGTCAATCAAATTATTTGCATATGAAAGTTACTAGCAGTTATGGTTCTTAGACCTATAGATTCTAGAAACATTTCCTCACTTGAGAAAATGGAATCACCACCTACAATGTAAATTCATTCTCATCTTGATGGTAGAAAATTTTCTTACTTATTCAAAGCTCACTTAGCTTCTAGTATTCATTTGGTAATCTGGAAACTAGAAAGAAAAGTAAATGTCTGATCATCGAAAACAGATCACTTAAGTCCAGAATGTTAAGTCCATGTCCTTTGTTCAAGAGAGCCTCTCCAGCCCCCGTTAGTCTATGGACTCCTAAGTTACCCTCTTTCTGTGAAGCCTGGTGATTTTAATTTCCCAATATTCAGAAACCCTGAATGTTAAGGGTGGAGGAGAGTGCAGACACAGGGGCCCACACTGATAGCCCCTAGAAGTGATTGCTGACATTAAGAAGGCACACTATAATACGTATTCAAATGAAAAGAACTACAGCAATTCTGGATTGTCATTTAGGATCATTGCACACAGGAGCAGCCTTTTCTCTCTCAGGATTGCTGAGAGTGTTACCACACAGCGCCAGTGGTTTCCGATGGTGATTCCTAAAGTCTTATGGCTCCATGTTGTCTCAGTGATACCAAGTGGGTGAGACTCTGCCACACACCCATCTCTTACTTAAACTCTCCTTTGTATCCATTTTGTATGTTAGAATTCTATAAAAGCCTTCTCAGCTAAAATGCACATTTGAAAACCAACATTTTAGTGTATAGTTTGATTCTATAATGAAGCTGAGTCATAAAGAAAAGATTAAATTATGGTCAATACTCTGTGCCAAAGGCAGGGAGAGGTATAAAACATTTCAGAAATAATTGCAGTAAAATGGTGAAAATGAAAATTTTGTCGGGGTAGGTTTTAAGTAAATATTCATTGAATGGATGAATTACAAAATGCAAAGAAAGACAAACTGTTTGAAAAATTTCCTTCTCCCACATAACTGAATATATAAGGTATGACTGAATATAGCCTCTTTGTTGAGTTTTGTTGTGTTTATAGATACATGAGTTCAGTCTTTTGAGAACAACTCAAATGGCGACACGACATTTGGTAAAGCACTTGTAGCAAGTGGCTTCAAGTATCATTCCACAATCTTTGAAACATCTTTAAGAAATATATCTTCAAAGTATCTGGAGTGAAAGATGATAACTCACTCTCTTGCAGATGGAAATTGAGAGTAAAATCAGTTGCAGAGGCAAGTACAGTTTATTTTGTCTTTATGATCAGTATATTTAATTAAACAAAAGGTTATTTATTTTCCCGAAGGTAATTAATTTGGTTGTTATTTTATACATTGAATGCCTATTGCTAAATATGAGGCAGAGCTAAACACGAAACATATATATATATAAATGTGTGTGTATGTATATATATACATATAAAAATATGTGTATATATTTTTAAAATATATAGTTAAAACCCTGGTGTTAAAACCACCCAGGACCAGAAATATAATACTGTCAACATCATTTCAAAAGCATCCTGGTCTCTCCTTCCAAACACCATCACTACCTTCTTAGTCTTAGCCTGACTTTTATGGTAATAAATTCCTTGCTTTTCTTTATAGTTTTATCAGCCAAACATATGTACCTAAACATACTTACATCAACATAGTCCTACAGTATGTATTCTCTTTGTTCAACATTATCTCTATCGGATTCACCTCTGTTGCATGAAGTGGTAATGTGTTTATTTTCATTGATGTAAAGAATTTTATTATGTGAATATCTTAACATTTATTTTCCCATTCTAATGCTGGTGGGCATTTGATGGTTGTTTTCACATTTTGGGTTGTATAAATAATGCTCCCATGAACATTCTTGCACATGTCTCTGCATGCACACGTGCGTGCACTTCTGTTGGGCATATACTTAGGAGTGGAATTGCTGAGTATGCTTTATATGTGTATTTTAATAGATAATACCAACAGCTTTCTAAAGCAGTGTACTAACTTGTACCTGCAGCATATACTACTACCTGCAGTGCTCTACATTGGGGGCCAGCAAACTACGCCCCCAGCCAAATGTGGAGTGCACCGATGGAGATGGCTAGCTCTGTGAACCACAGAGACTGAACTGCACCATCCCCCTCCATCATTGTTCCTCCCCTGCTGGCAGACATGCCTCACTGCTGCCCAGGCTTGGCTGGTCCTCACCTATACCTGGGGACTCTGCTGTTGGCAGCAGCTGGCACACTGAGTGGCAGGATTTCAGTTAGCCTCTCCTTTGGCCAGCTGCTCAAATTGAGGCAGCCAGACTCCCCAGGAAAGAAGCGTGTGGTGGATCTGAATGTCCCTGGGGCAGAGAGGAAAAATGACCATGGTGGACACTTCCTACCTCCCCTCCTCACTAGAAATCTCTCCCTCGGTCCTGTTGCTCTTCCTCCAGGTGGCTTCCATCCAACTACAACCGAGGCAAAGCCTGCCCACCACCAGGAATGATCCATCCAGCCAAATGTGCCAGGATGGGCCAAGAGTTTTCTCTTGTTGTACAAGTATCTGCATTCATAGTAGCCTCGGTTTTGTCTCTTGACTGCAAAGCCTAAAAAAATTTACTATCTGGCCCTTTACAGGAAAAATTGGCCAGCCCCTTTTCTATGGTCTCACCAAGACTCGAATGTTGCTGGCCTTTCTAACTTTGGATATTCTGGTGGGTCTGTAATTATATTGCACTGTATTAACAATTATGTTTTTTGTTGCTTTGATTTCTAAAGACATTGAGTACCATGTCATGTTGATTGGCCATTTGGCTATCGTCTTCTAAGAGGTGTCTATTCAGGTCTCTTTCCTGTCTTTCTTTTGGGGTGTCTGCTTTTTTTTATTGACATACAGGAGTTTCTTTTGTATTCTGGATATGAGTGTTTGTCAGTTATGTGTTGCAATTTTCTTCTTCCATCTGTGGTTTGTTTTTTTACTTTATTCGTGGTATCATTTGATGAGTAGAATTTTTTTTACATGTTTCTGCAGTTTTATTTATACATCTTTTCCTTTATAGTTGTGTTTTGTTTAAGAAGTCTTTTCTTACCTTGATCATGCAAATAGTCCCCTAAATTGAGGGGACTAAAACTGTGCCTCTCAAACTTGAGAGTGCATCAGAAATTCCAGATGGCTTGTCACAGCACAGAGTGCTAGGCCCCACTGCCAGACTTTCTGAACTAGCAGGTCGGGGGTGAGGCTGGAGAATTTGCATTTCTAACAAGTTCCCAGGTGATGCTGATGCTGTTTGGGGACTACACTTTAAGAACCACTGATCTGGAAGCTTTGCTGTTTGCCTTTCACATAAATATCTACAGTCCATCAGGAATTATGAAGTATGGGTCAGTTTTCATTTCTATCATATGGAAATTCAAGAACCATTTGTTGGAAGAGAGTCCTCCCTCCACCCTTCTGTAAACCAGTGTCCAAATGTGCATGCATCTCCTTCTGGCCTAGTTTATTCTATATATAGTCTCTTTGTCTACTGTTGGGCTAAAACCATGCTGTCTTAATTACTGTAGCATTACCGTAAATCTTGAAATATGGTGGAGGAACCTTCCACATTTTCTTTTCTTTCGATATATATTTATTACCAGCTTGTCAATTCACACACACACACACACACACACACACGCACAGACAGGTACCCTCTTGGGGTTTTGATTAGAAGTGCATTGAATTTACAGATTGGTTGAAAGAGTTGACATATTTCCAATATTGAATCTCCTAATCCAGTGCCTCTCGATCTTTTTTTTTCTTTCTTCTTTATGCTCCTCGCAACCCCTGAGGACTTTTTTGACTTTTTTCCCCTAACTGCCCTCTACTATGGAGTTTTAATACCGGATCTAGTGCATATCTGTGCTTTGCACTTAAGAAGAGTAAGATTTTTTTCATTCTCCAAAAAACCCAATTTTTACCTTTTTGGGGACAATTTTACCCATATTGTGAATACATGTCCCAATCCCTAGTATGGCCTTTCATTTATTTAGATATTCTTTGATTTCTTTTAATAGTGTTTTGTCATTTTCTGTGTAGCAGTCAAGCACATCTATTTTTAGGTTAATTCTCAGGTGTTTGATATTTTGGAATGTTGGATTCATGCCCTTCCGAGTTGGCCATGCAGCCCCCACATGGGTTTAGGTGTACGGGGTGGCACCTGGGCCACCTGGCTCCACACCTAAGTGTCTATTACCTGTGTGTCCAACCTGTCAAGTCCTGATTTGCAGGCTCCATTTTTCAAGACATACACTTGAAAATCCTAGTCTAATTTCAAACCTATTTGTCATTTGTGGCTATAAAAGAAAATAATATATATGGTTTTAAGTGCAGAACATATATTTGGAAAGGAGGGCCATGTCTTGGAAAGCATTCACAATTAAGGCATGAACAACAGTAATTATTTCTTTTCCTGGTTTACTAGAACCAGTGTGAGCAGGGATCAGTAGATGGCACTGTTTTGTAATAGATAGAGAAAGCCCTCTCCTGGTGGAATAGGTTTTTGGGAAAACACGTTTCTGTTAAATTGGAATTAAGAATAATATAAATAAAAACTAAAAAAGTTCTGCAGAATCCCTTGTGATCTACTTCTCTGGTGAGCTTAATTAAAGCCAATGAGGAAGCTTAGGCTCCTTCACCCTCTCTTATTCTTGGTGGGCTCTTGCTCTAATTGTGTCTGTCCTCACACCAGGCTAAACTAGGTGACAGCGTATTGTGCAGTTGGCAAGGACAGAATAAAATCACCCAGACAGAAGCCCTGGTGCCTCCTGTGTGTGACCCTGTGCTCTGGCAGAAAGAAATGCTGGTTTTCATTGTCACAACCATCTGTGCAGGAGAAGGCACAGAGCATGAGTGGAATAAAAGCAAATGCCTCCCCCCAGTAAGTTTTCCATGCCACAAAACCGAAGATCTGGTTGCAAATCCTGCCTTTGCCACATCCTATCTATTGGACCTCGGTAAACAATTAATTTTCCCTCAATTTTGTTACCTGAAAAATGGAGATTATCTCTACAGCACAGGGTGTTGTGAAGATGAGATGAGGGAGTACAGGTGGCCAAGTACCAAATGACAACATGCTGCGGTGATTATTCTGCGCTCTCTGGAGCTTTGAAAGTGGCATAGAGAGTAGTCCTTGTGAGCCGTAAATGGTAACTGTCATGTGCTCAGGTGAAAAATGTCAGTAAACCTGGCTGCATGCATTGTTTTCAAGTTTGAACTCTGCAGCCCAGGCACATGGTCTTAAACGGCAGAACCTTTGCTTCTTGGGTCCCTTGAGGAGCTTTCAAAACACAACAATGCCCCATGCCTGGAGAGTCTGATTTAATTGGTCTCTGATGGGCTAGGTCCCCGGGTACCCTAGTTGGCAGCTGGTTTAGATGCACGGTCTTCCATGTGCTGTCTTCACGGCATGCTGTGGTGGCGAGACCAGGTCTTGGGCTTGTGGTGCAGTCTCAGGGTAGTCTCTGAGTCTCTGTGAGATGTCAAAGCTGATCATTTCTTCCTAGGCACTGTGCACTTGGCCTGGTACGTCTCTGATGAGTATCTTTGACAGAAGATTCTGACAGGGCGAAGGTGTGGTTAAAACATGAGGTCATTCCTGAAATACAGATGTGCTTCCAGAAATACAGAAACAAAGCTTCATGAGCAATCATAGAGAACATCACGAAATATAGTATTTTTTTCTCACCTTTTCTTTATCTTCGTCTATATTTTTGCTTCTGTTCATGTGTGTGTTTTTGTCTGTCTGTCTGCTCTCCATGTCTTGTTTCTGTGTTCATGTCTGCCTGTCTGTTCTGTTTCTTCCTGTCTCTGTGTGTCTCTGCTCTGTACTCCTCTGTCAGCATCTGTTTCTGTCTGCTTTTTTTCCTTTGTCTACTTTATTTCTGTCTGTCTGTCTGTCTCTGTATCACTGTGTCTCTGTCTGTGTCTCTACATCTCTGTCTGTCTGTTTGTCTGTCTCTTGACTCCTTGGTCCTGGTGGAGCCTGATTTATGCACCCCTGAGTCACCATGTGTATTAATCAGGATTCTCCAGAGAACAGAACCAATACGATATAGGAGATACACACACACACACACACACACACACACACACACACACACACAGGAATTGGCTCACATGATTATGGAGACTGAGAAGTCCCAAGATCTGTCGTCAGCAAGCTGAAGACCCAAGAGAAGTGATAAGCTCCAGTCTGAGTCTGAGTTAGCAGACAGGACAATATTGATGCCCCAGTTTGAAGATAATCAGGCAGACAGAGAAAATTTTTTCTTACTTATCATTTGTGTCCTATTCAGGCCTTCAGGGAATTGGACGACGGCCACCCACACTGGGGAGGGAAATCTGCTCTACTGAGTCGACCAATTCAAATGTTAATCTCATTACGAAACACCCTCACAGACATGGGCGGAATAATGTTTAACTGAATATCTAGGGATCCCGTGACCTAGTCATGTTAACACATAAAATTAACCACCACACCCTGGAAGTCCACATGTTCACCATCCTAGAACTTTTGGGTCTTGAGATGTTACACTAACTGAAGCTCAAATTCTGCTCTCGGGCATGTGCTCTTGTTCTCACACCCTCACCTCAACTTCCCTCTGTGCGTTACCTGCCTGACCACTTCCTTAGGTCATGATCAGGAGTGAGGTCATTGAATTGTGAACCTTTTTTTATCCATTCTAACATATTACTAGTATAGCAGAGTCAGATTAAATACAGCTTATTTATGTCACTGAGAAAATCAAAACATGTTTATAACTCCCAATGGCATTATTAAGCTAAAAGAATTCAGCAATTTGACTACACAACTACCTGGTTTCTTCTCAGTCCTCCCCTTTGGGAAGAAAACTCACTTCCTGATTGACTTCTCTGTGGAAAGAAAAGGATTTCAGTCGCTTGTATCCTGTTTGCCAGGGTGAACCCCAGTGTGGGTTTTTTTTTTTTTTTTTTTCCCGGTTCATCAGGAAAGAGAGTTTCCCCACACCTGACTATCTCATCCTGATTCTTTTTTTTTTATGTCACCTCATGTTCCTTCCTTGCTGGGACTTTGCCTGACATCCCCAGAGAGTTAAATCCTTTATCAACTAGGACACACACCACTGGGCTGCTCTGGACGTAAACTGTTGTCTGGAAAAAGCTTGGAGTTTGAAAATACAAGTTTATCAGGACATAAATTTTATGATGTTTAAACAGAACTTAAAAGGTTTTAAAACAAGCTGTTCTATCCAACAGGAACAAAAGAAAAGGCTGATCCATAACCATGTAATAGAAATATAACACCCTGAGCTGAAGACTCTGTAATTATAGTGGTGTTTTAGGTGCTTTTCTAAAAAATCTTTGTAACAAAGTATTACAATTTCTTTGTTTTTATACGGTAGATTGAAATGTTTCAAATACTGCTGTTTTGGAAAGCATAGGGCTAAAACCAGTCTCAAATATTGAAAATTTAAAAAAAGTATAAAATAGTTTGTGTGCCCCAGCTGCCTGGCAGGGGAGGCCTGGGTGCAGGTGGTGATGAGGACGCAGGGTAGGTGCGAGTGGAGAGCTGTGAGCGCACAGGTGTGGTTGGGACGGAAGCAGAGAGTGCGGCATGGCCAATAGGGGCCTCCTGGGCTCCCTCTCCCACGTGTCAGCAGCCTCCTTTTGACAACTAGAGGCTGTTACATTTCTGTTACATGGTCATGAGCCTGCCTTTTCTTTTATTCCTGCTGGATGGAACAGTTTATTCTAAAACCTCTTAAGTTTTTTTAAACACTGGGCAGTGCTTAAACCATCCCAGAAAACATCCGTGTGCCTCCATTCTCTGGAAGCAGTTTCTGAATCAATCCAGGCCATTTCCAATGAATTCAGCAGAATCTTCAGGTCTGCAGTGGGAACTGGGACAAATGGCAGCCATCGATTCTGCTGGAGTTCTTGGTTTCCCAATCAATTTAGAGGTAGATTGTTTTTCGCACTTCAAAGGAGTCCAGGTTTTATGATAAAAATTGTAGCAAGACACGAGGATGGTCCAGTAACATCCTATGTTTTAGGGTTGGCTGAGCACAATCAGGAATTTGGATCGTGGCACCAAGGAAACAGATGAAAAGAAAAGCACAGGCTGTCTCATGAGGAAATGGCTGTTTGATCTGCTTTGAGGAGACCGGTGCAGGAGGCCTCCAGGGATAAAGTGTTCTGCTAGGGCTGGGCCAGGATGTATTTGCTTTTTTGAAGTTATTGAGTGCCAAAAATAAGCAGAGCCTGACACACGGCTGGATGGTTTCCAAGCCCTCCCAGCACTCTCCGAAGTGCAGCCTCACTACCGCGACATCCCTGGCCAGACTTCAATGATGGCAGCCATGGCGGCTTTTCTCTGCCACTTTCAAAGCCAGAGTGCATATGCACAAAGACGTATTCCTGAGAACTGGAGGGGACCTAGTTATTTGTGTGGTAAGAAATCCACAAACACAGGCCGCTGCACTGCAGTTGCTGACGGACATCTCTGTCTTTGTTAAACTGTAAGCTTCTTGAGAGCAGAATGACAAAGACACTCTCCTTGACCCAACTCGTGTCAGCCTCTTCTGAGTCCTTTTCTTGACTCAGCTAGACCTTGGGCTTTTCCCCTGGCCTGCTTTGTCCAGTTTGAGCAAGAACCCAGCTGGGTTGGTTTAGTGAAAACCTCACCCTCCATATTTGATAGAATTCCTCTTCCCCACCCAATATCTTAGCCTTCCTGCTTGCTTTTGACAAGATCCTGTTGAGTCTGTCTAGCAAGAATCCCCCTAACCTCAGTGCTTCCTCTTAGTAGTTCTCCATCCACTGACCCCATCCTGCTTCTTGTCCATAAATCCTTAGTTGTCCTTTTTGCACCTGGAGTTGAGCCTGATTTCTCTCCCCTACTGCAAAACTCATTGCAGCAGTCGCTCGAATAAAGTCTTCTTTTTCAGTGTCTTTAACAAGTGTCAGAATAATAAAGTGTAAGATCATTTCTTTTGAGAAGGGTCAGCCTGGCTTTGCATCCCCAGGATCTAACACAGGGCTGAATCGTAGTGGGTGCTCAGTTAGTAAGTTTTGCAAGGAGGGATGAATGAAACACAGAAATAGGTAGCGTGGTTTAGCATTGTGCACAGAGCCCTTGCAGCCCACAGGCCTGTGTTCAGATCCCTGTTCTGATAGTTACTAGCTATGAGATCATGGATTAGCCATTGGACTTTCATATGCTCAGCTTCCTCAGCTGTGAAGAATGGGAATACTACAACCTATGGTATTTTACAGAGTTGTGAGGAGCAAATGCAAATATAATGTGAAGTGTCAGGCACTTGGTATTTGATGAATATATGGTTATCATTGTTATTGCCATTGGTAACAATAATGGCAAAATGACTACCCATTCTGGGGCATGTAAAAAAGATGTAATTTCGTGTAGAACTTCTGTACTTGTTCCAAGGCTTTCCTATTCGGTTGTGGACTGAATTGTGTCCCTCCAAACTTCATACGTTAGAGCCCTAACCTCTAATGTTACTATGTCTGCAGATAGGGCTTGTAAAGAAATAATTAAGGTTAAATGAGATCATGAGGGTGGGGGTTAATCCAATAGGATTGTTGTCTTTATGGGAAGAGGAAGAGACACCAGAGTGCCCTCTCCACCCCCTCTCCCATACAGAAGAAAGACTATGAGAGGACACAGTGAGGAGGTGGCTGTCTGCAAGCCAGGGAGAGAGCCCTCACCAGCCTGACCATACTAATGCACACTCTATGGCCCATTGCTAACGCTTAGCTCCACCTTATAAACAGCCCTCTTCTCCACATCTTCATGCTGCAATTTCTCTACCCATCGTTGTTTTCCTTATTCATTCAATCTGGTTTTTATCAATTCCGTCCAAGCCTTTATATCCTTTTCCAGAATTTGGCTCTTCAAAGACTGTGATTACCTTCTCATCACACTATCTTCCAAATGAAAATTGGTATTCAATATTTGGAGTTTATAATTTTATGTGATCAAGGGGCTAATTAATTTTGTAAACAAGGCCTGGTATGATTATAAAAATTACAGCAAATTGACACAGACTGGGAAGGCTTCGTGGAGGAGCTATCATGTGTTAAGAAGGGAGAGGATTTTCATTATTTTGACCAAAGAGAAGGTGAAAGTTCATATTTTTTTGAGGCACTGAGCCCATAAATGCTTGTAATTCAGCTTTTAAAAGAGTAAATCCCTTTCCATGACACCATTTGGGTGAGCAGATGTTCCAGTTATTTATTGCCTAACAAACCACCACATAATTTAATGGTTTAAAATAACAATGATTGTTTATTTTGGCCATGAATCTGAAGTCAGGTTAGAGCTTAGCAGGGACAGCATGTCTGAGTTCTACATGATGTCAGCTCAGCCAGCTTTGCCGAAGGCTGCAGGATCCACTTCCAAGGTGGCTCAGTCACATGGTTGTTGAGTCTGGGAGCTCAGCCAGACTTCGGGGCAGGGCCTCAGTTTCTCTCCCTGAGGGCCTCCCACCCAACAGGTGGCTTGGGCTTGTTTGCAGCATGGTGACTGGGTTCCAAGAGCAAGGTCTCAAGAGACAGCAAGGAAGTGGAGGCTACCAGTCGTTGAGGTCTGGACCTGGAAACTATTAATGGCACAACATCACTCTTGCCATTGCCTATCGGCCAAGTCATCGAGGACCCCAGATTCCAGAGGAGAGAGGCCCTAGACTCTACCTCCTAATGGGAGGCATGTCAAAGAACTTTGGGGCCATGTTTTAAATATGACACAGCAGATGGTATAATTCAGAGGTTCTCAACCTTGGCTGTATTTTAGAAACATCTTGGAGTTAAAAATAAAATACTAATGCCTTGATACTACCTCAAGAGATTCTGGTTTTATTGGCTAACAGGAGGCCAGGAATCTGTATTTACAACTTTTTCTAGGTGATTCTGACATGCAAACAAGGCTCTGGGCCCAAGTTCTTGTGTCCAAGGATGAAAAGAATGGACTGTGAGTCCAGGGCTGTGAATGAACCTCTTCCCGCCATCTGGATGAGCCCGCTGGAAGGAAACACAGTCACAAGGTTGACGCAGGAGTTGTGCTAGCACCACTGCTTCCAAGTGAGTACAGAGGAAAAAACTTTCAAGTAAATGGACCTGCCATCATCACACATGCTTTTTCTCATATACCATTTTACCTGCAGTTTGTAAATATTACAAAAAAAAAAAATCAATAATGCTGCCATATTGCCATAATCTAATTTGTCTTTTCTGATTGTGTGAAGCATGAGGAGGCATTTGGCATCAAATTTCCAGACCTCAGAGAGCGATGTTAAACATTTATAGTGCACTTAATCACCTGTCAGAAATGTACAAAGGCATAATGTCTCATTAATAATTATTAAATCATTGAGTCGCACAGAAGGAGATGTTCCCCTCTTTACTTACATAATGACCAGCAACCACTAAAACGTCGGTCATTTGTGATGCACAACTAGCACATCTCATAGTGGAAATCTGCTCGAGGAAATTAATAAGAAATCTCATTCAGAGATCGGCTTTTAGATGGAAGAAAACATGCATATGGATTGCTGCAATATTCAGCCAGGGCAAACAGATGCCCCCTCCCTGCTCAGCGTCAGGTTAAAATTCAGCCAGATAATTGCTAGGAGTGAAGAGATATGAAAGGAAATGATCTTATTTGCTTTTGGAGGCTAGATAACTCATTTCAATATGCCCAGCTTTGGGCTTTTATTCATAAGTATATGTATCATTTTATGAATAGAAGAGATACATATTTTGATTTGGAATGAGGTCGGGATGGAAAGTGCAATCTGAATTTTTCAGGACTTGGGTTTTATTTCCAATGCTGTTTGTGAGGATGTTTTTTTCTTTTATAAGAATTTTTAATACCAGGCAATGTCATTTTGGTAACATATAATACAAGAATTGAATTACGTCTGTTGCATATTCCCTCCCTCTCCCCAATATTCAGCCTAGAGAATTTAAAGTTTTAGCTTTTAAAAATGTACAGGCTATACTTGTCTTTACAGCAGGCAACATGATATCAACTCTTCTTATTTTTCATTTTCAATCTTAAGCTTTCTTCATCCTGGGTAAACTTGAAGCTTCCCCATCCATACAGGTGACAATCACATGACTTGATCAAGCAAGGTGGCAGTTCAGGGTTATGTGGGATTGTAGGTGCCACATGCAGTTAGTCTTGGCCTGGGCTGATGTTCGGTGTCACCAGCATTCCTGTAGTCAAACTTTTCACTCCTTGCTTGTTACTATGCTAGGGCTGGTCTTTGGTAAAAGTGTTAAATATACAATATTTGTCTTTGGTGATTGTCCTTCCAGTGCAGGCCAGGAATCAGTCACCACACTCCTTCCCACCAGTGGTTGTCCTTCTGTGTGGCTGTTAAACACAGCCTTGCCCACGGATCTTTGAGCCATTGTGGGTTGAAACATTTGTTCCTCGCTATTTTGGGGGAAAATCATCAGAACATCTTGTTCACATTACTCACTAAGGTTTTGGGAAGGAGGACCATACTCAAAATACCTCTTACAATTTGTTAAGATGGACTTTCATGTTGATTTGCCTAAAAAGAATTAATGAATTTATTTCCTTGTCCAAAAATGCTTTAATGCACTTCTAAGGATGCGTGGAATTTTCCAAAACACCGTAAATAGAAGTAGGTAAGAAGCAAAAAGATAAATTACTGGTGGAGCTATAAAAAGGAGCAAGGAATAAAGCCAAAAAATCTCGGATCCTACTTACAGTCTGTTACTCTTGTACCAGGTAGGCCTCAAATCGCTCTGTAAGTATTCTAGAAACTAAACGAAAAGGGACATTTGATCAGTTAAACTATTCAGACTTTGTGAGATTAAAAGCAAACCTATCCAAAGGACATGTGCAGTTCATTCTGATGCTATGGCAGGAACAACATTCCCTTTGCGGTTCCCCCTCATGAGCACGCTGTGTGCTGTGACAGCATCCTCAGCCTTCTCATCACAGACACCTGGGGCTGCACCGGGGTATCTCTCGTTGTGTCATTGCAGCCGATAGTGTCACATCCTGGGCCAGCGGGAACCTGTCAATGGGAGCAGAGTGGAGAAGGGAGAGGGGGTCCTAAGACAGTCTTACTTCACACATTTCTGGGGTCTGGTTTAATACAGGACTGGACTTTAGAGTATCTGGATGGAAGGATGAAAAGGATAGATTTCATGCACCCTCCAAAACATTTTTTCCCTCTAAATTGAGTTGTTGAGGAGTACCAGAAGGTGGCAGAATGTTTAATGTTACACTTCCAGGCAAATGCTTAGAGTGTGAGTTAGACATGCCCAATGGAGTGTGGAACCTTAACTGAAGGCCCTAACAGACAATGACTGCGGGTAGGGCTGATAGCCTGTGAAAACCAAGGCGCTGAAAGGGTGCTTTCCTGAACTGATGCCTCACCCATCCTGCTGGGAGGTGTGTACAAGGAATAACTGTGTGTAAGGGCAGAGGGCTGGACTGTGCTTTACTACCTGTGAGCATTTTTGCAATTACTGTTTCAGGAACATGAGAATCAAAGATGGGCTGATGAATGATAGTCAACATGAGTCACAGCCAATGTGCGGGGAGTGAGGAATTAGGAAGGTTGATTTGTACAGATTTCAAGACACATCTAAACGGAGCTTCCTGATGAAGCGATTGATTAATTGATCTTGTTTATTCATTCAATTCATATCTTTTGAACGGTAGCATGTGGTGAGCACTGTGCTAGGCACTGGGCATGCCGAGAGAAAAAACACATAATTTGGGTCTCTCTGTTTTTTTGTTCTCATCTCCCAATGTTCCTTTCACCTTCCGTGGATGTTTCAGGGCTCACAATTTGTTTTCCAGCTTCTCAGCAGCAACAACCTTCAAAAAGCAGGGGCCAAGCTTACTAGCCTGGTAAAGATTTCAATTCTGTGTTCCAGTAACGACAGAGGTCTTGGTGTCAAAGACAGTATTGTTTTTGTTCTCTTGCTTTTAAATTGAGTAATAAGGCAATGGTTAGGAATTGCTGTTAGCAACACAGATATGAGACAGTCTTTCAAACTTCCTCACTACAATAACTGTAGGAAAGCCGTGGTTTTATGCTGAATGATTTGAGACCTAATTACTGAATCTGAATGGCTGCTTTTAAATGTCACTAATGGTAGAAAAAGATCCGTTATTCGTAAAGGCCAGCAGGGAATGAGTTGTACAAAATGTTCTTGTTAAAATTTCCCTTCTCCCTTTAAAATAAATGATCAAAGATATTCTAGAGTTCCCATCATTTTAGAAGATGTATACATGTATGAGGGGTGGCATGTATGAAGACTTAGATCTTTACGATGACGCATGGAAGTCTATAAAATATGAGAACATTTAGGCTAGAAGGCAAAGTCTACCCCAACCTCCTCACCTTGCAGATGAAGAAACTGTGTTCCAGCATGGGGGCATTACATATAAACATCACAACATTAATGGCAAAGCAAGGATTGAGTTTGGGGCTCCTCTTTCTGAATCAAGTGGCCTGTCAATAGTGTTTAGTAGGATACTGGTGGCCCCATTCCTCCTTGCTCCCAGAATGTCCACTTCGTTGTTGCTGGGGTGTGCCCAGACCCAGGGGATAGATGGTGACCATCACAATGGTCACATTCTCCTTTGCCAGTGGGTGTGTTCTGGCTGTGATATGTTAGGGGAGCTTTGCTGGTGCTCTTTGGAAAAGTTTTGCCTCCCTTACAAGAGGGAGGCACTTGAGAATAGAGTCCTTTTGCGAATACTCCTTCTTGCTTTCTCTTTTGGACAGTTATGGGAGGACATAAGGCTTAGAGCTATGGCAGCTCTTTTGTGACCATGAGAGGAGATTGTTGCCATGACATTGAAGTTGGCTGACTGGAAAGCGAAAATCAACCTTATCCTTATTGACATCACTGATCTTCTGAGCAAGCCTGGGACTGAGCGCATCTTCCCTGTAGGTTAGCAGGACTCTCCTTTGGTTTAAACCAGGCAGAAGGGTGCCTGGTGTATGCAAGAACAAACAAGGGCCAGTGTGATTGGAGAGCAGTGAATGAGAGGGAGTATAGAAGGAGATGAGGTGAGGAGGTACAGGGAGGCAGAGTTTTGGAACATCGTGAGGATATTTAGCTGTTACTCTATGGGTAGGAAGCCATTAGGAGTTTGTGAGCAGAAGCATGATGTGTTCTAAATTATGTGTAACTGCATCACTCTGGCTGATATGTTAAGAATAGACTGTGGGAGGTTGAGGGTAGAACCAGGGAGACCTGTTGAGCCTCTACTGACACCCTCCAGGGGAAAGATGGCAGTAGCTCAGACCAGCATAGTAGTGATAAAAGTGGCAAGACATCATCAGACTCTGGATATATTCTAAAGGTAAAGATAAGAATATTTCTTGACAGAGAGAGAGTGAGAGAGAGACACAGAGAGAGAGAAGCACAAGGTCTAAGATGACCACAAGGATTTGGCCCAATCAGTTGGAAGGATGAAGTTCCCCTGACCTGAGGTGGGGAAGACTATAGGAGGAAACATTTTAGGGGGAGAAGATCAGAAGTTCTGTTCTGGACAAGTTAACTTTGAGATGCTTATTAGATTTATAAGCAGAGAAGTTGATTCAGCTGTCAGATCTCAAAGCTAAAGTTCAGGGGAGAAATCTATGCTTGGAGACATAAATTTGGGAGTTTAAAAAAATCATATTGATTTCATTTAAAGCCACGAAACTTGGTGTGATCTGTAAGGAGATGAGCATAGATGGAAAAGAGAAGACACCCAGAAACTGAACTTGGGGACACTCCAAGCTTTAGACTTGGCAGATATGAGAATAAACTGGCGATGACCAACCAGGAAGGCAGGAGGGAAACCAGGGGAGGGTGGTTCTGGAGGCCAAATGCAGACAGTATTCCAAGGAGGAAGGAGTAATCCACTGTGTCAACAAAGGCAAGTCAAATGGACTCAAACCCTCATTCCAGCATACAGGGAATACCCCGGGGCTCCTTCTAATATTTTCTAGTAGTCTTGGTGGTGAGGGGGATGTTCTTGCATTTCTCTAAGTTGCCTCTGGCTCCAAGGTCTCCTTGCTTAAAGTTCTTCATCTCTACTCTGCATTTTGACTCCTCTGAGCACTGTCTCATTTTGCTACCACATCACTATGCTGGAAACCTCCCTGACCATCCTTTCCCCACAGCCCAGCAACTCCAGGCTGTGTGTGCGGCAAACTGAATGTAAGATTTATGGGTACCTGGGGGGTGACATCACAGGGCAGCCCAACACACAATGGAATGAATCAGCCAGGATAGGCGAGGTTATGCTGTAGTAACAAACAACCCCAAATCTCAGTTGCTTAAACCAACAAATGTAATTCACCAAATGGACATATAAGATTGTGCATTTCACTATATGTACATTTTGTCAGAATAAAAAAACCTTCAAACAAACATTGGACTCTACTAAGTGATACGCATGCTGAAATATTTAGGGGTGACATACACTGATGTCTACAACTTACTCTGAAATGTATACAAAAAATAAAATGGACTATGGATGGATAGAAGGATGAATAGATATACATATATATATATACATAGATATACATATATATACATAGATATACAGAGACATTCACTGTAAAATTCTATCAATTTCTGAGTGTTTGAATATTTTCATAACAGAATGTTAGAAAAACATCAACACAAATACAGCTTATGCTGTGCATCATCTCTGGTCAACAAGGCTCTGCTCCTCATGCACACTCAAGGGACCCAGGCTGAAGAAGCCACCATCTCAAATCCTTCGGATCACCAAGGCAGAAGGGAAGAGAGCTCTGGAGGCAATTAAATGTACTGGATGGGACGTGACTCATGTCACTCCCCCCAGCTTTTCAGGGAGAACTAGTCATATGGCACAGTGCAAGTACAGGGATCCAGGAAGTACAACTCAATCACGTGCCCAGAAGTGGAAATAGTAGATGAACATCACGAATGCCTTCTTCATGAATACTTAGACATCCTTGTTCTTTAAAGCCCTTTAGCCATTTCCAGTGCTGGGGAATTGTCACTGGCAGTATTTTCTATTCCAGTTTCAGCATCTTGCTGAGTTTTTGGGCCCTCTTTCCCCTTCCTTCCTTTGCCTTTCCACTTCTTACTTTCTTGTATCAAATAATTAATTCTCTGTAGCTTCAGTTCTTCCTGGCTATGCCTACGGGACCTCAATTCCTTATCAAATATGTCTATGAAGCTCATTTTATTCACTTCATTTTACCTGAGTAATTTTATGATGACTCTCAGAATGATCACCCCTTCCCCTGTCCCCTGCTTGAACATGGCCCTCATAGCTGGGAGGAGCTGTGCGAATTCTACTTCTATGACTTGGGAGGCATTTGTCGTGACGCCAAAGAACATAGAGTCTGCAGACAGAGCACCTGGCTTAAGCTCCAGCTCCTCCACTTCCTGGCTCTGTGATGTGGGCAAATTGCTTCTCTGGGCATCAGGATACTCACCTTTAAAATGGGGGTGCTAATAATATTATTTACCCCATAGAATTGTTTTGAGAATTAAATGAGTTAATTCATGAAAGTGTTTAGCATACCAAGAGCTCAGTAAGTGGTGGCTATTATTATTACTAGCAGAAAGTCAGTAACCTTAGACAGACTACTTAAACCTTCAGAACTGTTTGTTTTGTCCATATTTAAAACACACTCCAGATGACACCAGCTACTGCATCAAACTGTTCCTTCAGGATTATTTTTTTCTGCTCATGGCATGGCTGGGAGAGCTCAGTAAGCAACACAGGCCAGGATTTTGTTCGGATCCCCCTGAAAGGCAGGGACTCCTCTATCCACACAACTCGCAGTCCAGGAAGGATGCTGCTTGACAAAGACTTGGCAATGAAGGTGATTTAAGTGTGGGGCTTAGGTGTCCCTTTTTCCAAATATCTCCTGGATTCATCTTGAAATTATGAACAACAAAAATGTTTGAAAGTTTGAAAATGTGATTATTATATAACTGTAAGAGAGATTATTATAGAGTTAGAGAGACTATATTAAATTTTGATATATGTACTTTTCCTTTCCTCTTTCTCTTTCCTCCTCTAATAAATAAATATATATGCCAGGCACTGTGCTAGACTCCAGGGATAAGTGGTAACAAAATAAGCCTGGTCTTAGCTCTCATGGCACTTATAAATAGTGGACATACAGACAAATTATCAAGTAATTATAGCACAGTTTAGCTGGGTCAAAGTAGAATGAATGAAAGTTACTGAATTTATACCCTGGAAAATATCTGTGGCTGTAAACCCTTCTAAACATATCATACATGAATAAGCAATATCATTTGAGAATAGACAATATTTGTTTAGGATGATATTAAAATCAATTTATATGATTGTATAGCATCTCTGGGAGGTATTTATTCTTTTATCTTTCCATCCATCCATCCATCTAAACGTTTTGAACACCTTGTATGTTATAGGCCCTGCACTAGATACTGTATATAATAACATACGGCTTTAGACATAGAGGACCCTACTATCAAGTAGGGGATGACAACAGATAAACACACAATTATTTTACAGTGATAGGTATGGTATAAATGATAGGTACAGAAGTTTTCCAAGGGAGGGAGTTGCTCTGGTTATTGTTATGTAACAATTCATCTCAAAACTTAGTTGTTTAAAACAAGAATAGTCATTTATTGTCTCTAAGAGTTTCTATCCGTGGGTCAAGAATTCAGGAGAAATTTGGTGGAGCAGTTCCTCTCAGGGTCTCTGTGAGGTTGCCGACAGACAGTGGCTGGGCTGAGGTCACTGTGAAGGCTATTTCACTCACATGTCTGGCGCCTGTGCTGAGAAGACACAGCGGTTGGGGGCCAGAGCAGCAGGAGCCATTGGGGACCTTTGAACATCTCTCTCCATCTCTGTTTGGTTTCTCCACATAATCTTTCCTGCTTGGTGGCTTCATGGTATATGGAGTTCTTACATGGTAGCTCCGGGATTTAAAAGGCACATGTTTCTAAAGAGGGTGCAAGGCATAAACCATTATCATCTTTTATAACTTAGCCTCGGACCTTATGCAGCGTGGCTTTCATACATTCTGCTCTTGGAAACTGTCACAGAGACTCGCTCAAGATCAAGGAGAGAAGAAATAGATTCCACCTCTCGATGGGGGCAGTGGCAAGGTAGTGGAAGAGCATTAGGGATCAGAAGTATCACTGTGGTCGATTTTAGAATGTGCAGTCTTCTGCCGCAGCAGTGTCTAATCTTTTTCTTAATGAGGGCGTGTGTGGGGGCAGTGTTGAAGCCTGCATAGGTGGTGCGGTGCTTGGGCGCATGGTTAAAGGATGGGTAGGAGTTGCCGGTGTATTAGATAGGTAGGATATGTTTATTATTCCCATTTTGCATATGGAGAAACTGAGGCATAAAAGAGTTGATAAAGACACCTAAGGTCATAAACTTTTGTAATGGAAATGCTGGAAATGGTTTCTAGTCTCCTGACCCTCAGCTCAGCTCAGCTCTGGAGACAGCCAAGAGATTCTCACCCAGAGAATGGGGCAATTCCTTCCCCCAGCTCCATGGGGCACAACAGCAGCTCTGAGAGTGAAGCCCGAGAGCTTTATCAGAAGGAAACCTGTTAGAAGAGGTAAAACGATTGTGGTGTGTGTGTGTGTGTGTGTGTGTGTGTGTGTAAAAAAGAAGAGGCGAAACATACCAGATCAGATCCTACTGCTGCGATGAATTGTGGACCTGATTGTTGAGTTCTTTGATTCTAAAATCTATTCCTCAATTAACCGGGAATTCTTAATACAAAATCTCAGGTATGGGAGATTCTAGGAAGTTAATTCTTCAAGGAGTTGCCAGGTGAATTGATGGAATTGGGTTCATTACTTACTGCTTTCCCCTCTTGTCTGTTTTCTGTAGACCTTTGAAGGTTATCAAATGAGGAGAATACACCCTTTCCTTAGAGATCTTCAGGGCAATAAAAGGTTTACTGAGAACCTGCCGTGTGCCATAAACTGTGTTAAGTGCTGGGGTAACAAAATGCATGTGCCGCAGTGTTTTCTCAAAGAGCTTACACACAGCTTATGTGAATGTCAGATAAGAAATGCTCTGATTTCCAGATATGTGCACACTGCTATGCTGGTGTTGAAACTGGCTTGGGGGAGGGGCAGTTCTGGAGGAGGAAGGCTGCGTAGGGTCAGGAAGGAGGCGCAGGAGTTCCCCAGGCACAGGCGGTGGGAAGCAGGCAGAATATTAATAAATAAAACATAATCTTTCAGAGTTTCACGCAATCCAGTATTAACAGGATTGGTAAGAGTCGTGAATAAAATTCATTTTCTCTCCTGGTATAGTAGATTCCATTTGTCCACATCAGTTGGATTTCCTCAGCTAAGTCTCCCTCTACCTTTATGGATCAGATATAGAACTATTTTCTCATTTGCTTTGTTATGGTCTGGAGTGCGAGAAAAGACCACCTAAGACAGAAACTGGGCCAAATTATGAGTCTTTATTAGAAGGTCAGGCCAGCGACTACCCTCTGCACCGCCACAGACGGCTGCACAGAGAGCAGCCCGAGCCAGGAGAGACGGGCTCTTTTAAAGGCAAAAACCACATCCTGTAAAGTCATCTATTTGCGCAAGCAGGGTTACAGAGCCTAGATCAGCATTAATCATTATTAATCTTACTTAAAAATATATTTAACATCCTGTCCTAAGCCAGGGTACATTTCACTCCCTGTTATCTGGGTACATGAGGCACCCCTGGGCGTTTCAGTGCTCCAGGGCGACCGGGCCCTCTGGGCTGGCTGTTACTTTATCTTGTTGTCACTCGCAGCTGTGTGAAATGTACCCTCCTCCCCCTTTCCCCCTTTATTTTTTGCTTAAGCATATTGACAGAAGCGAGAGAGCAGGTTACTTCCCACAGACCTTAACAGCTTGAAAACATGTAAATACATAAAACGGTAGCACTGACTGTATTTAAGATCCTCTTTGTATAGTTTGTAGAGCTGCAATTCCCCTATTTTGTCAATATCAACCTTTCAAGTTAGTTTTCATTTTGGATGCACGGAATACTCAATCTTTAAGAACTAATTACTTTGCTTATACCAGGGAGGATTCACCCTCCCTTTAAATGTGTTTCTATCTGCAATTTCCCCCTTAAACTGAAAGATTGGCCGTGTCTTGCTTTATTTGACAGTAACTTCTCAGTTTCCATCACATTCGATTTGTAGCACCAGGGAAAGCAGGATCAGGGATCTTCAGACAGAAATTTCAGAGCCTCCGCTTTCGTTCCAAGCTTCACATTTCTCTCTGCTGGGATGTTTTCTCCAATAATTCTCAGAGATTTGTTCTGTCTCAGGTCCTTAAATGTGCCTGGGTCATCACCACATGTCATGGTGAGGCCAATACATTTAAAAAAGCCAGTTGAACTAAAATGCCCTACAACAGGGGGATGTCTACATACTTCAGGCTCAGCCGTGCTGTCGAACTCATTGCCGTGGTTAAAATGCATGAAATGGTTCTGGATATTCTAACGGAGAAAGATTTCTTAAATGTATTGTTGAGTAAAAAAAGAGAGCCGCAGAGCAATATATGACATCATTTATGTAAAGATTACTCCCATAAAACTGTATTTTCATGGGTACACATATATGAGTATAAATGCAAGGAAAAGTTCTGGAAGGAGAGATGCCAAGGGTAGCAGTGGTTATCTCTGTAGAAGACAGGATTGCAGGTGATGACCAAACAGGACTGGGTCCGCATCTGTAATGGTTGAGAGTTTTCGTTATGAGGACACCATACTCATGTGTTATCCATGTGACTTTAAAACCTAAGGAGAAACCAGCTAGCAATGCCTGGCCCAGGCAATGGGCCCAGGCGATGGTGCCACAGGGGAAAGGCCTGGCTTCAGTTGTGGCCTTGGTCTTTTCACAGTGAGATGCCCACTTGGAGCCTCCTGTTGTTCTTCTGTTTCCAATCCCAGAAGCCCATTCCTCCACTGAAGGTTCCCTGACACTTCTGTTGAGAGAATTCCTCTCCTAGTCCTGGCCCTCACCAGACAGAATTTTACCCGCAGGGTTAATTTCCTGCCTGGGTGGAGGTGAGGGGCTCTGACGTCATTGGCATCATTTGTATTGTCATCCGACCAACACACAGAGCAACGTTTTCAGTTCTTGGCACATTCTGGGGCTTAATGCTCCTCTGGCAGTTCTCCTGCTAAGTTGTTCTTTGTGTGAGAAGCGGACATTTGTAAATCAATGGGAGTTTTGCCTAAGAGCATGCAGTAAAAAGAGAGGTGAGCAGTACCTACAGATTCCTACTGTCAGGTACAAAGGGCTCTTCTGGGGCTACACTGGCCTTTGGGTAATAGCAGGACCGCTGTCCCCCAGTGAGAGAGAGAGAGGAGGGACTCCCAAGACAGTACCTGTGTGGAGTCTGTGGAGGGCCTGTGTGGCACAAGACAGCTTTAGTTCTCTTCCATATACATATTTTGTTTTTTTACAAAATCATTTTCCTATTGCACTTTCCAGGATGACAGGAAATGTTGGCTTTTTAATTCCTTTTATTTTTCCCCAGAACATTGAAGAAGCTCAGGAAATTTCACCCCAAAATATGACTCCTGGGTATAAAGAATATTTTGAATTATAGGCCCCTTTTTTTTAAGATCAAAAAGCATTGGAAGGGGCTTTCCCTCTATCTGCATAAACCAATCAAGAACAATTGACCTCCCTTCCCCTCCCAGGTATCTCGGTATATTGCAGGGAAAAACAAAGATCAAGAATGCAACCAGACCTGGCCCAAATAATTTTATTAATAAATATAATACCTGTCTCTCAGGTTAATTTAATTTGCTAAGAGAATCATTCACAAGTCAATCTGTTTTCCCCATCCATTCATCCTTCCTGGCAACCATTTATTGCCCCTAAACAGAATTACATATACTGCTCATCCCCCGCCCCTCTAAAAGATGTGTATAAAAATATCTCTATTCCACTGGGATATTGAGTAATCACTGTGATTCTCCCCAAGCGCACAGTAAATAAACCTTTCTCTTATTAATCTGCCTTGTGGGTTGATCTTTCAGCAACTTTAGGGGGAAGGGCAAGTTTCCCCTGACCCCCACAACATACTGCCACAGAGAAATTTTGCTGCATGCCTGATGATTTAAAGAGTGTTGAGACCTGGAGGTTTTTTTTTTTTTTTTTTTTTTTTATTGTCCTTATTTCTTGCTAATAAGATGACAAATGTGGATTTCCTGTTGTTGATAGAGATGAAAGCTTCTCTGTGGGTGTCTTTGAAGAAATAAACACTCAGCCCAAAGAGGTGTCCACACAGACTGCTAGAGCGATGGGAGTCTAGGAATCTGGCCTCTTTCCTAAGGAAGCATCTGCTCTCCTTCCTGTTCTCTCGCCCTGTTGCCAGAAACTTTCACTGGAAGAGTCTCCCTGGGGGTGGTTCCAGTAAAATGCAAAATCATCTAGGAAGGGGAGCTGGTGAAGTCAGGGCTTCTCAAATGGTTTTTGTGTAACACTAGGCCCCCAAAATATTCTCAAAAATGCCTAGCATTAACAATCGCCTATTAGATATTGCCATGGAAACTGGCACAGCAAAGGTTTAAGATGTTCTCAAGTAAATAACATTGTTTATGTTTGGTTCACCAGGTATTTTTCACAGTACACAATTTTCATGTAAACTCTCTTAGTATCTTGAGGAACCAGTGTTCTCAGTGCATATGTTAGGAGATTTGGGGTTGTCAGTGATACTTACCAACAACCCGGTGGAATTAGGTTATTATTTTCCCCAGTCACCCTAGCAAATCTCTGAGAGTTTAGGACAAGGACAAGCATCAAGAAAGAAGCAAACCTAGCTAGGGAGGTGTGTGTTCAGAAGTGTCCAAATGTCCTAGAGAGCCCTGGCTAATTGATTAGTAGGAAGGAAGCTCCTGACACTATTTCTTTTATGTAGTTACTCTAAGTTTGCATTAACCTTAAGGAAATCATGTTCCACTGTGGACACGATTAAGTTGTTTCAGAGTTTTCTAGCAAGTTGTGAATACTCACACCACTTCTATGCTTACACAGCTTCAAATGGAGTTATATATTAATACCAAACCAAACTTCCTTTCTTCCTTTCTGACTTCTTTTCTTTTCTTATCACCCTCCTTCCCCTCTCCTTCCCTCCCTTTCTTCCTTCCCTCTTTTTCTTTTTCTCCTTCTCTTTCTTCTTTCCTTTCCTCCCTCCACTTTCTTCCTTTCTCTTTCCTTAAATCGTTCAGTCCCATTGTCATTCTAGGCCCCCTATTTGCTTCTTAAGATGTTTTGTCAGTTAACCGGTTTTAAATAGTCCACTCACTGCCGAACTTCACCATGGTGTGTACTTAGCTCCGTTAAAGTTGTATCGGTTGACGTTTTTCTTCCTCTTTTTCTCTTCCTCCTACTCCTCTTCCTCTTCTTCCTTCTTCTCCTTCAAATAAAGCAGAGTTGGTAGACACAGTGATAAAGAGGATAAACCTTGGAGTCAGATAGATCTGAGTTCAAATCCTTACTCTGCTGTAGCGGACACTGTAGCCTGGCTGATTCAATCTCCATTTTCAACCTCCTTGACCTTTGTCTAACTTTGTTATAGGGAGGCTGCAAATACCAAAGGCTTAAGCAGCTAAGATTGGCCACGTGATGTTATCCTGGTAAATGAGTTATTACTCGTTGATATTAGTTAAAAATACAGTGGGCACAAAGGTGGAGAAGACATGGTCCATCCCATACAGGGTGTTAGGTGCGTTACCATTTTCCATTAGAATCATTTTTTCTATTTCCACGGGCACTCCAGCACAGAATTTGTCATTTTTTTTTTTTCGCTGAATGTTGTTGAAATTTTACTCTCTACACAGTAGAATTCACTATAAGGTGGGGTCCACATACCTCTCCCAGTAGGTCCTTGGGACTAAAGAGTCAAAAGGATCTTGGCAGATGGTGCTCTCGGCCGTCTGCCTAGAGCTGTCTGTTGCCCACTTCCGGATCAGGTGGATCAGGACTGAACATGACCCGGGAAACGGGGTCCCAGCGTAGGCTGGCTCAACTGGGGAGGCAGCCGCAGCTGCAGCTGGGATGGTCAGGGTCGGTGTCTAGAGGCACCAAGACTGTGCTTGACGAAATAGGCACAATGTCAAGCCTGAAGAGTAACATGAGAATGCAGAACAGCAAGGTCAGCACACAGCAGAATAAATGCACCAGAGGTCTGGGAAGCAGCGGCTGAGCGGTGGCTGTTCTTGGTGCTGCTGTTCCATCGAGGTAGATTGTCACCACGGGATGTACACCAACAGATTTCCCCTACAGTTCGCTGACAGCACAAAGATGTATTGTCTGCTCTCTTTGCCAATTTCCCTGGATTTTTTTCTTTTTCCAGCTTTGCAGAAGCTGGTACGTTTGGATGTTCCTTGGCTTTACCATCCACCCCCTCCAGGCATTTAAATGGTCTTTTTATCATCCCAGTCCACAGAGCGTGGCTCCTTTACTCTCTGCCAAAGATCACTCAGTGAATGAAGCCAAACGCGATGGTTTTAGAGCTGTGTTGACTCCTAGTGTTGGAGCAATTGTCTGAGTACAATGTATTGAGCGTTTTTCTTGTCACTGGGCCATAAAGGCAGCTCGTCCCTGGCTTCAGTGTAAAGTTGGCATTTGCAGGTTGATGACTGGCTTCTGGGGTCTTTTCTCTCTCTGTAAGGTAAGATACTGGATACTTCTGAAGATTAAGAGAAGAAGGTTTCGCTATTTTTCATATTCACTCTGGAGGCCTGTGGTCTGCGCTCTGCATTAATGTGTCTCATAGAAGACTGCCTGATGTAACATTCAAATTTGGAAACAGGCACTGTGCCAATGTTATGCGGAATGTGCCGTTCTTGAAACAAGTTGGCACAGTCAGTATCCATGTTCTTTTGGAGTGGGTTTTATTTTGCATCCTGCTTTTTGGTGTTTCCTCTCTGCTTTCAGAAGCTCCATGAAGTCACAAGCTAGGCTTATAAGTTGTGCAGGTTGTGCACTGCAAAAGTGTACCTCCTCTAAGGGGAATCCACTGTATACATCATGGCTTTGTGTACTTATAAAAAAAAAAATCTGGCAGATGGCAGTAAATGTCTTGTTCTAACAAATATGGAAAATTTTCTGACAAAGGGCAGTGATGTATCTCGAGGAAGGGGTACCTTTTCCTTATTTGTGCAAAGGCCCCAAATAAGGAAAAGCTAGTTTACTAGCTTTAGTAAACTTAAGAGACTGAGAGGGTTTTGCCTTGCCCCAATATATGAAGGTAGTCAAGTTTCTGTGTGGCCCTACCTAGGTACTATTTGGGAGGTGAAAACTCATGGAGGAAATGGGGAGATGGACACATTAATGGGAGTTGAAGAGGCAGCACTGGGCTGAGCCCTTCTCCCCAGGAATTAAAGATGGCTTCCCTGTCACCGGGAAAGGATTGGTAGTGTCCCCCTTGAGAAGCGGAAACTGACCCTGCTTGTCCACAGCATGCTGGATGGAATGGTGCCCGACTGTGCCAAGGGAGAACAAGCCTACTTGGAAGTCTTGGCAACAGATCTCCGAGGCCCAGCTTGGCACAAGTTGGGGAACATGCCTCTGAACAGGGCCTCGCCAACTTGGGCACTGAGCATCTTAGCAGGAACCAACGGGGATGCCAGGACATTGGTCCCTCCCCCAAATATTCTGGTCTTTGGAAGCCATTTCCCCCTCCCCAGGACTTCTATATGAATGTCTGTGAGACCAAGCATCTCACCAAGTTATATCTGACATGAGAACAGAGCAATGTGATGTTTCTTGTATCCAAGGCCAGTGAAGCTATTTATATGCTCTCAGCCTGAGAACAGATGATTCATTTATCTCAATCACAAAAGAGGTGACCCTTAAACAACATGGCTTTGACCTGCGTGGGCCCACTTATGTGTGAGTTTTTTCAATAAACAGAGGCATTCCACATCAGCGGTTCTGTATCTACAACCAAACACGGATGGAAACTACAGTATTCTAGTGTACGTGGAAGGCGGACTTTTTGCATCCCCAGGCGCAGCAGGGAAGACTGTGGGACTTGAGTGTGTGCAGATTTTGGTATCCACAGGGCTCCCTGGAACTAACTCCCCATGGATGCTGAGTGACAAGAGTGTTTCCAAAGCAGATCTCTCATGCCAGGTACTGGAAGCAAGTGTGACTTAGGTGGTCTGTCTTTAGCATTTGTCCCTTTCTTTGAAATCCCCTCCTCCCATTCAGCTTTGTCCTCTTCTTTCACCCAGGAACCCAGAACCCATCCGGTGCATGCCGGTTGCCCCAGGGCCCTCTTCTTGCAGGAGGTGCCCCACGCTGTCCTCCTTGCCTCACTCCCGACCCCATCCAAGCATACATGTCCTTGGACACTTCCCTTCCACACCTACCTACCCTCTGGTAACAAATCCAGGGTGATGCATTAATGATTTAGGGCGAATTAACGAGTTATCCTACTGTCAAAGACAAAACGAATCTGAGAGCAAATGAGCAAAGGCCGTGCATTCATAAGCTTGCAGCTGCAAGGGCGCCATCCGCCCTCACTTGCATTTCAGCAGGGGTTTGAAGGGGCTTGAAAGGTTGTATGGACTAAAAAGAGGAATTCTTGAGACAGCCTCTGATTGCTCACTCAATTAGAGTGGCTTTCTGATTGGCCTTTACATTCGGTAGTCTTTAGTTGGTTCACTATCCATTTTTACGTGACTGGGGGATTTTCAGGCTGGGCAGAATTGGAAGGGCTTTCCTGCCTTTTCAGGGCTATCTTATGATACGTCTTAACTCCAGAGGGCAGAGTGGGACGTCTGGGCCTGGCAGAGACCACGCAGGGCTTCTTTCCTTTGTGCAAGAATGTGTTCTTACTTCCAGCAGTGCAGTTCCTCCAGAAATAGTTTCTCACTACTGGGATTCTGTCCTTCCTTCTGTCCCATTTCAGCAGCGGCAGTAGCAGCAACAACAAAAACAAGAAAGAATTAAAACAAAACAACTACTGTTTACTGAGTAAACAGATACTACAAGTTACTACAAGGTAAGTGTAATGATTCTTGTTTTAATGAAAGAGAAACAGGCTCAGAGAGGTTGAATGACCTGAGCAAGGGTGTTCAGCTAGTTAGCTAGTGAGAGTCCTAATTGAGACTCAGGCCGGTCTGGTTCTTAACACCACGACATTTCAACTGTACCGTTTCCTCACTGCCTACCTGGGTAGAGAGCCCCACTAGCATCTTCTAGACCAAACCTCTGGTTTGTGCCAACTTTAGCACCCCACAAGTACCTCTAGCTTTGCAGTAGAAATCGTGTACTCTGAAGTTCAGCATTTCTCTTCGACGTCAGTCATGGCTGTGTTAGAGAAAATGCCCAAGTATTGTTGGAAGAAGTGGAGGCAGAGAGCCTGGAGAGGCCACACAAGCGGTTGCAACCAGATTGGTACTAAGCGCTTTTGCTGCTGAAATCTGCTACCAAAACATTACATCTTTAGACAGCGGGTTTAAAAAAAAATTTGTTTTTAAACTTTCAAGAGGAGGAAAAAGATAGTAGTAGAGATGAGTACTTACGTTCCTGACACTCCTCTACTGTACGGTTGAGAGCTTTTCTTCTTGAGTTTTCACCTCGATCACATGACTCCCTGAAGTCCTCTTCTGGACTCATTGCCTCGGTAATTTGGCATTAAGGTAGGATGTAGGGAATTGTGTTGAAACAGCCTCCCGGAGCGGGGAGAGTGACAGCAACCATCCAAGAGAAGGTAATGTTCTCTGTAAGTGTGTGTGTCTGATGGGACTTTATTGTACTTTGTGGCATGTCATAGAAATTCTTCCTTCTGTCACTCTCTGATACCCTGAGATCCCGGGCGCGAAAGCCTTGCTCTAGAGCTCCCGTCTCATGTTCCTTAGCGTGCACTCCAGGCAGGGGGAGGGGCAGGCATTGGAGGATATTTCCAGGGAGTCTTGGTGTCCCCTTCACCAGCAGGGTGATTCTGTCTGCAAATGGGGTGTATCATTAGTACTTGAAAACCACCCAAGGAAACTGGTTTTAGTTACAGCTTACTAAGGAGCCCCTCTGGGTGCAACCAGGAAACTGGAATCAGGTGTTCTGTCAGGGGAGGTTAGAATAATTAGAAGTTCCCACCACCCCCACCCAGATGCTTGATGAATGGGTATGGGAGGCAGGAGACCAATAAACAGATGTCTCTGTTGTTTGTGAATTTTGTTGTGGAGGAGAAAAAAAGGTTACATGTAAATCAGAGCAGAAAGCCCATGCAAATCACACATTACTTTTTAACCATCACCAATCAATTAATTTCTTTTCCTAGTGTTTTCTCTTTCCCTGTTACTTAGACACTTGCACTCCCCTTCCCCAGAGCTTTTGATTCATACTGGGAAAGTGGAAATGATATTTCTTCTTGAAGTATGATGACTCCCAGACTTTTGAGTGTCAAAATCTTAACGATGCTAGAAGTGTCCAGAGCCAATGACCCCCTTGCCTCTTTGGCCACTTGTGATGCCAAAAGGGTGATGCCAAAAGGAGGGCTCGCGGCCACACCGCACGCTGTGTGGAGGCCCCTAACCTAGAAACCTGCTCTCCGCCCTCCTTCAAAGTGCTCAGAGCAGCTCTGTATTGACCAGATGGCAGCCCACGTTCCCTGACCACTGAGATCCACATGAAGTCGGACAGACCCCATTCCAGAATCAGTAGGAATACCATCACTCCCAGCCGCCCCAGGGATTCCAGGTGGGGCGGCTCACGTTTCTGCTGCCTTCCTTTGGCTCCAAGCCGCTGCTTTCCTGGCATGATTCAGTTTACAGAGCATGTGACTGTCCCACGTGTGTCTTGTGTCATCTGAGCTGCAGAACTCAGCCCCTTTCCTTGCTTCACAACTTTTCCCAGCATCCTCATCCCAAGGTCCCCATCTGGTCATGGACCATATTAATTTGCTCTGGCTGCTGTAACAAAGAGCCACAGTGCAGGGGCTTAAGCGACAGAAATGTGTTTCCTCATGGTTCTGCAGGCTGGAAGGCCAAGATCAAGGTGTCAGCGGGGTTGGTTTCCTCTGAGGCCTCACTCCTTGGCTTGTAGATGTCACCTTCCCCATGTGCCTTCACATGGTCGTCCCTCTGTGTGTCTCTGTCCTAACTTCCTTTTATCATAAGGATGTCAGTCATATTGGGTAGGGGCCCAACCTAAGACCTCATTTAACCTTGATTGATTATCTCTGTAAAGACCCTGTGTCCAAGTACAGTCACATCCTTAGTTACTAGGAGTTAGGACTTTAACATATAAATTTGGGGGGCACAATTCAGCCCACACCATTGACTTTGGTGCAGATTTGGAGAGAGAGAGACAATTGACATAAAAATGCAAACAACCTAAAATTGAGCAATATTCTTTATAACCCCTTCACCATTTAAAAATTTTATCTTTTATTTTTGTATAATTAATTATTTTAAATTTCAGATATTATGGGAGTTGAACATTTTGGTTACATGAATTGCTTTTGTACAGTGTGAGTCAAGCCCCAGCCTCCCAGCACGTTGCTTGGCACTCCTCACTCCTTTCCTGGGTCCCCTCTAGTCCCGTTTGTTTCCTATCCGTCCTCTACTCCTATCCCCTTCCCACTAAGGAACAAAAAACAGTAAAAAGCCCAAAGCACTCAGCGCAGCTCCATCTCCATGCACACCTGAGGGCTCACAAAGGTGCTCTGCAGCTGGTGGACCATAGCAATGGCTCGGTCTTTCTCGGTCTTCACCTGCATCCGCTGAAAGAGAAAAGGAGAGATTTCCTTCCTCACCAATATGGTTTATGACACTCCCCCAGGTCCCCTCCACAGAAGGCAGAGCCTCCGGAGTTAATTTTGGTTTGGGTCCTCTTCCTCTTTTGATTACTAATGTTTTGCTGCATCATAGGCCTTAAATAGTTGAACTAAGTGGACTTCTTATATTCCAAAATATGTCCATTACTGTGGTTCTCTAAGTATCATTCCTGAACCAACAGCACTACCTAGGAACTTGCTAGAGGCAAATTCCCAGGCTGTTCCCCGCACTCCCTTACTGAATCAGACTCTGGGGTGGGCCCCCACAGTCTGTGGTTTAGCACATACTCTGGGTGATTCTGATGTACACTCGAATTTGAGAACTACTGAGCTAGCAGATGGGCTTAAAAGACATCCAGACAGAGAACACTGGCCACAAATGCCAACAAATTCATAACCATTTAAAGTGCATGTTCTTCCTTCAGGGTTGATAATTATATGGAAGTTCAGGGCCTTTCAGGTTGCACCACGTGAGGCCAAGGAAGAGAGTCGATGGACATCAACGTTATCGAGAACTTACCACCTGCTGGTCACTGCTCTAAGTTGTTACGTGATAACTCACTCATTCCTCACAAGAATCCTGTGATGTATGTACGTACAGAGAAACTGAGGCACAGAGGAGTTAAGAAGCTTGCTCAAGGACATACAACTGGGAAGGGACAAAGCCTGCACCGTGGCTGTGTGGCTCTGGTGCTCCCGCTCTTACTGCTTTGCCAGACCTGTTCTTTTCCATCAGTCTTTTTTTGCAAAGGCACTTTTTATGTCCTACATAGTCTTTTCCCATTGGTAGTGGAAGAAAAGGATTAAAAAGACTGTTAGCTATGTTGCTTGGAAAGACAGGAAGCCAAGAAGTTAGGGAGTCATTTCTGCAGGTCTCTTTCCTTGTTTATAAATAGGAAAGAAACATTACCTGCACTTTGAAATTGGATGGGCATGGGCTAGTGCACGGGTTGAATGTATATTTGATTGAGAATATTTGCTTACTGTTGACTGAACCTGTGACTATGGGCATGATACTGTCCTCATCTGTAAAATGGGTATAATAAAATACATCTCAGGGTTGCCGTGAGACTTAAACAAGCCTACATATATGTAAAGATGCTGGCACAGAGTGAACACTCCAAGAATGAGAATCCCTCTCTTGCCTCTTTCCTTATTGTCTGTAGAACAATTTCCATAGAAAAGTAGAGCTTAGGAATAGGTCAAATTTTATGGAGGACCTCTAGATATAAACAAATAAAAATGGAATTACTGATTCCACACTGTTTCTTTCTAGATTCTGTTCTTCCTCTGGGAGGAGATTTCAAAGCTCCTGATTACTGATACACGTAGGATACAGAGAAAGATACCTTTTGGTTAGGTGAGCCTGGTAAAAACCACTGGTCTCGATCATGGCTTGTAAGGAAGCAGAGGAGCTACTTACCTGTACCTGGGTGTGTGGGCTACTATCTACCGTCAGGATGGGCACATGGAACTGCTCTTAGTAGCAGCTGGATCCTGCATAAAATCCTCGCCAGCAAGCCAAGCATCGCCTGCTCTTCTGGGGAGCTCCTCATTGGCCTGTTTAGAGCCTGTGCCTTCCAAAACTCTAGAGACCTCTCAGCAGCAAACAGCAGGGACAAATATTCTTGAGAAGAAATGTGTGAGGGAGATGAATTCACCATGAAATTTTTAATTTTCTTAAACAATCTTGCTTCCAAATCCCTGCTGAACTTAAAACCATCAAGGTAATAAAAAAGCTTTGTTATTTCATTGACCTACCATTGGCCCTCATAAAAAAGTCATCATGTACTTAAAATTTTAGTGTGTGGTTACTAATATCATTTTAACTTTACATATTCTTTACTTTCTCTAGTAATTATATTGCTTTAAATAATTTTTTCTCAATGACTGTCCAGTGTACATTATATGTAATTCCCCAAGTTTCAAAGAAACTTTCCACTGGCCTGAAAGATTATTATACTATTATGGACAAAGTGTATGGCTTTTGTGTCCAGCATAAACGTCCTTTCTTGTCACAGGAATGTTCTGATCCTCCATTTTCAGCCCATGTGCTTTGAGGGTTCCCCGGCATATCACATGATGTAAGCTAGCCACTATGTGCATCCTGCCTTTCTGGCCATGATAATTTATTCAGGAATAGGTTCGAGACCTAAGTCAGGTTTGTCAAGGTCAAGGTCAATAACACCCTACTTGGGGATCATAGGAAATAACTTGAGAGAATTTACTCTGGACTGGATATTACATCAGTGGGACTATAAATTGCTGAGCCTGATCCTGAAGATCTTGAGAATAAAGCATCAAAGAGAACGTCAAGTTGAGAGCTCATTCCTGGTAACACTGTTTGTGCCATGACATAGGTCCCAAATTAAATTAATTTTATCTGTAGACTTTTCAGCTTATATAAGCAATAACTTTTTTTTTTTTTTTTTTTTTTTTTTTTTTTTTTTTTTTTTTTTTTTTTTTTTTTTTTTTTTTTTTTTTTTTTTTTTGAGACAGAGTCTCACTCTCTTGCCTGGGGCTAGTGCCGTGGCGTCAGCCTAGCTCACAGCAACCTCAAACTCCCAGGCTCGAGCAATCCTACTGTCTCAGCCTCCCGAGTAGCTGGGACTACAGGCATGTGCCACCATGCCCGGCTAATTTTTTTCTGTATATATTAGCTGTCCAATTAATTTCTTTCTATTTTTGGTAGAGACGGGGGTCTCGCTCTTGCTCAGGCTGGTCTCGAACTCCCGAGCTCAGGAGGATCCGCCCGCCTCGGCCTCCCAGAGTGCTAGGATTACAGGCGTGAGCCACCGCGCCCAGCCAATAACTTTTTTTTTTAAACTGGTTGGGTCAAATTACCAACAATTTGCAATTGTTAAGAGTCCTGACTTATACTATTATTTATTAGCACATTCTTTTTGATTAGTTAGAATCATATAACTTTAGACTGGAAGGAAACTAGTAGATCATCCAGCTTAAGAATTGGCAAACTTTTTCTTAAAGGGCCAGATAGTAAATATTATAGGCTTTGTGGGCCATATGGTCATTGTTGCAGCTACTCAACTGTGCCATTGTGGCTAGAAAGCAGCCATAGACAATATGTAAACAAATGAGAATCACTATGCTTCAATAAAACTTTATTTACAAAATAGGTGGTGGATGCAAGGGCTGTAGTTTACCAACCCCTGATCCCGTAATAGTTGAGTTCTTCTCATTTATTTAGTGAGGAAACCTAGGTCTATAGAAGTCAAATGATTCACCAACAATGGACTATTTAGTTTCTGATCAAGCTGAGAGAAGGCCCTTAACTTCTGAGTTTTCTAGTACTCCATGTTTACCCCTTAATATAGTCTAGCTTGATGTAAATTTGAAGTTGAATAGGTTTGGGGATAATGCAAAACATGGTTCGAATCTTGAAGCTTCTTCCCCTGAGGCTGGGTGAGATAAAACCTGATCTATGTCTAGTTAATTTGGAGCAGGTAGACCAGCCTTTGGGAGATTGTTGCATGTCTGGTCTGTCTCTGCTTACAAAGAAGTTCACAGGAAAAGATGGGCTCTTTTAAGGCCAGGTTAGACTCTAAGCATTTTCTGGGGCTAAGTTATTTTTATATGGTAAGAATAATTTGGATCTCCTTGTTAACTTTTCATTGCTGAATGACAGAATGAGGGCCATCTCATTATCTGCTCATTAGTTCCAAGCATTTATACTTTTTTCTGTCTTTATTTTTCTTCCAAATCCTCTCTTCCAATTCCCGTTTTTCACTCCCTGACTCAAAGATCACATTTTCTGTGAAACCTTTCATTATTGACCTCATTAATGTTTTGCTCAGTTCTCTCTGGTTAGGCACATACCTGGGGTATACCATAAGAATTTGCACTTGGTGACATGTCCTTTTGTACTATTTTCTTCACTGGTGCGTATGTGAGTATTTGCATGGAGGGTCTCTCTCCAAACCAAAATGAGAAGCATTGGCTTCTATTTCTTTAGTTTACTCCTCCAGAACAGAGCTCTGGTTGTGTCAGTTATCAAGGCTGACTGACATCTCACTGCTCCTTGGTGTGCATATGAAACTTACGCAATACTGAGCATGAAGTGATCACACAGACACATGCCAAGGTGCTGTTTCTGGGTGGGAGCAAGAGGATGTCAGATGGTGCAGCACTGGAATTATCGTGGTCCTGTGCACTAAAATATCAAGTTTATGATGTATTCCAAATAGAAAGTGCCCATTCCATTACCACAGCCTTTAGAGAAGCTGGCTACTCAGACAAAATGTAGCCTCTAAGGAGAAACACCATCATGTAATTTGGTTAGACAGAGAGCTGCAATATTGTGCAACCATTCTTCAGATGAACAAACAAGTAAGGGAAATTTACTTCCAAGTGTTTGCGGATGCATGAAACACGAGTTGATAACTTCAAACGGGTCTGAACAAATTCTCAGAGTGCTTCATGATTTCTTCATAAGGATCTAAGCAAGAAGTCAGCTTTCACACAGAGGGTGTGGGCTGATCGGTGCGGGACCCACAAAAGGCTCCCCAGGAGCTGGAAGAATATAATGCAGATCAGAATTTTTTTTTATCCACATTGGTTTTGCTAAATATTTGGCAAATGTTTATTGAGTGACCACTATGTTGCAGTGTCATCACGAGTTTCTTGGTTAGGATGAAATGGAGCTAGGTGTCAGAACCCATTCTTCCCTGTGGTCTGTTAGATATTCATGTAACAATTCAGTAAATTGTATTTGTTTTCACTGGATCAGGCATTTAACAAATTCTTTTGTGGCCTTTTTAATATTATTTATCAAGGAAGATCTGTAGGTATTATATATCTGACTTCAGTCAGGTGCCTTGATTAGGTGGTCTTTTCCTGATTTTATAGCCATAGTTTTGGTGTCTAGAGTACAGATAAGCCAGCTTCCTGCAGCGTGCTATCTTAAGAAGACTTATTTCTGCCTGGGCCTGCTATACATTACACGAGCACATAAACAAACCACTATCTTGACATATACTTTCTTGGTTTTCTATGGAGAAATTCCTGTTGACAATCTTTACTGCTGAAGAGTTATGTCTTGTGTCTATGAAAGGCTGGAAAACAATTCTTCCAGCTCCAGCCATTCATCCCCATATAACATCCTCCAGTTCTTCACTTTCCAAAAAAGCGTCCTTTTTCCAGCTGGTTTTAAGAAAGTGAGATCCGCTTTTGCCATGAATTTAGCCCCTGGAGTGCATTAATCCAGATTACGAATTGCTCCAGAAGGCCGACGCTGAGTAAAGCACAGTCTTGATTCCCTTCCACACCACCCCCTCCGGCTGTTATTTCCCCCATGTTGAAGGTAGACAGACATGCCACATCTTCCTGGTGCCCCTGCGCAACACTGTGGCGCCACATCCTAGGAGACCGCTTTTTCTGGGAACCGACATTTATTGAGTGGCTACTGTGTGCCAGATACTGTATTTGATATTCACAGCAAGGCCGTGAGGTAGGTAGATTAAATCTAATTTACAAATCAGGAAACTGAGGCTCAGAGAGTTCAAATAACTGTTCGGCTCAGTCTCACTTGGAAGACTTTGCTTCTTCTAGTACGTACGCCCAAGAACTTTCTATATATTCTTCTTTAAGCACAACGAAATTGGCTTAGACCACTGTTCATTTATTTTTGACGAAGTGTTCACTTATTTTCACCTATTTTCCAAGCCCACGGTGCTAAGGTGTTAATGAGTGATTTTCCCTTTCTCAGATGCGTTTGCATTTTAGGAGTTCCCATTCACCTAATCAATAACTATTTGCTAGGTTGATACCTGAGCATCAGTGGAGAGGCAGCTTAGTATGGCTATTAGGTGTGGGCCCTGTGGGGACAAGTTGCCTGGGTTTAAGTCCTGGCTCTTCCTCTTCCTAGCTGTATTAACTTGTTTAACTTCTTTTTAGTTACTTATTTCTTGTTCAAACATGTTTATCTTATTGTGGTAAGAACACTTAACATAAGATCTACCCTCAACACATTTTTAAGTGTATAATACATGATTGTTAACTGTGGGCACATGTCACACAGTCGATTTCTAGGGCTTACTCATCTTGCTGAACTGAAACTCGATGATCTTTGGTTAGTTAATCCCCTTTCTCCATCCCCTCTAAGTTGCTTCATGCCTGTGCCTCATTTTGTCAATGTCATTGTTGTGAGACATAGGAAGTGTTCGGCAATGTTCTTTGAGAGAGGAGTGACAAGGCAGGCGTGTCCTCTGTGCCAGGCACAGGGAATGCCCGGGGTCACGTGAGTCAATTCAGATCTCTAATGATACAACTTTGGCTACTTCAGGGAAGATTTGTTTGGCAATAGTAAAAATATAATAAAATAGCCGAAATGCACACAACACTTAGGTCAGGTTTGAAACTAAGCGCTTTACGTGGACTATATCACGTAATCCTTGACAATTGTACGAGGAACATCATTCCCATTTCACACAGGAGGGCCAGGTGGCAGAACTGGGATTTGAGTCCCAACAGTCTGACTGCAGAGCCTACCTGTACTGAATGCAGCTGCTTGCTGGGGTGTTTGCCTGTGCTGCCAGCCCAGTGTTCTCACACAGTTGCCTCTCAGGGTCCCTCAATGTCCTCCTTCCCCTCCCCCCTCCCCACCCCGTCCCGCCATGCTCTGGCCTTATGTCTCATATTAGTTCACAGTGACATATTGCCAACTAGAAACACAGTTTTTTTGTTTTTTTTTTTTAAACCAGTGGGGGCTGTGATTCAAGAGCTTTGTGCTGATGAGCAATGGGACACCCGGCTGAGGCTGCTGTTTGCAGAAGGGATACACAGGGAAGAAGTACAAGGAATTTGGCCAAATGTGAATATTTATGTTTTTCCAGATAATTAACTATGGCAGCTTGTAAATGAAATATTTGCCATTGCTTGTGAACATTACCCAGTGTAATGTTATCTTTTGATTAAACAACATATGTTCTTCAATAATGCATATGGATGAGAGATAAAGAGAAAGGTACCAAGATGCTCATAATTCTGAATTTCTTAGATTTGGTGGGTGTCAGCCAGATTCTTATGTATTTCAGGACTTTCAAGGGGGAAAGAGAGGCTAGGAGTCTGTTGATTTTGCATTGTTTCTTTTTCTAACCCGCCTACAAACAATATTGTCAGTGATAATAATGTCACTAATGCTACATGGAAAGAGTGCTGGGTAGTGGGAAAGAAAATGTGCAATTTCATGACTTAGGTTTTGGTTTGACTTCTCAATGAAACTTGTTTTCTAGGTCGGTGGATCTTAAACTTTAGCCGTATCAGCATCACTTGGCAGCCTTGTTAAGCACAGGCTGCTGGGCTCCAACTGGAGCTTCTGATTCAGTAAGTCTGGGGTGGGGCCCAGGAGTCTTCATTTCTAACAAGCTCCCAGATGCTGCTGGTGCTTCCGGCCCAGGGGCTATACTTCAAGAACCACTAACCCAGGTTAAGGTTTGGATTGTGCAGAACAGCATGCGAAGGTATAGGTTGACCAGAGAGCCCACTGTGATATCCAAGATGTATTTATTCTAACATACGCTGGGAGATTCGCACACATTTTTATTTATCAAGGGTAAGTGTGGTTTGATGAAACAGTGTCTGGCATAAAATCAACTTGCGGTTAGCCAAAAATGGTAAAGCAGACTCTAGTTATGAACTTGCAAGTTGTTTTCCTTGCTGCTGTCATCAGCAGATCCTCAGAAACACACAAATAAACAGCATCAATTGAAAAGTGCCCATCTGTGGGCATCACGGTGCCCAGTGGAGCCTTTGCCCTCTGTGCTGATTGGTCCATTGGTTGGCGCTGCCATCTCCATTCACAATTATTTTCTGCAACAACTCAGCTCTTCACAGGCTTAAATTCTCAGGAAAAGCACTTCTGAAGGGTAGAACCATTGCATAGTTTTTTTGGTTATTTTGAGTGATATTATCAATATTTTAGCACAGTTACAAATATTACAACATACCTAACTCAAACCAAATCTAACATGAAAATATGACAACCAGATTGTCTGTACCATGGCTCACTGAGTAGTGTCCTATGATCAACAAATATATTTCTGGAATAAGTCCAGTCAGACCCAATTTTAAATGGACGTTAAAACCATGGCGCACCAGCTCCACATGGTTAGCGAAAGAATTCCCCTAGGACTCATGGATCCTTTCTCTTCGTGCAACCTTGGGTGACTGAATCAGAATCATCCTCCTGGTGTCAACTTTAATTCTATTTTCTGACCTAGGGCATCACGAATAACATGTCAACTTTAATGAGCAGATGAATTGTCCAGGATGTTGGATTCTGAAGTGAGAACTCTGAACATCTGTAGAACAACATGAGGACGCTGAAGGTTAGAAATGTGCGGCTCTGGCACGTTGACTATTTTGAGTTAAAGACACTTGAGAACCAGCAGGAGCAAGGAGATCACTCTGACCTTCCTTCTGTCTCTTAAAAAGCAGGAGATGAAATTCCCACGTGAAAGATGTCCTCCTTGTTCTGGAAAGAAAGTGTCATTCTTATCATCAGGGATGGGAAGTTGAGGCTGAGGGAAGTCTGTACAAACCTTATTAGACTAATTCTAATTCTCCTAGCCAGTTCTCCACACAACTAACCACCCCAGCCCAAGTCCCTTTGCCTTGTCATATTTTCACAATTTGCTACTCTTTGTCTAATTCAGTCTTGTAAGTGTTTATCTCTAACTTTGTCTTTGTGTCCTCATGTCCTCATGAAGGCTCTTGTACCACGTAAAACTTACATAAAATAAATTTGTATGCTTTTCTCCTGTTGTCTGTCTTATGTCAATTTTATTTTCAGGCCCAGCCAAGAAACCCTAAAAGGGTAGAGATAATATTTTCCTCCCCTATAACACTGAGGTAAATAATTAACAATTTTGCCTTGGTCAGTAGTTCTCAGCTGGGGGCCGTTTTGCCCTCTCCCAGGAGACATTGGCCGTGTTGGCTGGAGACATTTTTGGTTACACCTGGGGAGTTGATGCCGGCATCCGTGGCTAGAGGATGTTGGTAAACACCCTGCAATGTGCAGGAGAGACCCGTGGTGGAGAACTGCCCAGCCCTGAGCCTCCATTGTGCTGAGGTTGAGGAAACCCTGGCTTGGGGTATATGGGCAGGGAGCTGAGATGACCTCGGTTCATTATGTGCCTTAGAAAGGGTAAGTCGGCGCAGCCTGTGGTGTCTCCATTTCCAACTAAGGTACCCAAGAGGCCCACACAGTGGCTCGGGGGCAGCTGGTGCTGTCAAGCCAGCCAGGCGGAAGACGTGGGCAGGCAGGACAGTCTGCTCCGGCCCTTTTGCGAGGCAAGGCTCCTGCCATCATCCCTCAGGATAAAATCCAGCCCTTGCCGGCAATGCAGCGTTGACTTCAAAGTCTGAGAAACAAACAGGCTCTTTCCTGTCATCATCGTGTGGAGCTGTGGAAGTCATTAAACTGCATTTTGAAGGCAGAACGGTGATTTCTTTCCCTTAAAACACCGTGTTCAGTTAATTTATTCTGACTGGATGTGGAGCAACCCAGTGCCGGACAGTGTGTGGAAATACATGCCTAGTCCTCATTATCTCTAATGGCAGTTTCAAAGCGGCTCACAGATTTAGTGTCCTATTTGGTCTGACTTGTATAACACCTGTCAGTAGGCTGCTTTCCTGCTATGTCGTTAATATTCAAATAATGCAATTTAAAGGTCAAACTGTGCAACAGTAAATACAGCATTCCGTTTCTCTAGATGGTGATGCAAGGGACTAGGAGTGGAGACTTGCAGGAAATAGCCAAAAGGTAATAGTCCTACTGAGGAGAGAGAAGAAGCCACATATATTTTCATTGCATTAATATAATTAATAAATTAAGAAATCTGCTTCTCTTTTTTTTTTTTTTCTGGACAGAAGTCTATGTTATTGGGTTGAATTGTTGCAAAGTCAACCCACAGGGGATGAGGTCTATCGAGACTAGCCCTGAGTGAACGGGAGCAGCTGGAAGGCTTGCCTCAGGGTTCCCCCTAGGCTCCTGCCTGTCCCCCTCCCTCTGCCTGTCACTCACCTTCTTCTCTTCAGTGCCTCTCTTCTTGGTCCTCTGTCCCCTTTGCCTAGAGGGTGCTAGTCTCCGCCATTGTTACTTCGGAAAGGAGCTCTGCCGCAATCTGAATGTTTGTGTCCGCCCCCCCTCCTCCCCGCAATCATATGTTGAAACCCTGACCCCAAAGATACGAAGTTAGGAAGTGTGGCCTCTGGGAGGGCTCTACCCTCATGAATGAGATTAGTGTCCTTATAAAACAAGTTCAAGAGAGACTCCTTACCCCTTGCACCACATGAGGACACAGCAAGAAGGTACCATCTATGAACAGGAAACGGGCCCTTTGCCAGACACCAAATCTGCCAGTAACTTGACCTTGGACTTCTCAGCCACTGGAGCTGTGAGCAATAAATGTCTGTTGTTTATAAGCCACCTAGTCTCTGGTATTTTGTTGTATCAGCCAGGCTAAGACAAGTTCATTAACGAATTTACAAATGATGTTGATATAGAAATGGTAGTAAATATTTGCCAGAGTTTTGCCACCCAGCATCCTTCCACCACCCCTTGCTCCCGTCAGGTCTTGGTGCTACAGTAAATCCAGGTGCCTGGCTCCCCGATGGGTGACAGAAGATTTACATTGTCCCCCTCCAACTGGGGAGACTTAGGAAGTAGGATAAATTCACCCCAGTGGCTTGTGAGCACAGTCTTCCTGCTTTTTTGAGTTCTACACCTTTCTTGGTTCCCTCTATAGTGGTTCATTGATTCTCCGACCTTCCTAGAGCTGCCCTTCCAAGAACTTCCTTTTGCCTAATAAAATAGAATTTTGGTGAGGCTTGCTCTGTTATCTGAGAGTTTTGTCTAAAGACCAAAGCTGAGAAGCAATATTTGACAAACATTCCACAAAATCAAACTAGTTTTGCAAACTTTAGCCCTTCAGCTACCTCTTGCCTTTGTAAGAAGGGCCGTATTGGTTTCCTGTTGCTGCTGTAACAAACTTTAACAAACTTGGTGGCTGAAAACAACATATTTATTGTCTTATGGTTCTAGAGGTCAGAAGTTAAAAATGGGTCTCCCTGGGCCAAATCGAGGCGTTGGCAGGGCTGCCTTCCTTCTGGAGGCCCTGAAGGAGAACTCTGTTTCCTTGCCTTTTCCAACTTCCAGAGGGTGCCCACATTCCTCAGCGTGTGTCCTGCTTCCATTTTCGGAGCGAAGAACTGCATCGCTCCAGCCTCTGCTTTTGTCTTCACTTCTGTTTCTCTGCCACTGACTTCCCTGCCTCCCACTTTCACTTACAAGGACCGTTGCGATTACACTGGGTCCACTCGGATAATGCAGGATCTTCCCCCCTGGCAAGATCCCTAGCTACAGTTGCAAAAATTCTTTTGCCATGTAGGGTCACATATTTGTAGGTTCCGGGAATTAGGAGGAGGTATCTTTGGGGGACCATTATTCTGCCTACCACAAAAGGGAGAGGTTTTCTTTTTATCAGATTTGTTTCCTGTATAATTTTTCTTTGCTTTTCTCCTTTTTCTGCACATTCATTTGTTGTTGTTGTAACATAAGACACAGATCCAGAAAATCAAAACTTTCAGCCTAGTGAATTATTAAAAGGCAAACACCGTTTTCACCACCATCTGGTGAAGAACAAAACTTTGCCAACCACCCCGGAAGCTCTCTATGTGTTCTATCCCAGATGCAGGCCCTTCCCTTCTTCCAAAGATAGTCTATAGCAACTGCATCCTTGCATTATGTTATGGCTTTATCACCCAAGTGTGCATCCAGGCATTATGGTTTAGTCTTACTTATATAAAAAACATGACATGCCTTTTAAATCTCTTTTAATTTACAAGTTCCATCCTACCCCTTTCTTTCCCTTACGATTAATCTGTTGAGCTTTTTGACCAGTACAGCTTTCCACAGTCCGAATTTTGCTGATTGCATATGCAAGGCACAGTTCAACGTGTTCCCATGTACCCTTTATTTACTGCGAATTGGCATCTGGATTCAGAGGCTTGATCTGACTTAGCTTGGATCTCTTTGGTGGTGATGTGTTCTGTCAACAGGAGGCACATAATGTCTGTCTTTTGTTCTTTTGATGTCACTCCTGTTGCTCAAATCCCAGATTCACTAATTTATTAGAGGTTACAAGATGGTGATGTTCTAATGACATCATTTTCTATACTGGTTAAAAGAGGGGAAGATTTGTGGATCATGAATATTTGTGGATGTGGCACTTTACAACCACCCCACCCACTGCCTGCCAAGTCGTGTGAGGATGGTTTCTAGACCCCTCTAGATGCATCCAGAGTGCAGGATCTCATAAGCTCTCCCTTTGCTGCTGCTAGAATGAGGACATGGAAGAGCCCTCAGCAGAACCTGAGGTGTGCCTTAGAGTTTGGGGTGAAAGTGATGAAGATATATGGCTGCTTGGTGCCACAGCTGACGGCAGGGTAAGGAGAGAGGGCTGCAGTGGCAGCAAGTCATGGCTCCAGTGGGCCATGTGGACCCCATGGAGGATAGCTGGGCTAGAGCCATGCTGGGGTGCCCCGACCCATGGGGGCTGCTCACTTGGACTAGGAGACTCCAGCACAGTCAAGCACTGTGAGCAGCCTTGTTGGAATGGGATCTGAGAGGCAGCCCCACGAGATCAGGGAAGCAGACATTGCCTGTGACTGTGTGGAGATATCCTCACAAGGGGACCCTCAAAAGCCCCCTTCCAGAAGATAGCAGCATTTGTATATCTGCTGCGCAGACCTTTTCACCTTTACCTTTTGTGTCGACCCAGAGAACCAGAAGCAGAGCAGTGGGTAGGAGGAGGAGTGCAGGAGGCAGGGGAGAGAAAGTTGGAAGAACAGAACACACCCACCCATTGCACCCTACAGCTGACCACACATTTGTGTGTCTTCCCTGAGTTGCAGGTGAGGGTAGGAGCTCAAACAGGGGTGAGAGACTAAAGTCTTCATGCAGCAAGTTGGACCAGACTGTACATGCCTGAATACGACACTGTTTGTCAATACTTAAAGAAGACAGCTGCAGGGTCTGGCCAAGTTGCTGCCAGGGAGGAGGGAGCCCCCTAGAAGATATTTGTAGTGAGAGGAATAAAAGATCTTTTTCTTGATTGAACCCTACCAATTATTAAACTGCTTTCACTTAAGTTACTCAGAGTTAGTTGCCAGAGTTTATTCTTGGTGGTTGAAACCAAAGCACCACACAAAATACAAGTGTTTCATGCCTCTCAGAGATATCTGCATTGCAATTCAGCATAACTTTTTAAATTCAAGGTTAGATTTTTCTGGTATCTTTTACAAGGCGGGGATGTGGGCAGAGGAGGATCTTTTTAGAGAAGAATGTCATACTCCTTTACGTAATAAAACACACTTAATCTTTCCTGTGCTTGGGGCCTTCCATACCTTACCTAGTGCTGTTGGGATAGAGGAGTGGGCAGGAAGGCCCACCACCGCGGCCAGCTGTGCTCTGTGGCTCTGTCTGTGACAGGCACATGGCTCCTACTTTAGTTCATGCAGGCTGCTATAAAAAAATACCATAGACTGTGGGGCTCACAAACAACAGAAACCTCTTGCTCACAGTTCTGAAGGCCAGGAAGTCCAAGATCAAGGCACTGGTGGATTTGGTGTCTGGCAGGAGCTGCTTCCTGGTTCATAGATGGTGCCTTCTTGCTGCGTCCTCACGTGGTGGAAGGAGAGAGCTAGCTCTCTAGGGTCTTTTGCATAAGGGCACTAATCCCAATCATGACAGCTCTACTCTCATGATCTACTTTGGGGGAACATAAACATTCAGACCATAGCAACCCCGTTCTAGGTTACTCAATGACTGTAAGACCTAGTTTCCTTACTTGTAAAATGGGAATAATATAAGCATATATAATGGTGAGAATTCAATGAGATGCCATGTATGGAATAGCTTTTTAATCTGGAAAGGGGTATGCAAGCAGGGAAGATTTTTTTAAATTTAATATTTGAATAGGTAATATATTTAACATACATCAAAAAGGTAGAAAAAGTTCCCTTTATTCCTGTCTCTCAAGCACTCAGTTCTCATGTCAGTTTCTACAGGTATTCACTGATATTATTATATTTTCTTTATGCATAGACAAGCAAATACCACCATATATTCTTATTTTTCTCCCTCTTTTTATTCAAAGCTAGCATACCATATACTTATCCTTTTGCAACTTGTTTTTTTTTTCTCTACTTAAAAATATATCTTGAATATGCTTACATATTGACATAGAGCTAATTCTTTATTTTAACAGCTGGTTTTATTAGTCCTCTATATACGTCTGGGTTGTTCCCAACATTTCCTTATTCAGATAAAGCTGCAAAGAAGCTGTGTGCACGCAGGCACAATTCTTCATAACTTTTAGAATAGTCTTGGTCTAGAGTTGCATTTCTCTCCTTGGGGCACAATGAGCCTACCCCTAGGGAGAAGGGGCTAATATTACTCCTTCTCGTACTTTAGAGCACTTTTCTCGTCCAAGGGACGGGCATAATAACAACCACCCACAAAGCTGTTGTGAGGCTGAAATGAGATTGGAACCGAGTTCCCAGCACACAGGCACTCTATAAATGTTAGACACATGGCTGTTCCTCTAGCAAGGATTTTTGATGGCCCTTTGCTCAATTCAATTCACTATTACAAAGTGAAATATAACAGGGGCCAGAGGAGCAGTAGCTGAACAAAACCATGTGTGCACGGCCACTGTTCATGGTTTTGTGGTCTCAGAGGCCCAATGACTCCATTTCTTAGTGCTGGGTAAACATGTCTGATGCTGGGACAGCTCGCCCTGCTGGCCCCTAGAGGTGAGCACAGATTGGCCAGATACCAGCAGTTAGGTGGCTTGTGGGAAGGCCCGGGCCATAAAACAGCAGAGCATGTTCAGGGCAAAGTTAGAAAGTTGCTGGGGAGAGGGAGTGACACTTTTAGAGAGAGGCAGAGGGGGTGGCTGAAGAGCGAGGTCAAAGAGCCAGGCAGTGAACAGACCATGCTAGGTCTTGATTGCCCAGCTCAAGGTTTTAAACAGTTTCAAAAGCTATGAGATACCGTGGAGGATTTTAATTAAGAGTGTGACTTAAAGTGTGTCCGCATTTGCATGTAGAAAGAGCACTCTGCAACGGGTGGAAACAGACGCAAGGGGAAGAGGTCAGGCAAAGAGCAAGGCTAGCGGCCTCCCTGGAGACAGTGACAGTGGGAACGAACAGTGTGACCCCTGAGAGTGCAGAGTGTGGGAGCTGGTGGTGGGGAAGGGAGAAGGCAGGGGGCAGAGTCTGGCATGACTTCCTGGTCTCTGGCTTCCTGGCTGTGTGGATGGTGGCACGTGTCTTGAGTTGACTGCACAGGAAGAGAAGCTGGTGCTGCGTGAAGGCTGAGGAGTTCTATGTGGCGGTGAGCTTGGGTGGCCCGAGGGCGTCCCAGATGGAGATGTCCAGGAGGCAATTTGACATGTGGGTCTGGCTCAGGAGAGACAGCAGAGCTAGCAATGGCACGGACCAGTCTCCTTCACATTCGCTTGCTATTGTTATTTATTTTTTGGGAAGTGTTATTTTCTCTCTTTCTGCACCCTCTCCCACCCTTCTAACGCTGCTTTTCCCCAAGCATGGAGACCATGCCCCCCAAGCCCTGGTACTCTTAGCCTGGCATTTCTCACCCCGTGGGCCCTTGGTGACTATCACTACCTGCTTGATGGAATAGAGACTGGCTCTTCACATCTGAAAGTAGGAAGCTGGTATTTCTAGCCTCTGATGGATGCTGAGTCCACTGACTGCAATCACATGTAATGAAGAGATACATTAAATGTTTCCTCCTTTGATTACAGGAATAATTATCAATTATGCAGCTGTTTGTTTCATCAGCATATCAGCAGGTCTCCTGACTGGAATTAAACTGTGTCCTTTCAAAGCATCCACGGCAGATTTGCACCTCTCCCTCTCACTCACACGTGCCCATGGTTTCTTCATCTAATGGAATTAAATAACTGCTGTCCTCTCCCTTCCCTGCGAATGTCTACAAAACGGTAGGCACATGCCCTGGTAAGAAACCCAGTTGTAGAGCAGAAAGTGAAAGCCCTTTCCATGTGTCTTCTCGAACATTGCAGAACAAGCACTGTGGCATAAATTGCCCCAAATTCATCAGTTCTCGCATATCATCAAAGAAGAAGAAAGACTTTTAATGGGATGAGTGAATTTCCGTCAATTCAATAGCTCCTTTGAAAAAACCCTCACATTTTCTGCTGCCATAGAAACCATCTCTTTCAAGTGGGTTGTAAATAAAAACAGGGCCCTCTGGCTTCATGTTTAGATTATATGTGTATTCTCTTTTCAATATGAAAAAGTACGCCTTATTTCTCTCCGAGGTGTCTGGTCTGTTGATCTTACTCTCGTTGTGCCTGATTGTAGTCATTGGGAAAACTTAAATTAGTCTTCTAGGCTAAGAGACAGGAAATGCATGGAATTTAAAGGTGCCAATATTCATTTTAATGTGGGCTTCGTGTTCTAAGAGCCGATGAATCATGGAAAAGAATAACAAAAAAACCACTCCCTCTTTCCCTAAGCACGGGAAGGCGGTGTCATCGATCTGTGCGGAATTGCTCACAGAACTCCTGTGACATGAAGGCTGTTGCTGTTTTGAGACATTTCATCTGTTTATCACAATCCGTTTTGTGAGGAGAATCAAGTATTTCATTAGAGCAGATGAGGGCTGCCTTCAGGTGGATGTTTGCCCTTTGCAGATCTGTCTTGGGTTTTGACTGGCAGTTCTTGAATTAAGGAGGGGAGCAGGGTGGCAGGGATTGCTCCTGCCATCAGGTGACACCCGCCAAGCACCGACAGCGACAGCAAGGTATTCTGGGAGTCTAGGACTTGAAAGCTTTTTTTACTAACCTTTAGGTAAAGCAAAATGTGATTTCGAACATTTAAAATGCACCTCAGGAAAATGTCACCTTTAAAAAACTGTCTATTTACCCTTGGATTTAGTTAAATGTTCCTTTTTTGCATTCCTGTAGACTCCATCTTGTCACTCAAACAATATTGAAATTATCTGTTTATGTTTTGTCTCACCCACAAATTGTCCACTTGTAAAGGGCAGAGACAGTGTCTTATTCATTCTTGTACCCCCATGCCCAATCTAGCGTCTTGCACATAGTAGAGCCTCAATAAATATCCTTCAAATTGAGCTTAAATGAGCTGAACAGCCACACCCCATGACTTGGAGTGAGCTTCCCAAGGGCAGGTGCAGTGTCTCATTTATCTTTGGAATAATTATGAAGACAATAGCTAATATTTATTGGGTGCTTTCATGTATTATTAATTCTAATCCTTGGTCAGTTCTATAAAGCATATTCTATTTTTGTCCCCATTTTCCAGATAATGAAACTGAATCAGAAAGGTCATTTACTTGAGTTTGTGTTGTTAGTAAGTGGTAGATCTGGGATTTGAGTCCAGACCCTGTAATTCCAGAGTATGCGGTTAGTGCCGTGCTGTTATGCTGCCTCCTAGGCCCAAGAGTAGTTTTTTGTTTAGAGAAGATATTAATAGATGTTTGTTACATAACAATAAGTGTCATAGAAATCCTGGAAGCCCAAAGTCATCAGATGTGTTGGGTTTGCTTTTTAGAAGTAGTCGACACCTCGTTTCTCAGGGTCCCCCTGGATGATATTTAGGACACTATTGTAATTGTGGAAGGTGTTCACAAAACTCTGGTTCTCATCCTTCCGGAGACATAGTAGAATTCACTTCTTCATTGAGCTCTGTCATGGCCATATGACTTGCGTTAGCCAATGGAATTTGAGTGGAAGTGAGATGTGTCACTTTCGGGCAGAAGCTTTGAGGGTCAGCGTGCCCTTCGCCATGTTCTCTTCCCCCTGTGGCAGTGAATGTGGACATAAGGGCCAAGGTGGTGCCTTTCTCAGCCTGGGTCCCCAAGTGACCTCAATACAGAGCCCCTTGACCATCCATGCTGGTCTTGTGTGGTGTGAGGGAGAGACAAACCTTTTTGTGTTGTAAGTCATTGACACTGGGAGTTTCTTGTCAGTGTAGCATAACATCACCCATCCTGACTCATACGAATATCAAATGCTAGCGCTTTGAATTCAGCCATCTGGATGTCACTGGCAGTGGTGGGGGGTCGAGGTACAGAAGTTCTTCAGAAGATCCTTGGCAATTCAGTAAATATTAAATTGTTTCTCCTACTATTCCCCTTTAGACTTTAGGTAAAAGAGTCTTGTCTTAACTAGGATGTTCTTGATGGTTCCTATTAGACATAACTCCTTTCAGAGTATTATTAGTATGGTAACTTTTCTGTATTTGGCTGTGTCTTAGGTTGGTTCCTGAGAAACAGACCCAGAGAGGAAGATTCATGCTCAAGTGCTCTATTAAAGAAGGGCTCCCAGGGCAGACCAGGAGGCTGTGAGGTGGCAGGCTAGGGGAGGGTTGGAAGTCAGGCCAGGGCGTGGTCTCAGCTAAGTCTTCAGCATGATCCCAGATCACGGTAGTTAAATTACATTTCAGTGTTTTCTAACCTGGATGCAAAGGAATTAGGGTCCCCTGCTCCCTCACTTGACAGTCATCAGTTAATAGTTGTCCCATGGGGGGCGGGAGGTAAACTGCCAGGCATTGGCTTTCTGGCAGGCTGAGGTCTTCCTCCAAAGATGTGCAGGTGTTGGCTTTTGAAAGCACACCAAAATGAGGAGGAAGAATATGCATGAAAAAGTCTATTTTTCAACATTTCTTAGTTTGGGCCCATTTTTAACTATCTTTGCTTAGACATCTGTAAAGGAGAAACCAAAGATTGGCCTCCCCATTTGTGTGTGGCAGTGCCAGACAGAGAGACACAGAGATGCAGAATGACCTTCCTGTCATCAGGGAGGCGGTCGTGATGAAAGATGAACTTAGCGCTTGTAACTTCTGAATTCTGTGTCAGTCGGAGAATTGTCCACCAGCTTCTGGACATTCTTGGCATCAGAGTTGAATGTTCAAACTGTAAGTGGGCTCTACTTAATCAAATCTGACAGGCAGAAGTCTAAATAGACCACAAGGACAAATTAGGGTATGTCTAGTCACGTTAAGCAAGCATTTGCTAAACTGAAAGAGCAAATACCAGCAGTCCTGGAGACAGTCTTCAAGATATCAAAAATAATAATCTCATTGTGTAGATTATTTTGCAAAAAGGTTTACCAAATGAAGGTGGAGGTTTTCTTTCTTTTTAAGTTTTTAACAATGACTTATGTGGGGATCACAGTGTTGTTTTATCCTAGATGGGATGTGGAGAAAATGACCTTTTGAGATCACTCAGAGGTGGTCACACTACAACAAACTTGGGATTCCACCCCGGTGTGATCAGAACTGTTTATGTACCACACCAAGCAATCCATGAGCATATGGCAGAACACAGACACTGACAAATGTGTGGATCACAGCACTGTGTTTGTGCGACTTCTGTTTTATACATCTGTCGCAGGGGAAGAATGAAGCCTGTGATTATCTTTATCTTAGACTAGCAAATGACTGTGTAAAAATAGGGGAAAAGGCAGACACTGTATTTACCAGAAACTCATAAACCACCAGAAGCTGTAAGTAAATGTGTGAAAATCAATTTCTTACTGCTTGGGAATGTTAGCAACATTTCAGTTGTAACTGCAAATAATGTGAGATATAAAAACACGTACCAAATATGCTTCTGTTTGGAAATGCTTTAAACTTTGGTCTTTATCAATAGCTCTAAATCTCTTCACTCCATAAAAAGTTCTGACATTTTATTTCCAAAATATTCTTTTTTCCTTTTGGCACACTGCTCTTTTGCTCCCTTACCCACTTGTGTAACAAACAATCATACAAACAAACAAACGTCACCCCAAACCTGTAGAGTTCACTGTGCTGTACTGGCCCCAACTCAAAAGTTGTCTGAACTTCTAGCAGAATCATTTTCAACATGCTGTACTTTGCTGTTCAGCTATCACACTTGTCATGGTTCTTTTTTTTTCTCTTTGAGATGGGTGTGTAGCAGAAATAAAATCCACTTTTTATTATAATTATGTTTAATCAGCAAGGGAACATGGTCATGCAATTGGCTTTTTTTCTTAGAGCTCTCAGATTCCTTTTCTCTTCATGCAGTCTTATTGGGTGAACTCGGTGGCACCTGCTGTAGCAAATTGTGCCTCTTGCCACTCAGTGCAGAAAGTGCATGTATAGTATGGTCCCTAGCAGGTTGGATTAGTAGGAAGTAGAGAGTTAAAGCTGATAAATACAGGTAGATGTGGGTATGGTGGTTCAAAAGTATGTCTGCAAATTCTTCAGTTCTCTTCCCTTCAAGAGTTGGAGCTTAGTCTCTGTCTTCCCTCCTCTGCCTGGAGTGTGGGCCAGACTTGGTGACTTGTTTATATAGAATAAGCAGGAGTGACAGTGACAGTGTGTGACTGCAGAAACTAGGTCACAAAAGGCGCTGTGTCTTTTTCCTTGCATGTGCTTGTGCTCTCTCTGTCTCTTCACTTTCTACCCCTCCCACCTTGCTCTATGTCCTGGAAGGCTGCCCGCCATGACTGTCTCAACTGGGCTCTCTTGTTCTCTGGTTTCTGTTGGCTTTGGAGAGAAGGCAACACCAGCAGGAGATAAGAGAGTGGGCGGAGAGAGGGGCCAGGGGACTGGCTCCCTGCCTGCTGGCCAGCGGGCTAGCAGTGGCAGTATCCAACCACTGAAAGCCAGCAGTCCTGCTGGCAGCCTTCCCTACTGCTAAGTCGGGCCTATAACTCTCTAATTGCTTCTTCAGTTCTAGGAGCACTAGGGGTTCCCTACTATTGCTGGCCTTCAGGTGCCTTGCCGTCTCTTCTTGGTTTCCCTTAACTCTGTTTACACCCTGAAAATAGTTCTCGATCACCCTTTTGAATATGCTATCTGTTTTTTGCCAGGACCCTGACTGACACATCCACCTGGGCTTTCTTTGGTGTTCTCCATTGCTCATGTACCACTAAGTAGAGAGAATTGCTTTGGCTTTGAGGGTTGTCAGTGACTACTATTTCTACTACTACTTCTATTTCTATTACTACTACTATTTATTCTTTATCTTCTACCTATTCCTCCTTATTTTAGCACTAGAAACTCCTTTCTGAATGAAATTTTATGATGAACCCAAGATATAAAACACACATAAAATTTGACAGAGAGACCTGCTCAGGTTGAAGGGGTGAAGAGGACAGGAGTCCCATCAGTATCATCTTCTATTCCTATTTTCCTCCAAGGCTATCCCTTGAGGCACCCTGGAGCAATCACAGGATTATGTGGAACCCAGTTTGAAAACTAACCCTTTAGCATGTTCTAGCTGCTGGGAAGGAATGTCGAGATATGATTCTGACTATATTACTTCTTTGCCCTCTGCCTTCTACTCTTCCCTGCTATACGCCACTTCAGATATCAAACTCCGATTTTCTCCTCCATAAATGTGAACACTCTGATAGAAATAGCTGTCATTTATTTGAGCAATTATCACTTACCAGGCACTATGTAAGGTCCAAAAGTAATCGTACAATATAGGTATTTTCATTCCTGTTTTACGAATGAAAAAACAGAGACTCAGAAATGTCAAATGACTTTCCCAAGGTAATACAACTAGTAAATGGAAAATCTAGGGTTCAGATTTACATCTGCCTGACTGGAAGCCTGTGGCCTTAACAACCACCTACTGGCACCCTCATCTCCCTCTTTTTTGTGAATTTAATTTTACCCTCATTATGATCCTGACCCTTAGCTTTTCCCTATTGTCTTCAGTTCTATCTTTGTTTGGATTCACTTATCCAGAAACCCTTAGTTGTCTGTGTCATGCCTTCACCAGGATCGAAAGTTTTCTGATTTTCCAAACCCTTAGAACCGCAGTCCCCAACCCTGGGGCTGTGGCCCAGTGCTGCCGCATGGCCTGTTAAGAACCAGGCCATGCAATACCACCTGAGCTCTGCCTCTCCACCGCCCTCCAGCCCCTTGGTCGGAGGAAAACTGTTATCCATGAAACTCAGGAAGTGGGCCGCACAGCAGGAGGTGAGCGGCAGGCTAGCCAGTGAAGCTTCGCCTGTATTTACAGCCATGATAGCCACCCCCCATCGCTTGCATTGCCGCCTGCGCTCTGCCTCCCCTCCCACGCCTACCCCGTCTGTGGAAAAATTGTCTTCCATGAAACCAGTCCCTGATGCCAAAAAGGTTGGGGACCACTGCCTTAGAATTTTGCCTGCTTTGACAATCCCTGACCATACACAATTCCCCAGTGTCTGCATTCTGTTTCCAGTAATGGTTTCCAGTATCTATTTTCAGGTGTGCGTTACTGGAGAGAACTAAGATGAGACCCTCTGAGTGTAGTAAGTGTCCATGCCCTCCTTTCTCATCTAGGTACTCACTTATGCAGGAGACTCCTTTCAGATCTGTCCTGTCTGTCTAGTCTGTTATGTTCCCCTTATACCCACTCTGTTATGTTTTTTTCCTAGCTTACGATCTTACCTTCTGCTTTGTTGAGAGGACTTAGGTCTTTCAAGGTGAGCACCCTCAAATGATTAATTCTCTTATCTTCATGTGTGTTAGGAAACATCCTCCAAAATGGTGGTGGTTCAAACAGGATAAAGTCTGTTTTTTCTTTTATGTATTGTTAGGAAGGGGGAGGTTCAGGGCTCTTTGTTGGCTCCAGGATTCTCAGGAACCCAGACGCCCTTCAGCTCGGTGCACTCCTGTACCTTGGGTGTGGTCTTTATCCTAATGACCCACCATGGCTGCTTCAGATCCAGCTATCACATTCACCTTCCAGCCTGTAGGATGCCAAAAAGGGAGAAAACAGGTACATTTCTCTGGTTAAGGACACACTCCAGAAGTCAAATACAACATATCATCTTATACTTCAGCCAAGAGTTAGTCCCATGACCTTCCTGAATGTGGTCTACTCTGAGAGGCCACGTAGCCATGTGCCCAACTAAAATGTCGAGGGTTCTCTAAGGAAGAAGGAAGAACAACAGGCGGTTTACCATGTCGCTTCATGATATCTCTCTGTAGTCAGCCATCCTCTGTCTTTAATTTTTATTTCCTGCCTAAGGAAACTCGGTCCCTTTTCTTTTCCAAGGAGGCACCTTTCCAATGTGCCTGTGATCCCACCCCTTCATAACCATTTGAAATGGCATTCTCACTAATGGAATTATGTTAAGTGCATTCATTTCTCTTCTTGTTTCTGACAACGGACATTTCCCCTGCATCTATCATTTATCGCATTTGTTTTCTTTAAAGCTGAAGTTATTCCACAGAGTTTTATTTATTGTGTTTAATAAATAGCAGGAGATTACTCTCCTGCCTATCTCTGACCCTTTTGGATCTTTTGAACTTGATTTAATTAAGAAAATGTGACCGTGTATAATCTTTTTAGGTGCTCTATTAATCTTGCTATTTAAAGGTCTATATATTGATTAGGAATACATTATTAGTCTCAGGAAATAGCACACCTGTTCCATTTCGTTTTGGCTGGGCTATTCAGATCCAAGAGATTACCTGTAATCTTGTACCAGAGAGGACGATTTGGAGGTAAATTTCCATTTTAAGACTAAATGTTAACTGGGGCCATGATCTGTGTCTGGGTCTTAATTTATCAAGGCGACTGAGTCAGGACACAGAGAGGCCGGTGCCACTGAAAGAAGAATTTTTATTACTTACATTTCCTGAGAAAAGGGGGCATGCCACGCCGGGCAGGGCCACATGGGGAAGCACCAGGTGCGGTCAGGAGGCAGACACAGGAGCCCGGGGAAGCCTGGCTCGGAGCCTTTACTGCGGTTCTGCGGGAAAGGCAAGGCCAGGAGGGGCGAACAGTTTAGGGTGGGCTAGTTTGAATAACTCCTGCAGGCTTTGGGGATTAGGGGGTGTCCTTAGCTGGCTCCGGGTGACTAGGGCAACAGGAAGGTGCCCTCCCTCCCGGCGTGTATGGGCCAGACGGAGGAGGCGCTTTGGAGTGTGGGCTCCGGATTGGTTGGTTTGCACGTGAGGGGCGTGTTCCTGCCCGGCCCTTTGTTATCTCTAAGACTAGGCGCCCTGGGAGTGGGAGGGGCAGTCTCTTGTGGGCCTGCAAAATTTTAAAGATATAAAAACATCATAAGATACAGAAAATTTAAAAAAAAAAACAACATGATTAATACAGCCCACCATCATTCTCTTTGTTCTCTTTTTTTCTCTCGCTGTCAGATCGTTATTTCTCCTAAAGTTCAAACTTGAGCACTCTGCTTCTCTTTCTTTACGTATTTCCAGTCTGGCGCTGTCCTCGTGCACCCCAGGGCTTGAGTCAATGCCCCCGGCTACCCAGGGTAGGCATATGGCCTTGGCCGAGTTAGCGTTTCTCCCGGGGCTTCTGTTTCCTCAGCTCTAAAATGGGGCTGGGCGTGGGGAGCTTTCTTTTTCCTCCAATCCATACCTTTATTTCAGAGCCTGTAACCAGACCCTGCAAAGGAACCCCTTCCTAAGGCAAGGCGTGGAGGGTATTCCCCGTCTCAAAAATGTTTTCCCTGGAGAACGGAGGAGGGAAGATGGAGCATCTCTGGGTCAGATAGGGAAGGAAGGGCAGGGAACGGATTTCAAAGCTCTGCACTTTCCAGTTGAGTATAGGCACACTAATTCTGCTTATACATTAGCCCTGGTGGGCATTCGTTTTAGGCCTCCGTAATATTAACGTCCTCTCCTTCCCAGCACAAGCCGTTCAGGGCAGCGTGGCAGGCATTCGCTAATTGTCTTGCTTATTTCCACCTCCGTTTTTTCTCATGCTCTCTCTCTTCCTTCATGCCCTCTCTCCATCCTCTTTCCTCTTACGCATGATCCTCAAGGCCCGGTGCTTATACTCCTGATTTTCTTCTCTGAATTTTCTGGCCTGCATTGCGTTCTATTTTTGGGCTTAGAGTCAGTACTATACAATGACTCCTTAACTAATCAGAATTGTTACACATGTGTTAGTTTTTCAAATTGGACTCTAAGTTGTGGGTGGTTGGGAGCTCCTTCTTGGAAAACCCTGCTGATGTGTTAGGTGTCTATGGTCAGGGTATACACGGGTCATTTGCTGCTCCAGACCTCTCAGTGTTACACTGTTCTTCCTCCTGCCTCAGCTGAGAAAGAGGTTCTAAATTCCTTGCTGCTTTGTAATCCAGTGCTTTCCCCCATACAGTCTCCTACCTTGTGGCATCTGCTCCACCTCCACCGCTGTTTTATCTTACTTTCAAACTCAGTCAGTTCTGTAAGCCTTAGTTTATTTGTACGGCTCTCCCTGGCTGTCAGCCCCTGAGGGCAGCAACTTGCAATGCGTGGTACACAGTAGGTGCTCAAGAACTGTTGTTAGTATGATTGAGTGAATAAGAGGCCCAGCTGGCTTTTCGCATGTTATATCCTCCTCCATTCAGACCTCACCATCCCTATTTTATCTTGAAGGCTGATGTTTTACCAGCACAGAGAAGAACAGAGTGTGCCATGAATTATGGATTCCATTTGATCCTTGCAGAGACAATCTGAATATTTTCTCTGTGGGTGCTTGAGTGAACCAAATTAGCCCCATGCTTGTCAGATTCTTCCCTCTCTTTGTGCTGCAGATGAAAGTATAAGGAGTGAAAACTGGAACTCTCTTGACCTTTTCAAGTCTTCAAATAATGATTTTCTAGACAGATAAGACTAAATTGGTATTGGATGTCAGCTCGGGAGCAAGAAGGGTGGCTGTTTATGGGCTGTGTGCGTACTGCTCACTGCTTCATTTCTTCTCTTCTGCTTGCTGGGGAAAATTAAAACTCTGATGGTCATATTAGGTGGTCCTAAGCCTCTGCCCCTTGCCTGCTGCTGCAGATGTGAGCATTGAGAATTAGGCTTATCTTCTGGCTCAGGTGAGGTGGTCGATAATTTGAACACTTGAAGAAATAACTGAAGTAATAAGATCCTTAAATTAAAGGGCTAGTGAATTGTTAAAAGAGGGAGGCAGAGAGAGAGAGAGAGAGAGAGAGAGAGAGAGAGAGAGAGAGCAACAACCCAAACCAAAACAAAAGCAAACAAACAAAAATCTTTATCCTGGGCTTCCTAGCCACAGAGCAAAGAGTCACCTACCTGGAATAAAGTAGAGGACACTGTCAAAATTATCTCCTTCAGCAGGCTGCCTTCCTACCTGAACTGCCTCTATTTCTCATTCCTTTGAGTTCAGGTATCTAAAATGGGGCGTATGTTAACCAGGAGACATTCCGCTGTTGGCAGGTTTAAATACAGCTCTCACCCGTTGTTTAGCTGGGCTGGAAGAGCTGGACCATGGACCAGGTTTTTCTTTAGGGAGAAAGGAGGCTGCCAAGGTCCAGAAGACAAGTGCTTTTGTTGCGTTACGCGGTAAAACAATTGGAAAAGAGAGATCAGTGGGTGTGGGAAAGATAGGTAGCTGACTTCTCAATGTTACCGTGACTAGCTAGGGATGGCCTCTTCAAAGCACCCTTATTGAGGGCTACTAGTTAATCCATATGTATTGGGTGCCTTAACATCTTGGGGGAATGAGAATTGAAAAGCCAAATGGAAAACTGAAGTCATCTGACTTTGTTTAGTTTGTAGGTGGGCATCATTATAGAATGCACTTTTCCTATACCTGCTACTCTGTGTTACTAATCCTCTTATGGGGTGGCTTTTAACCCCAAATCATATAACTCTGCACTATCTGGGATAAAGTATTAGGGGAAATAAACCTTGGATATTTATTCCCTTAAGATTTAGCAGAAATCAAGCTTTATTTATTTTTCCTGTTCTGTAGCTGAAGGATACTGGGTATCATTGCATCTCACACTTGACGACAGTGTGGCTATTCTTCAAAAACCAGTGGACTAGGTAAGACTGGTTTCATGCAGTCATACAAGTAAAGAATCTGAGATTCACAGTGGACCACTAGATAAAGTCTAAATAAGACTATACAAAAGAAATACTAATAAAATGCTGGAATATTTTTCTCTATCTCTTAATCTCTTGCTCTCTCTAAATATCTCTCTGTCTCTTTGTCTCTCTGCCTCTCTGTCTCTGTCTCCTTCTGATTATAGAAGGGAGAAGGGGTCTGTAGATACTACATGGCCACTTTCTCCTATCACCCCTTAATTTTACTAAAAACATTTCTTCTTGCTGGGCAAAATTGGGTTCAGAGCAGCATTTACTACTGTTCTTTAATTTACTTAATGAAAGATAAAATCATTATTTGTGTGCAGTTTCTGTGAATCTTTACAGTCCTGAAGCTCGAAATTGTTAAGTGGTGTGACCCTTCTGTAAAAAAGCTGACTAGTTCTAGCCTGCAATGTGTCCAGAGCTGAGATGATTAGAGCTCCTTCTCTCTGTCTTAAATATCCTTTCAAGGGGTTCGTCCTAAGCCACACTTTCTAAGAGGCCATTGGTAAAGTCTAGGATGAAATCATGCTGAAAAAACATGTTTTATGAGCAGCAGCTGAAGAAGACAGGGGATTGGTAACGCAGAAGGGAAATAAATAGTGTTTGTCTTGTCTTGAGACATTAAAATGTTGCTATGTTGGGAAGGGGCAGACTTTTCCCAGAACTTGGCCTGACATCTAGGAGCTCTGGGCAGGAAGAGCTGAGCTTATTATAAGGAGGAACTTTTCCATGAGAACTGCCAGGTGAAGTAGTGAGCCCTCTGTCACTTGCAGTATTTAAGCAAAGGCCAGATGCTCACTTGTGAGAATGTCATAAGTGAGATTAGGATGAGTTACCCTGTGTACCTGCATCTTAGCTGAGGTTTTCTCCAGAATTCCCTCTCACAAGAGCAGGAATTTTCTTATATTTTAATTTTTACACAGGAAATACAACAAATCTCTGTTTGGGGAAGACACTTAAGCTTGAAAATACTTTGAGTGATGCTACACTGAATTCATTGTAGATTCCAGTAATAGAATCAGTAAAAGATGAGGCAAAGGGATTTTACAAAATTTTAATAATAGCTTCTAGGTGTGTGACCTCACAATGCAAAATACTGGTGGTGTTCTAAGTAAATAATTTAAAATCATGCAATATAGCAATACAGTAACAGGTTCCTCTATGGCAGTGTGTTCTTATCTGGGGGCGATTTTGTCCCCCCAGGGGACATTTGGAAATTTCTAGAGATGCTTTTCATTATCACGACTGAAGGAGGTAGTGTGTGCTACTGGCATCCAATGAGTAGAGGCCCCGGATGCTGCTAAACACCCTGCAATGGACGGGACAGCCCCATGACAAAGAATTATCCAGTCTAGAAGTGGATACTGATGAAAAACACAAGGAGTATCAGACATATGGGAACAGTATTTCCATTCTTGCCTGTGAAATGGAGCTAACACCCTCAAGCAGGTCTGCTTTACGTGGTGGTTAAAAGGTTTGAGCAAAATAATAGCTTGTGATTTATAATTCTATATAAATAAAAGGTTATAGAAAAAGAATTATCCAGTCTAAATGTCAGTGGTGCTACTGTTGAGAAGCCTTGCTTTACGGAGAACATGAATATAACTATAAGATTAACAGAATTTGTTTCAATGACAACATCATATGAATTCATAAAATGCTATATCTCAAGTAACTGTTAAGGGAGTGAAGATGATGTTTTGAAGAACCATGTTTTGTGTCGTGTGACTCAAAAAATGGCTTCGGTGACAGCAGACATTCTGTTGTTAGCAATGTGTGTGAAGAGTTCCAAGGAAGCTGTTTCATAAGATGTATAAGAGAAAAAAAAGCCATATTCCTAAATCAATATGTTACTGTTTGTAATATGTGATTTTAAACATTTATTTGTAACTAATTAAAAAATAAATCTTATAGGCATTTAGCGATTTTATCTACTCTGAAAAAATTGATGTAGGTAAGTGGGTCAGAAACAGTTTTTTGACTTTCTCATTGGGAAAATGGCTGCGTGCCCCATATTCAGCCTAGCCTTGTATTTGGACATGTTCAGAAAATCTAATTCCAAGGTCCTAAGCTCTATGTTGGTCATGGCATAAATTTTTTTGGTCGTGATATGAAATTCTTTCAATCTTATGAATCTAGAAACAACTTCTAAAGGTAATCAAGTTCCCCCAGCTTTTATTTGCTTTTTAAAAAAAATACATACTGTAAAATTTAGCACATTCTATGAATTTTGACAAGTGCATGCAGTCATGTAACCATGATCAAGATGCAAAACAGTGCTACCATTTCCTCAAATTCCCTCATGCTTCTCCTTTGTAATCAACCCCTTTCCTCCGTGTTCCTGCTTTTTAAATTGAATCTTACACACTTTACAAGTAGAATGCTTATTTTCAAAATAAAGCCTCTGGAGAGAGTCAGCAGGGCCGGTTCTAATTCAGAGCTAGGCAGAGCTTCTCTGGGCAAAGTGGGACAGGGAGGTCAAGTCTATCTGCTCTGTCTGCTTCTGGTCCCAGCCAGGGCCTTGGGATTTTTCTGGGAAGCCGGTGCTCTGCGGAACAGTCAACACTGCTGATTAAATTCTCCCATTGATCAAGCATTTGGTGAGCCCATAATTAAGGTGTTCCAGGCTAGTAGCTCCAGAGAGAGGGACGAACTAGACAGACAGGGTCCCTGCCTTTATAGAGCGCAGAATCTGGTACACAGACATCAAGCCAACATGCATACAGATAAAACATAAAACTGAACGTTTGCTCAGCGTCAGAAAGGAAAATTACATGGTGCTTTGGGAGGAAGAGTCAGTTAAGCTGAGGCAGGGATGGTGTTCTCTCTGATGGAGCTACGCGTGGTCCTCAGGCATGTTCTAGGTAGAAGGAAGCTTCAGGAGGGCTCGGGGTGGAAGGTACTTACTTGAAGAACCATGTTAATGCCTGTGTGGCTGGACAAGCAGGGACTTCCTGGCAACATGGGCAGGGGTTAGATGGAACAGGGCTTTTGTGTCAAAAAACAAACAAACAAAAAAACAACAGTTAAAAAGTAAACGAATTGCCTTTACTTCAAGATTTGGAGCCACTGAAGGGTTTTAAGTAGGGGAGTGACGTGATGTCTCTCTCTGGCTGCTGTGTGAGGGACGGATGGGAGTAGGGTGTGGGCAGATGGGGAGTGGAGGGAACGTGGAAAAGCTGTTGCAGCGGCAGCCCAGGCAGGATGATGGTGGCTGGGCCAGTGAGGCGAAGGTGAAGATGAAGGCAGGTCTGCGGAGGAGGTAAATGAATGATGGCCCAGCTGGGCTGAGGGACAGCGTCAAGGAGGTCGACCAGATTTCTGCCTTGAGCAGCTGCATTTAGTGAGGTGGAGCCGTCCAGACGTGGATCGGGAGTAGAAGGAGAATCAAGAGTCCATTTCTGGGCAAGTTAGACTGTGGCGTGTGGGAAATGATCAGGGCAGAGATCAAGGTCTGCAGTTCCGGAGTTTGACTCCTAACTACGGCTTTCTTATTCTTCGGAAAGGCCCGCCGTGCCCTGGTTCCTCTCGGTGTTGGGGTGGAAACAGAGCTGCGATGTGGAAGCACTGGGGAAGAAAGAGGTCACATTTGGATTAGCGTCATGAAAGCAGTACGCTGACACAGCCGTGGGGGCTCAGCAGAGGACACCCCATGTGGGGACTTTCAAGCACTTTGGTGGAGGCAGGCGGTGGAGTCTGTGTATCACGGGAGTTGGTTGGAAATGGGGACTTTTAAGGTTCAAGTGTTGAACTTGCGTGACTTGCAAGGGAGAAGCCAGGAAGGGCTGTAAGGAGGGAAGAGTCACCATCAGACCTGTGGCTGGAGACTGCAGCAAGGACCAGCGTGGGAGGGCTGGGCTCAGGGAGGCTGACCGGTAGGATATTGCAGTTGTCTAGATGAGAGAGAAACAGGGTCTCAGGGTGGTGCCAACAGTGATGGAGAGATTGAGGAGGCAGAATCCGCTGGCCCTGGTGACAGAGGAGATACAAGGGACAGGGGATAATCTTATCACTTTGAAAACGCAGGTGGAAGCGATGCTGTTACCTACGATTGCAGGCTTCAGATGAGAAAGAGTTTTGTGGTAAAGGTAATGAGTTCTGTGCTGTGTGTGAGTTCCTGAGGGCCCGGTGGACCCCCGGTAGGCAATCAGGATGATGTGAGCCCATCCCCTCGGTGGTGACTCTCTGGCACATTGTGACCGACCCAGCCATACTACGGTGAATTCCAGGGATTCGTTTATGAGTCTCTTTTTAGATTGGGGATATTCTCAAAGAAAGAAACTAGGTCACATTTTCCCTTTCTCTCCAGTGGATATGTTGAACGGTAGTGTCTTTCAAGTATTAATTTGCTTCAACATATGGTAAGAAATAAATATTATGCCACGCACAAACACACAACTAAAACATACCTACAACAAAGCCTTATATTGATAAAATGCTTCCCCGTGGCATCTGCTGGGCACGTTTGTCTCTTCTCTTCTCCCATGTCTCATCTTCATTTTCTATTCTAATTTCATTTTTAAAAGTCCCCCCTCCCTATGTTTACTTTGGGACTAGTGAGTTGGGGTCGCCTGAGCACAGGGTGCCGTGAAGATCTCAGAATCCGAGTCAGACAGACGTAGGTTTCAGTTCTGCTCTGTCGCTGAATAGCTGTATGGCCCTGGGAAAGTCACCTGACTTCCCTGAGCTTCAATTTTCTTATCTGCAAAATGATGAATAATGCCGGACTCATAGTAAAGATCAAATAAGAAAGCAAATACATATAAACGAACCTAGTTGTATGAGTTTGTCTTGCTATTGTAACAAATTACCACGAAATTAGTAGCTTAAGACAACACAAATTTATTTTACAGTTCTGGAGGTCAGGAGCCCAGAATAGGTCTAAAATCAAGGCATAAACAGGGCTACGTTCCTTCTGGAGGCTCTGGGGAGACTGTTTTCCTTGCCTTTTCTAGGTCCTAAAGCCACCTGCATTTCTTAGCTCATGGCCTCTTCCCCCAGCTTCAAAGCTAGTGTGCGACATCTTTAAACCTCTTTCCGACTCTGACCTTCTACCTCCTTCACATTTAAAGGATCTTGTGCACCAGGCTCATTCTGATAATCCAGGACAATCTTCTTATTTTAAGGTTAGCTAATTAGTGACCTTAATTCTGTCTTAACCTTATTCACCTCTTGCCACTTAACATAGTATCGTGGGCATCTTCGATGGGCCATTATTCTACCAGAATAGTACAATGAGTGAAACCTCATGGATGTTCAATAAGGACTTGATCACATTGAAGTTCCTTTTAACTCTAAGATTCCATGAAATTAAAAAAAAATAAAATAAACCAATGTGACACACGCACACAAATCTAACCTTTAAATGCATATTCAGTCTTTAGCGAAATTTCCATTTTACTTTTGGGAAGGTGATATTTGAAACTAAGTACACTAAGTCCTTTTTTAATGTCATCCATAGGTTCTTAGGAACTGTGACTTCAAGTGAAACTACATACAGCAGGTCCTCTAATCGTTTCTTTCAACATTGTTTGGTTATAATGTTGAAAAAAAATTGGTTTCACATAAAGTCGCAGTTTCTGAGGACTTATCAATGTTAAGGGAGGACTTACTGAATAGGACTTTGCATTTGACTAACTGAAACAGCAGTTTAAGACAGTTTTGAACCCAGGCATTACCATCAAAGCATCTTTTTAAAATGCTTTGCTTCAACTGAGAACTTGGTTAGGCTGCTGTCGATGCCAATGCTTTAGCCAACAGTCGGCATGTTGAGCAGGCCGGGCCTCAGGCCAGTCTTGTGGACTTCTTCTAGAGGCCTTCCTCTGCTCTGAAACCAGTCATTACTCAATACCTCCACTTCCCAAAAGAGAAGGAGAGGGAAGGGGGAGGGAGGAGAAGAAGAATAAGAAGAGGAAGAAGAAGAGCTAAAGCACTTTCGAATTTTGAAAGCATGTAGCAGGTGCTCAATATTTGGTGAATGAATGACAAAAAAATAAAATCAATACTCAAAAAAAAAAGCAAGCTGTATTTTTGAAAATGACACAAAACAGATGCTTTTTCTGGGGGTTAGTGTCTTGAAAAAAAAAGAAGTGGAGTTATAATAAGACCAAGTCTCAGGAAATGCTAGCATTATTATTATTCTACATATTTTTAGCATTTCTCCTAGACTCCACACGGAGCTACATACAAGGCTCTTGCTGTTTGATGCTGGAAAATCTGCCTCCCCTGCCGATGAGATGAAAGAGCTCTATCCCTGGATGCTCAGCCAGCCTGAAGCCTGCAATCAAGGCGGCACCTAATTCCCCAGCACCTGGACTGCAAGAGATTTGGGAGGAGGATCAACAGCAGCACAGAAGGATTCCGGGAGTTCTTAAAGCAGGGCACGCAGCAGGGAGAGGTTTGGCATAAGGAGGGGAGTCAGAAACCTTGAGGTTGAGTTTGTCGCAGCTCCTCCTCCTCCTCTGAGAGGTGATCAAGCAAGACCGAGCGCCTCAGCAGCCAGCCTTTGAAAGGAGGCGAAGGACATCACCACTCAGTCCAAGGGTGGGTCCACATGGCATCAAGCTTGAGGAGTTTTGCAACCACCTGAATGACGGATTGTCTTTTTTGGACTCCATTTGTCCTTCCCCACCCACGAAAAATTGCAGTCTTCCATTTTCCCGATATTTTGCCTCTGAGTGAATTGAATGATTGAATCACGTAGTTGTCAGCTGATGTCTGACATCATATTAATTCAGGATAGGGCTGTTCTGGAATATGAGGTCGTTTGTTCTTCTGAGCAGGGACCTTGTTAAGTACTTTCCTGTAACCCAGTGCCTACCCAGAGCAGACCCTCGGTAAATTTTTGTTGACTTTAAGAGGTAATAGATGCAAATTAATTCTTAATGGACTTTTGTACCCATTTTCTTGACTCCTGGTCAAATACTTCCATGGGCATGAACTCTACCTTTTTTTTTTTTTGTGAGAATAAGCTTTCATAGTGGTAAGAACACAAATTTTAGAATGAGACCTGCAATCAGATCCCATTTGGGCATTACTTACAAGTTATGTGGCCTTGAGACCATTGTTTAAATTATCTGTGTCTCAGTTTACTCATCTGCAAAATGAGAATAACATTTACCCACCTTATAAAATGATGGTGAGGATTAGTTAATCTTTAGGGGAGACACTGATGGATCCAGGTGGGTCCTTTCCACTGCTCGGATGGAATGGATTGTCACGTATTAATATTATTTCTACTTCCCTCTGGTGCTGGCCCTCTGCAGCGCGTGTTCTTGTTCAGGACGGTTGGGCTTTTTATCTGCAGGGCCAATGGAAGATGAGCCAGGGAGGAAGAGATGCCCCTGAAGGGGTAGGGTCGGGGAGAGTCCAGCCCTGGGGCATCTTCATCCTCTGTCTGAAGGGGCTTCTCCGAGTGTATATTTCTTCACCCTAGGGAGGCCTGTGCATCGTAGGGGAGTATTTCATAGAGTGATACCTCTCTGGCCTCTTGCTTATCTTTATCAAGTCTAAAATCCCTGGAGAGAGGACTGTGGTAGAGAGGCCTCATGAGTCGAGTTTTCAGGAGCAGGGTCAGGGGGAGGCCCCAGAGGGTTGGCCGTGGAGGGGCCTGACCCTGCCCGACAGTAGGAGCTCTGCTCACCTCTTCCCCATCCCGGCCACGTCCCCTCAGCCTTCCAGACTCTGCACAGACCTTTCCCTTGGGAAGTCTCTTTCAGGATGCCTTGAGCTCACATCCCCCTTGGCATTAATCACAATGGCTGGTTTATGGGAGCACAGGTAGTAATAGTAACATATTTGCTTTGACATCTCGGGCTGCTAGTGGAATCCCTGGCACATCATGGGAGCCGCTTGATCTTTCTACCCTTCCTGAGTCAGGACGCTTTTGGCTGCGGATAACAGACCCCTCGATGAACACTGGCTTTAAGTGTTACAATGTCCATTGCTAACTTACGAAGTGGTTTAGAGGTAGGCAATACCGGGGTCTTTGGGTGGTTCAACCATTTTGGCTGCGACCCAGACTCGTTATATCCCTCTGCTCTGCCCAGCTTCAGCCTCAGGCCCCTACCTTATGGTGATGAGAAGGCTGCTCCAGCTCCAGGGCACCACGTGCTCACGGCGCTGCCGCAGGAAGGGCGCTGCCCAAGGGCTTCTCCTCAGGGAGACTGTGCTTGTGTATCCCACACATCCCATGGACTTCCCCTTATGAACCATTGGCCAGAACTGCGCCACCCCAAGGCCAATCTCTGACTAACAGGAATGATTCCTCATTGACTTAGAAGGATCATGATTCATACCCTGAAAGATGTGGTGGGGGCCCTTCTTCCTTCTCTGTGACCAAGGAGTCCCTGTCTGTTAGCAAGAAGGTGGAGGGGAATGTCTGCTGGGTTGACAGTGAACACTGCCATACTGTAACCTGCTCCATGAACAAATGTCAATGACCCCTATATACATGTGTATATATATAATTTTTTAAAATAATATTTTCCCTTAACCAACTACTTGACATTTTTGAGTTGTTTCCCCAAAATGGAAGAATTTCCACAACACAAAGAAGTTGAGATTCTGAAGGCCCTGGGCAGATTTCCTGATGCGATGGTGCCACTGCCTGCCCCGTGCACATAGCCCCTCGTTAAGAAGCCCGCACTCTGCATTCATCAGGGAGACGGATTTGAGGCTGAGTCACGCGTTCTCCCAACAGACGACTTTCATATAAAAAAATTCTTTTCTTCCTTGGCGATCCTTGTTGTCTTAATAACTAACTGGCTTTGTGCTGTGAGCAGCTGGACCTCGGCCGAAACCCCCTTGCCTTGTTTCGATAACAATGCCTCCTGCAAGCTCCTCTCCCAACTTCTTTGCCTTGCCTGCTTCTCCCCAGATGCCTGATTCATGACCTGTGCCCGTGACCTTTGATTTTTTTTCTAGAGGTCGAAATCCCCACTAGCTTGGTAGTTCTGAAGGATTAAGAAATAACCCCTGCTACATGTTCACCTTTGTTTGGTTTGCATGTTCTATCTCCTTCAATACAGCATAAAGTCTTTAAAGATCAAGACCGTGTCATATTCATTTTTGTCTCTAGTACCGGGCACAGATCCTGGCAGATGGTGTGTGTTCACAGTAGGTTTGCTGAATGAAACAAGTGCCCAAAGTCTGAAATTTAATGGGAAAGCCATGTAGATTGGGGTAGAGATGGGGTCCCAGTTCAGTAAAGAAGTCAAGAGTGTAGCACAGAAGAGTGATTTACTTTCAATGCAAGGCTAGTGTCACACTCACGTCTGTATTCCCTGAAATGAGGACGCTGGGCCCCTGCAGGAGAGCTCAGTACGTATTTGTGGCATTGAATTGCATATCCTCAGGGAAGAAAGCAAGCACGAGTGGCTTCTAGCCTGCCACAGAGGCTCACCCGCAAGGGGATTCTTTCACCAGTTTGGGAGAGCTCATTCAGCATCTTGACATGTGATTCTTCTTTTTGTTCTGTTTTGTCTTTTCTACCTTCTACACTATTAAATTTTCAAGCACTTCAGCATCTCCGGGGCCAGAGGCTATGCTTATTGACTAGGTCTGGGCAATCCTTTAAAAAAGATTTTTTTTTTCCTCAGGCTACAAGTGGTCAAGACTGACCCTGTCCTCGAGCCTGTTCCCTGACTCTCTGAATTGCTGCTGGCTGTGGAGGATGCCCTGTCTCCTGCACATGCAAAACCACACAATGTACTTTCAAGCCAATTCATCAGATTTCCTCTAACTTATGTACCTGCACATAAGTAATTCATACCAATTTTCCCCAGAATGAGGAAAGCTGGAATCATGGTGTGACACATGATTTATAGTGAGAATATCTTCTAAGTTGTGGAAACCATTGGTGTTGGGATCTGTGAATGGAATATCTCAAGGTTTACATTATTCTAGGTGTATAGCGAGTAGGTGTCTAATTAATAGGCCTCAGAGGTCAAGACGGAGGTGAGGACAGCAGGTGAATGGGAAGGAATCAGGCAGAGGCCAGCACACTTTTTTCGTCCATTGCCCCCACTATCCCCTTTAGGTTTTTTCCATCTACCAAGGATGGGTAAGGCTGAGGGTATGACTGAGGCACAATCCCATGGAAGGCATGGCTCTTGTGAGCACACAATGAGATCGAAAGTAATTAGACTGATAGAAATATAAGGAATGATTGTCAGAACTTCTTTTACTTGGAGCCTAGTGATACCTCTAAGTTTCTACTATCCAGTGAAGATCATTAATTCTGATAACGGCCCCAATATTAGCCTCAACTCCATCATTGTAGCTTTCTAAATTATGTCATGTGCAGAAAGAATGAATTTATGCATTGGGTGTATTTTGTTTGAGAGGGACAAAAAGTGAACCGTGTGTAAGAGAATGCTGTTGTGAAACACGTATCTAGATTTTAAACCTAACTTATTCTCTAATGAGCTGACCTCGGCCTACGTATTTAGTGTCTGAAATTCAAGTTCCATCATATGATGAACTGGTGCATTGTCACTTACATTTTAGCATCTTGTGAGATTAAAATGAGATCATATATTGAACAACATAAAACAGTGCTTGGTACCTAGTAGGTGCTCACTAAATGTTAGTTCTGTTCATTGTATGTTGTAATTTTTTAAAGTGTTAACCCAAGCATAATAGAATGCTTTAACAGGAATATTTCTGTCTTCTTTTTGGCTGAGGTTCAAGACACTAGTTACCAACAGCCCCTATATAACAATGTGAGATGCTTTGGTGTTGAAGAAGAACTTGCCAAGGAGATTAAATGCTTGCTTTGGTTTATAACCCTCTTATCCATGTTGGGGGTTGTGGCTGAGCTACGGGTGCTCAGCAATACCTCTTGTTTTCCTACGGTTCCTGGCCTCATTGCAGCTAGGCAGGGAGCCGCACGACTGGTTCTGGCCAATGGACTGTGAATGGGTGGGGCACCTGTCACTTCTCAGCCAAAGCATATAAGAGTGGATGTGGCTTCTCCAAGCAATCTGTTCCCTAGCCTTGGTGGTTGTGGCTGTGCCACAAAACTGAACTTGCCTGGATCATGGGGCCATCACACAGAGCAGCAGCCTTTACGAGACATTCAAATTCTCAGAAGGTTTTGCCTGAGAGTAAAACAAAGTTTTGCTAAACTATTGACATTTTCGGTGTTAATTTGTTATTGCAACTTAATATGCCTATATAAAAGAGAAGCTGCAAAGTCAGGAGAGGATTTTATGGAGGAAGTGGTCAAAATGTTGTAGCATGTTCTTTCCCTTGTCCCCATGGGCAAGGACAGGTGGGTACTTTGTTTTAACCTCTGCCCAGTGAAAGGGCTTCAAGGAGACCACACAGAGAGCTTTACCTAGTCCTCTGGGGACCACAGGGAGCAGAGACTGTAGGATCCAGAGCAGGGGATACTGTGGCTGGTTGGAGAGTGGCTGCTTTGGGAATGGGCTGCACTTCTAGAGTTTGCAGGGCAAGGATGGGTGACACAAGGTACGACCTGAGTGGAAGAGAGCTGATCTGGAGGCGCCTTGGAGAGACTAGGCCCAAGATGGCCACTTGTAGGGGCTTTGGGACTCAACGGAGCCAGGCTGTGTCAGATGAACTGCAGGAGGCAGGAGCTGTGCCTGACAGAGTTGGCCTGAAGCGTCTGCCACAGCTGGAGGAAATCCTTTCCTGCGTTTGAATCCTGGAGGAAGCAGAGGCATCTTTCTGAGTTGAGGAGCAGGGCAGATGCGCTAGGTGGGGAAGGGAGAACATGGCCTTGCCCCATCTCCCGCATGAGGGGGAAGCTCTCCTGTTAAATGCGGTTGAGAGTTTTGACTTTTGCTTGGAACAGAACAGTTTTCGTTAAGAAAAAAGATCAGGATTCTAAAAGTAGATGATTTTTTAAAAATATAAGAATGACAAGAAAAATATAAAAACTTTTTTTTTCCTGACACAAGGAAGACTTAGTCCCACAAAGCAGGTTTGAAAGGGCAGAGACCGGAGGATAATGTTTTTTTTCTTTTCCGGCTCTGCCTCTTGCAGATATGGTTTTATAAGTATTGCATAGTCATACTGTAGTGATTGCATTAACGCCAGCACACCTGGAACAGCAAACAGAACAGTAACCTGAAATGTACAAGGGAGAGATATCTTTTCTTGCACTATGCCACAGAATATGAAACTGAGAGTAACCCATTTATCCTCTTAGTATAGAATAAGGGACCGAGCCATAGGCTTATGGCCTTCGGTCTACTTAATACAGAGTCTTAAAAAAAATCGATTAACTATAATGCAAAATTGCTTGACAGAGCTCAGAGAAAAATTTAACGATAATTTTCCTAAATGCCTTATATTGTCTGCAACAATAAAAACAGCAAAACTAGAGACTTGACTTTGCAAACATGTTTCATGAAGAAACAGGTAATTACATTTTTATCAACTGCACTTCCTGCCTTTTTAAATGATTGTGTTTTATCCACCTCTAAAATGTTTTGCCTTATCTAGTGTTCTGGGCAAGAACAGCAAATAGTGCAGTGATAAGCTCAATAATTACGGACACTGTAGGTTCTGGAAGGTTTTTATGTCTGGAGTCAATGGGTGGCATTATTATCTGAGGCCATCACAGTGGGTTAAGTGCTCTTCATGATGAATTTTCAGAGAATCTCAGAATGTCTTTCTTTCCCATTGGTGTAGCTTAGCAGGAGGTGGTGTTGGCTCAAGGGTGAATGCAGGGGCTTTGGAGATGGCACCTCCCATACAAACCCCTACTCCTCTACCTGACATCTGTGCAATCTTGGGCAAGTCACTTACTTAGGCCTTGGGTTTCTTCTGCATAATAATGTTATTATTACCTACCATTGGTTACTATGAGAGTTAAATGTGATAATATGGGTTAAGCACAGTGCCAGGTAAATGATACCAAAGACTAATAAACAAAATTATTTTAGAATGATGATATAGACATAGAATGATATTACAGTGGTACCAAACCAAATGATAATAGAATGAATATTATTAAGAGGATAAAAGAAAAGTGATGAAATGATAATTGGATATCTGTGAAAAGAGACAATGATAAAACAATGTAAAATTGAGGAAATTATTATTGTAACAAAATAGGCGCATGTCATAGGCCCAGGACATACACTTTTTCTCTTTTAAATTATTTTGTAACTATGATAGGCTTGATATTTCCTTTTAAAATTCAGGAAGGAATTAATAATGATTTAAACCATTTAGGACTTTTCCTTTTAAAATAACACATGCAAAGCACTTGGCACATTGGAACAGTCAACAAAATTTGTGTTTGTGTTGTTTCGCTGTTGCCGTCTGCTTGGCTCAACTCGGGATACTGTTCACTCGTGGCTTCGCTGATGGCAGTCTCCTGCCAGTTGTATTGTTGGTGCTTGAGCTGTATTTGAATTGCCTTAAAAAGGTACAGGCACGCTTCTCTGAACGTGAACTAATTGCTCCATGTGGACTCTTGTTTCTAGAAATATAGATAAATTTATAAATCTTTCTCACTTGTATACCAAATTGAGGCAATTGCTTCTTACAAAGGGGTTGAGTGTTTGTTTTAATCTAGTGAAAAAACAGAAAAGTTCTAGAAATATCCAGCCTGCAGCCTATTCCCTACTGAACACATTGATAATAGATTTTATCTGTGAACATTGCTTGCCCAGTTGGACACTGTCTGCAGCTTAGAATCATCTGCTGTTGGTTCCCAGACTGAGTGCCCTGCGCACCCCCAGGGGCGTCGGGGTGTGTGGGGAGGGGCTGGGGCAGCAGAAGGGGAGGGGCTGCTTGTTTGCTTCTTTTTTTACCCCCTGGTTATTCTGCTGAGGCTACTGGCCTTCTGCGAGAGGACAATTAAGGTGGCCAGGAAGGGAGAAAACAAATGCCTGGTGACACAGTGTGCTGGTCTCTGCTGTGCTCAGGTTTTGCACATCCAGGTGTTTCCTCGCTTACAGATTACTAGACCCTTCTCTTTTCTCTGTCCTTCCCTAACCGGGATGCCATCTGGCTTTTCCCGTTGGGTGTTATTTCTCAGACAGTGACAGTGATAAATAGTAAACATAAGCCATCCATTTTCCTTTGGCTAGCAGCTTTCTAACGGCTGTATAGGCATATGTGTGCACTTATAGACGTGAAATCACCTCTCTCCTCACCCATTTATCTACTGCAGCTTCTTCTATTCCACTCACTCTGTGTTCATCTGCTTCATTAGTAACCTCTCAGAGGTCACAGGAATAATCTATTTTTCTTTTAGTTGTTTCCCTCCATTATAAAAGTAACACCCCAATTTTAGAAATTTAGCACTTCAGAAAATTGGAAAATAAGAAAAATAAAACAGTGCTGAAATCCCACCACTGAGAGATACAAACTATTTACCTTTTGTTATATTTCTATCTTGACTTTTCCTTGTGCACACATATAGTTGAGGTCGTATTACATATTTATTTTTATGTCTGATTTTCTTTCACTTAACATATTATAAACACTTCTTTGTACTAATAAGCATGTTCTTCATAACTTTAATGGTCAATAATAGTCCACTGTGTGGATATTTTCTGTTTATTTAACCTTTCCCTTATTGTTGTACCTAATGTTTCACTGTCGCGGACAATGCCGCAATGAGCATCTTTCCCCATCCATCTTCGCTGGTCATGCAGGGCGTGGGATGCGTAGCGTTAAACTGCTTTCCACAGGGGCCCGATCCATTTGCAGTCCCTTCTGTGGCATGTAAGGGTTCCAATCTCATCCAGCTCTCTCTATCACCAGGAAGTATTAGTATAATTTACGACCTTAGAAACTTAAGAAATGGCATTTCACTGTTATTTTAACATACGTTTCTTCGACAATTAATATAATCTGTATAGCTTGCTTACTCAGCATACAAATGTGATCAAATTGCTCTAATTTTCCCAAAGGATTATTTAAGCATTTAGAGCTAATATTTGCAGGAGATTCAGTATGTCTGTTTTGAGGCCTCCCAGCAACACTGCCATCTCTGCCTCATCTGAGAATCCACCGCGTGGAATTTGTTTGACTTCCAAATGTTCAGGAATGAGATAATGGGAGTCTGAGTAGTACCTTCTGCCAGAGGCTGCGGAGGGCTCTCTGCTGGAGACTGACCCTGCGCAGTTCAGGTCCTGATCCGTGAAGCCCACACATGCTTCCCCGTTGTTGCCAAGCTAAGCAGTCGTGCCAGGTTGGCTGGGCCGGGGCAGCGCATGCTGGTAGCATCATCCGTGCTCCCCCCATCCAGCCTGTGAACTTCAGGGCCCCTGTTGTGCTTGGGCCATTAGATGCCTTCCCCCTCTCGCTGAGGCCCCTTTCGTGCTCTCGAGCTCCTTCCTCTCAGCAGACTTCAAGGGTCAGGAACATTTGATTGAGTCAAGGTGCCAGTTTAGAATCTGGGGCCACAGGCAGGACCGTGGTCTCAGAAAGCTCCTGGGCTCCAAATGCAAACTGACCCATTCCTTCCAGGAGATCTGCCCACCAGGAAGAGGTGGTTTTTTTTTTTTTTTTTTTTTTTTTTTCTCTTTCTTCTTCCCCACAGCTAAAAGAACAAGGAAGAGGTAGTTTTGCTAAAGCATTGCAGGTGATAGTGAGTCCTCCAGGATCTGACTGCCTGACTTTGAATCCTGGCCTTACCATTTCTAGGCTGGGTCATCTCCTGCAATGTGCTTGCTCTCTTTAAGCCTCAAATTCCTCATTTATAAAAGAGGGATTATGCAGGTACCTTCCTCATACGATTGTGGTGAGGATTAAATGAGATAAAATATGTGCAGTATATTATATCGTTCTTGGCACAAAGACATTCAACAAGAGTTAGCCACAAAAATATTTGCTAGGTAAAATCCCTAAGGTTCTATTACACTAAAATGGAAGTTTTACCCCATTATGTGGAGAAACTACTAGAAATTTGTTTCTTGTTGAAAAAAGTATGTCTTGGATTCACTGATTAGTGAGGTTAAACTTCGCTCCCAACTTTATTTGCTATTTTTATTTGCTCTTTGGTGAATTGCCATTCAAGACCTCTCCTATTTTCTGCTTTTTTTTAAATGAAACATTTTATTTTCAGAAAATTGTATATTCACATGCAGAAATAAGGAATAATACAGAGAGATTCCATGTAACCTTCGCCTCTGTTTCTTGGGTGTATATATGTGTGTGTGTGTGTGTGTGTGTGCGTGTCTCCTATGTGCACATTCATTCTCTCTCTCTGTCGTCCAGATTGGATAATTTCTATTGTTCTGTCTTCAAGGTTACTAATCCTTTCTTCTGTCCTCTACGTTCTTCTGTCGAGTACCTCTGCCGAGTTTTATTTAGGTTATTGTACGTTTCAGTTTTAAAATTCCATTTGGTTCTTTTTTATATCTTTGTTTTCTTTGCTGAGATTTCTATTTCTTTTCTGAATCTATTTTTTCGTTTGTATCAAACATGTTCTTAATCGCTCATTGAAGCATTGTGCAATGGCTGATGTAATTCTAACATTTCTCTGTACTGATGTCTATTTTTTTTTCTATTCAAGTTGGAATTTTTCTGGTTGTTTGTGATGATTTTTTATTGAATTATGAGACCCTGGATCTTATTTAGGTCTCTCATTTTAGCTGTGTTTTGGCAACATTGCTCCATCAGGGAAGGAGGTCCCACCACCTTCTTACTGCCAGGTAGGGGTGGGAATCCTGGTTCCTCACCACCCTCTGCTGACACCTGGGGGGCCGGGGCTCCCTGACTGCCAGATGGGGTGGGAGTTCCGGCTCCCTGCTAGGTCTTTGCTGATACCACCTTGCCTGGGAGGGGTGGGGGTGTCTCATCCCTGCTCCCATGTGGCCTCCGCTGCTGCCACAGGGAAGGTGCTCTCATTCCCACTGTGGGGTGGTGAAAGTCCCGACGCCGCCAGGCCTCCAACAGCACCCGCCCATCACTGCTGCGTGGGCGACTTGTTCCTGAGGTAGCCCTGGCCTCCAATGCGGACTCCACCTACGCTGTGGGAATGGGGACCTCGTTAGTGCCTGGCGGGGATGAGAGTCTTGGCTCCCTACTCCTCCCTCTCTGACACCACCCAAGTGGGGGAGTTCTGGGCACCTTGTTACTGTCTGAAGAGGGTGCAAGTCAAGCTCCCGCCAGGCCTTTGCTGGCATGGGTGGGGGTAGGGCTACAGTTTTTTCTGTGGTGTTTGCCTGGAGTCGAGCACTTTATTGTCTAAAAGTCATCTGTTTTGTTAGGCTGGCCTTTTTTTGGTCCTTTTGCTAGAGAAAGCGGACATTTTGGGGGGCTTTTGTGTTTGGTCTGCCCTCATTGGCATTTCATGGTTGCTGGCTTCTTCAGCTCCAAGTCTGGGATCCACAAAGCCAAAAGAAAACCCAGACAACTCACTACCATGTCATGCCTCAAGATCCCTGGCCCATCTGCCTTCTTCTCTCCACCTTCCAGAAACTTTTCATTTGTTTTATATTTAATGTCCAAGGTGTTTAATTGTACTTAGTGGGAGGAATTTAGAAACTTACATTTATTCTATCTTTCCAGAGCAGAAGTGTCTGTCTGCTTCTGTTTTAAAAAAATAAATTCTTATTGTTTTTCTTAGGAACTTTTTCAAGTAAATATCAAGGATATCAGCCTCCTGGCTGTCAGAACTGTGAAGTACACATTTCCCCATGTGGTTATTTGTGTGCTTTGCCAAGACCTGTGTTACATTCTGCTGAGCACTTCAATAATCACGTTGGTGATGATGAGGAAGTAGAAAGCATCGGCTACGATGGAATGTTCAGATCTTTGGGAAAACCGAGTTGTCTAGACTATCTCCTGTTGCCACGGATAATTGAGAATTAGTTCAGAGGGATTCAGTCTCAGTGGCAGATGTAAGGTTTGCATGTCCGTGTCCTTGAGCAGGAAGGAGGACTTTTGGGGGCCTGACCAAGAGGCTACTGGCAAAAGAAGGAGTGATTTGGCCTCCAGCTGGGCTGGAAACGTTCCTGTGAGCAGTGCATGCTGGCGCTGCTGGTGGATGTTAGTGAGGCCTTATTGCTTTGGACAGTTAGAGCTTCAGAGAACAACCTGCCTGCCTGGCAAAACGCTGGGGACCTGCCTTTTATGACCAAGTGTTGCAAAGTCGAGACTCTCCTGGGCTCAGTGACTTTGGCTTCATAGTTTATATGGCTGTTCCAGGTAGCTGTTGGGCTTTCTGGTCCCCACAATCAGGGGTGGTCCTCAGGAAAATTGTGACCCTTCAGATGATGGTCTGAAGGGTGATTTCACCTCCATTCTTTCCCTTTATTTGTTAATTCATTTATTGAATCATCGATTCCACTGTTTATCAACTTGTTAAATGACTACACTATTCTGGGGAGGCATGGGGGAAGTAAGAATGAAAACATCCTTTTTTCTGGCAGGATGATAGTAGGTAGGGGAGACTGTGGTCATTACATTTAGTGCCATGACACAGAGAAGCACTTGGTCATCCCAGAGAGCAGAGCAGACAGGGACAGGTAGGCAGGCAAGGCTTCCCTGGAGAGGGGACACCTCAGCCGAGTCCTCTTGGGGAAAAGGAATTAGCCAAGCACAGAGAGAGCAGAGAGTGGGGCTGACACTGTGGCAGAGGGAGCAGCCAGGATGCTGGGGACCAACGAGGAGAAAGGTGAAATGTGCTGAGCCAGAGGGTAGACTGGGAAGGCCGGGGATCAGGCTGCCCAGCTGACATTTCAGCCTGAAGACAAAGGCGACTGCGAGAAAGTGTTTTGCAGGGTAATGGCACAACGTTCCAGAAACATCATTCTGTCATATGGAAGAGGAATGGATTGGGGAAGGATGCCCTTTTATCCCGGGTGTGGCCACTGGCCACTTCAGTCTTGGAAGAATTCAGTATGTTCATTGTACTAAGATATCAATGACTTTATAAACCCGAGGGCGGGATTTTGTTTGTTTGTTTTTTCTAAGTGAGGATTAGGAGAATGGAAGACAGCCCCAATTTTGGGCAAACCCTCAAGCCATGCTACCTGGGTAGGCATACTTTTGATGAGATTTAAGGTCTGCTAGCCTTTCTTTCTTATAATAGAGAGTTGATATCATCAGATAAATTATTTTCCATCTATTTACATAAATAACAGAAAAAGCCTTTTTGGTAAGTTGTGAAGATTGCCTTGAATGACAAAATAGCTGCTTTTCAGTGCTTTGGGAAAACGATAGGAGTTTCCTGTAAAGGGGGGAAAATAAAGGCCACTCCCCATTCATATCCTCCCTTTGGATCAGAAACTATTAAAATGTAAATCAAACCTTGAAACACCCAGTCAAACAGAAATGGGAAAACACAAATGGTGTTCGAGACATAACTAGGGGGTTTGGAAAGGGCTGAAAGATAGGGGAGGAATATTTGCTGGCTCCAGGAAACAATATTGCTTTCATCAAAAGGAAGAAAAAAATAAGTTCTCTGGTATTCTGTGTCCTGAGGCCGAGTTTAATTAAGGCAAGAAAGGGCAGAGAGAAGTGATAAATAAAACAAAACCTAGATCTGTAGGAAACTGCCCTAGAGAAGTTAGAGGAGCTTAGGGCTGGTAATTATCATTACATGAGGGATGAGATATGTCAAGGAGAGAGGATGTCATGTGGACAATATAATGAAGCGCCATATGGGAGGAGATAGTAAAATCCAAACACCTTTTATGATACCAGAACTGAGATGCAGGGAGCATGCTTGAACATCGGTTCTTTGCAGTTTGACAAAACGGATCTCTGACGTCTCCTCTTTATCAACCAGGGGGATGTAAGAAGTGGGACCTGCAGGGCAATGTCCTTGGCCCAGGGCCACTTAAGGGTTTTATTAGAGAGACAAAAGAGGAACACCAAGTGATGGATAATTTGTATAGTATGGGTCACATTTCAAAGGATCTTGGGGCAAAGGAAACATGAACAGAAGCACAATAAGAGGGAACGAGAATATCTGGAAAATGAAAAGCCAGGTTGTCAAATGCGGGATGGCAAACCCAGATGTGCTTCTTTGGGGCTGGGTGCCTTTGGGCAGGTCACAGCTTTTCTGTTAGTCAACAAATCAGGCTGACCATACTTACTTCATTTTAGGTAGTGCTATGTGGATTAGATGAATTAATATGCATGAGACACTTTAACAGTCCTTGGCACACAGAAAACACAAAATATACAAAAAAATTAAAAATGGTTGTGATGAGGGTTATGTGCCTGAGCCATTGGGATGTCTGGGGACCGACCCAATTTGAGATGGTACAAAAATGAAAAAGTTATTCCGTAGATCGGAGCCAGCCTGTAGAAGAGTCTAGAATCAAGGCAGTGACAAATGAATACCAGCACCCAACGGGCGATGGGAAGGATCTGGCTCGTAAATGGGAGGCTAAGCCATGAATCAGGGGTGGCCAAGCCAGGAATCAGGGTGGCCTGGAGAAAGCACAGGGTCAGAGCTGGGCTGGACCCAGCCAAGGGAAGTGTGTAAGCTTTAAGCAGGCAGGGATTTTTGTCACTTTTATTCATGGTTATAAACCCAGTGGCTAGAATAGTGCTTTGTACATAGTAGATACTGTCTAAGTGTTTGCTGAGTGAATGGCCGAAGTGCTGAGTGGGCTGTGGACATGTTGGCCTGATATTATATAAAGGAGCATAATCAGGATGGAGACCGTCAGAGGAAAGCAACCTCAAAGGCCTGGAGGACTCCTGCAGTCAACAATCTGGGTCTTCTGGGGTGTCCAGAAATAGAAAATCCTGAAGTTGGGATGGTAGAAGAAACCCAAACTAGGGTTAAACCAACGGAAAATAATATATTTCTGAAATAGTGAAGAATAACTTGAATGTCCAGAATGATTGAGCTAGAGTAAGGAGGCCTGAGGAACATCAATTAATGTCTTTCTCTCTTCCTCCCTTCCTCCTGACATTTGGTTCTCTTTTACTTACCATTCTGCCTTAATGTAACAAAAGTGGTTGCCTTCTAATTTTAATCTCCCTTATGGACAGAGTAGGAACACAATCAAGTGAGTTTAGGGTGCAGCTGAGAGATCTGTCAGCTTTAAAGAAGAATTTCTTGCTAGGAAAGAGTGCTTAATCCTAAAATCTGTTAGTTACTAAGGCGAGTGGGGAAAACTCTCTGATCTAAAAGATCTCTGCCATTAGCATAATTCTCGCTTCTCTAGAATGCTCTATGATTACTCATGATGCAGGAGAATGGGCCGAATAATCTCAAAAGGGCCCTCTGTCCTGGGAGGATATGGAAAGGAAGACAACCTTGAAAGGTCCAGGCTTACAAAGTGGAATTAGGAGGTGGGGAAAGAAAAGGAGGAAGTCCAAAGAGCCGGTCAAGGCAGTGGCAGCATTCCCTCCTCAGCAGACCAGAGAAGAGGATGGGGATGATCCTTGGCCTGTTCGTGGTTAGTTACCTATTCTGAGTTTTTAGTCTATTTGGGACATTGTGACAGAGATGTATAGGATGGTGGTTGTGGTGGTGGTGCTCAGTGTCTAAGCACATGTGGCTTTATATATTATACATAGGTTTGTCTATATGTGCAGGCATACCTTGGAGATATTGTGGGTTTGGTTCCAGACTGCCACATTAAAGCAAATATCGTAATAAAGCAAGTCACACAATTTTATTTTTTATTTTCTGGTATATATAAAAGTTATGTTTACATTTTACTGTAATCTATTAAGTGTGCAATAGCATTACATCTAAAAAACAATGTACATACCTTAATTAAAAAATGCTCACAATCATCTGAGCCTTCAGAGAGTTGTAATCTTTTTGGTGGTGGAGGATTCTGCCTTGATGATGAAGGCTGTTGAACGAGTTGCTGAAGATCAGGGTGGCTGTGGCAATTTCTTAAATCATGACAACAATGAAGTTTTCCATGTCAATTGACTCTTACTTTCAGGAAAGATTCCTCTGCAGCATGCAATGCTGTTGGATAACATTTTACCTACAATAGAACTTCTTTGAAAACCGGAATGAATTCTCTCAAACCCTGCCACTGCTTTATCAGCTAAATTTATGTAATATTCTAAGTCTTTTATTGCAACAGTGTTCACAGCTTCTTCACCAGGAGTAAATTCTATCTCAAGAAAACACTTTATTTGCTAATCCATAAGAAGCAACTCCTCATCTGTTCAAGTTTTTTTTCTTTTTAATTATTATGGGTACATATTATTAAATAGCTGTGTATCTTTATAGTGTACATGTGATGTTTTGATATAGGCATATAATGTGCATTAATCAAATCAGAATATCCATCACCTCAGGCATTTATCATTTCTTTGTGTTAGGAACATTCCAATTCTACTCTTTTAGTTATTTTAAAGTATACCGTAACTTATTGTTGATTATAGTCACTTGGTTGTGTTATCAAGCATTGTTCATTTTATCTAACTATATTTTTGTTCCCATTAACCATCCCCCCATTTATCCCCTCCTCCCCACTATCCTTCTCAGCCTCTGGTATCCATCATTCTACTCTCTGTCTCTATAAAATCATGTATAATATTCAGCTCCCACATATGAGTGAGAACATGCAAGATTTGTCTTTCTGTGCTTGGTTTATTTCACTTAACATAATGTTCTCCAGTTCCATCCCTTTTGTTGCAAATGGCAGGATTTCATTCTTTTTTTGTGGTTATATAATATTCCATTATGCATACATATGACAATTTCTTTATCCATTCATCTGTTGATGGACACTTAGGTTGATTCCAAATCTTGGCTATTGTGAATAGTGCTGTAATAAACATGGGAATGCAGATATCATTTCAATACACTGATTTCCCCTTCTTTGAATATATGCCCAGCAGTGGGATCACTGGATCCTGTGGCAGTTCTATTTTCAGTTTTTTGAGGAAGCTCTATACTGTTTTCCATAGTGGTTGCACTAATTTACATTCCCACCAACAGTGTATGAGGTTCCCTTTTTTCCATATTCTTGCCAGCATTCATTATTGCCTGTCTTTTTGATAAAAGCCATTTTGACTGGGGTGAGATGATATTTCATTGTAGTTTTGATTTGCACATCTCTGATGACTAATAATGTTGAGCATTTTTCATATACATCTTGGTTATATGCATGTCTTCTTTTGAGAGATGTCTATTCAGATACCTTGCCCATTTGTTAATCAGATTGTTTGATTTTTTTTCCTATTGAGATGTCGGAGCTCCTTATATATTCTAGTTATTAGTCCCTTGTCAGATGGGTAGTTTGCAAATATTTTCTCCCATCCTGTGGGTTGTCTCTTCCCTTTGTTGTTTCCTTTGCTGTGCAGAAGAATTTTAGCTTGATGTGATCCCATTTATCCAATTTTGCTTTGGTTGCCTGTCCTTTAGAGGTATTACTTAAGAAGTCCTTGCCCAGACCAAGGTCCTGCAGCGTTTTCCCAAAGTTGTCTTTTAGTACTTTCACGGTTTCAGGTCTTAAATTTAAGTCTTCAATCCATTTTGATTTGATTTTTGTATATGATGAGAGGTAAGGGTCTAGATTCAGTCTTCTGTGGGTGGAGGATCTTTCCCAGCACCACTTATGGAAGAGACTGTCTTTTCCCCACTGTATGTTCTTAGCAACTTTGTCAAAAGTAAGTTCAATATAGACATGTGGATTTATTTCTGGGTTCTCTATTCTGTTCCATTGGTCTATGTGTCTGTTTTTATGCCAATACCATGCTGTTCTGGTTACTACAGATCTATAGTATAATTTCAAGTCAGGTAATGTGATTCCTCCAGTTTTCTTCTTTATGCTCAGAATGGCTTTGGCTACTCTGGATCTTTTGTGGTTCCATAAAAGTTTTAGGATTATTTTTTCTACTTTGAAGAATGTCATTGGTATTTTGATGGGGATTGCATTGAATCCATAGATTGCTTTGGGTAGTATGGATGTTTTAAGAATATTGATTCTTCCAATCCGTGAGCATGAAATATGTTTCCATTTTTTGTGTCTTCAATTTATTTCATCAATGTTTTACAGTTTTCATTATAGAGATCTTTTACTTCTTTTGTTAAATTTATTCCTAGGTATTTTATTTTATTTGTAGCTCTCGTAAATGGGATTAATTTCTTGGTTTCTTTTTCAGATTGTTTACCGTTGATACATATTAATAGAAATACTATGGATTTTTGTATATTGATCTTGTTTTTGGCAAATTTACCAAATTGGTTTATCAGTTCTAAAGTTTTTTTGTGGAGTGTTTAGGTTTCTCTAGATATAAAATCATATTGTCTGCAAACAAGGATAATTTGACTTGTTCCTTTCCAGTTTGGATGCATTCTATTTCTTTCTCTTGTCTGATTGCTCTAGCTAGAACTTTCAGTACGATGTTGAATAGCAGTGCTGAAAGTGGGCATCCTTGTCTTGCTCCAGATCTTAGAGACAACACTTTTAATTTTTCCTCATTCAGTATAATACTTGCTTTGGGTCTGTACATATGGCTTTTATCATGTTGAGGTAAGCTCAGGCAAGTTCCTTCTATGTCCAGTTTTTTGAGAGTTTTTATTATGAAGGGATGTTGAATTTTATTGAATGATTTTTTTAGAATCAGTTGAAATGATCATATGGTTTTTGTCCTTCTTTCTGTTGATGTGATGTATCACATTGATTATTTTTTTTATTTCAGGTATTATGAGGGTACAAACATTTTGGTTATATTTTATGTCTTTGGACATTGATTATTTGCATGTTGAAACATCCTTGCATCCCTGGGATGGATTCCACTTGATCATGATGAATAATCTTTTCAATATGTTGTGATTTCATTTGTTAGTATTAATATTTTGTTGAAGATGTTTCAGTCTATATTCAGCAGAGATATTGGCCTATGGTTTTCTTTTTTGGTTGTGTCTTTGTCTGGTTTTGGTATCAGTGTGATACAAGTCTTGTAGAATGAGTTTGGGAATATTCCCTCCTCCTCGATTTTTGGAATAGTATACTTAGGATTGGTATTAATTTTTCTTTGAATGCTTGGTAGAATTCAGCAGTGAAGCCCCTGGGTCCTGGGCTTTTCTTTTGATGGCAGACTTTTTATTCCTGCTTCTATCTTGTTATTTATTGTTGGTTTATTTTTGGATTTCTTCCTGGTTACTTATTATTGGATTTCTTCCTGGTTCAATCTTGGTAGGTTGTATGTGTCTATGAATTTATCTGTTTCTTCTAGGTTTTCCAATTCATTGGCATATAGTAGTCTCTAATGATCCTTTGGATTTCTGCAGTATTAGTTGTTATGTCTCCTTTAGTGTCTCTGATTTTATTTATTTGGGTCTTTTCTGTTTCTTTTCTTGGTCTGGCTAAAGGTGTGTCATTTTTGTTTATCTTTTTGAAAAATCAACTTTTTATTTCATTGATCTTTTTTATTTTTTTGTTTCAATTTCATTTATTTCTGCTCTAATCTTTATAATTTCTTTTCTTCTATTAATTTTGTGTTTGGTCTGCTCTTGTTTTTCTAGTTTTTTGAGATGCATCATTAAGTTGTTTATTTGAAACTTTTCTACTTTTTTGATGTAGGCACTTATTGCTATAAATGTTTTTCTTATTACTGCTTTTTCTGTATACCATAGGTTTTGATATGCTGTGTTTTCATCTTCATTTGTTTCAAGAAATTTTTAAATTTTCTTTTTAATCTCTTTGTTGATCCACTGGTCATTTAGGAACATGTCATTTATTAGTAACTTCTATGTGCTTGTATAATTTCCAATGTTCCTGTTGTTACTGATTTCTAGTTTTGTTCCATGTGGTCAGAGAAAATACTTGATATGATTTCAATTTTTTTGAATTTTTTAAGACTTGTTTTTTGGCCTAACATATGGTCTATCCTTGAGAATGATCTATTAGCTGAGGAGAAGAACATGTATTCTGTATCTGTTGGATTAAATGATCTGTTAATATCTATTAGGTCCATGTGGTCTATAGTGTAGATTAAGTCCAATGTTTCTTTGTTAATTTTCTATCTGGATGATTTGTCTAATGCTGAAAGTGGAATGTTGATGTCACCAATAATTGTTGTATTGAGGTGTATCTCTCTCCTTAGCTTTGATAATATTTGCTTTATGCATCCAGGTGCTCCAGTGTTGGGTGCATATGTATTTAGAATTGTTATTTCCTCTTGCTGAATTGACCCCTTTATCATTGTATAATGCCCCTCTTTGTCTCTTTTTACAGTTTTTGTTTTGAAATCTATTTTATCTGACAGAAGTATAGCTACTCCTGCTCCTTTTTGGTTTCCATTTTCATGGAATGTCTTTTTCCATCTATTTTCAGTCTATGTGTGTCTTTATAGGTGAAGTATGTTTCTTGTAGACAATTTATGGTTGATTCTTGTTTTTTTATGCATTCAACCACCCTGTGTCTTTTGATTGGAGAATTTAGTCCATTCATATTCAATGTTATTATTGATAGGTAAGGCCTTACTCCTGCTATATTATTATTTTATTTCTAGTTGTTTTGTGGTCCTCTCTTTCTTACTTATTCTGGTCTTTCTTTGTTAGGAATAATTTTTCTCTGGTAGTATGTTTTAATTTCTTGCTTTTCATTTTTTTGTATCTGTTGTAGGTTTTTTGATTTGAGGTTACCATGAGGCTTGCAAAAAACATTTTATAATCAACTATTTTAAACATGTGACAACTCTGTTTACTAGCAAACCAAGAAACAAATAAACACACAAAGAGAAATCTAACAGAAATTCTACACTTAAACTCCATCTCCCCCACTTTTTAACTTTTTGTTGTTTCCATTCATATCTTTTTATACTGTCTATCTATCTATCAAAAAGTGGTTGTAGTTATTTATTTTTGATAAGTTTTTCATTTTGTCTTCCTATTCAAGATACAGGTGGTTTTATTCACCCCAGTTACAGCAATACAGTATTCTGTATTTGTGTCCTTACTGTCACCAGTTAGTTGTATACTTTCAGATGTTTCTTATTGTCCATTATGGTCCCTTCTTTCAGATTGAAAAAATTTTAACATTTCTTATACAACAGATCTAGGGTTGATGAAATCCCTCAGCTTTTGTTTGTCTCAGAAATTCTTTATTTCTCCTTCATATTTGAAGGACATTTTTGCAGCATATAATATTCTAGGTTTAAGTATTTTTTTCCTTCAGCACTTTGAATATGTCATGTAACTGTCTCCTGGTCTATAAGGTTTCCACTGAGAAGTCTTCTGCTAGATGTATTGGAGCTCCTGTGTGTTACTTTTTTCTTGTTTCCCTCAGGACCTTCTCTTTATCTGTGACATTTGGGAGCTGGATTATTAAATACCTTGAGGTAGTCTTGTTTAAGTGAAATCTGCTTGATTTTCCATGACCTTCTTGTACCTGAATATTGATATCTTTCTTTAGGTTTGGAAATTTCTCTGTTATTATTTCTTCGAATAAACTTTCCACCCCAATTTCTTTCTCTACTTCCTCTTTAAGGCTAATAACTCTTGGATTTGCCTTTTTGAGGCCATTTTCTAGATCTTGTAGGTGTGCTTCATTGCTTTTTATTCTTTTTTCTTTTTCTTCTAACTATATATATTTTCAAATAGGCTGTCTTCAAGCTCACTAATTTTTCTGCTTTGTCAGTTCTGCTATTGAGAGACTGATGCATTTCTCAGTTGTCAATTGACTTTTTTCAGCTCCAGAGTTTCTGCTTGATTTTTTAAAAAATGATTTCAATGTCTTTGTTAAATTTCTCTGATAGGCTTCTGAATTCCTTCTCTGTGTTGTCTTGAAGTTCATTGAGCTTCTTCAGGACAGCTATTTTGAATTCTTTGTCTGGAAGGTCACATATCTCCATTGTTCCAGGATTGGTCACTGTATCTTATTTAGTTTGTTTGGTGAAGTCATATTTTCCTGGGTGCTTGTGGATGTTTGTAGACATCTGGGTATTGAAGGGTTAGGTATTTATTTTAATCTTTGAAATCTGGGCTTGTTTGAACCTGTCCTTCTCAAGAAGGCTTTCCAGATATTCCAAGTGAATTGATTGAGGGCTGTGATCTAAGTCTTTGATCACTATAGCCATATCAGCACTGGGAGTGCCCCAAGCCCAGTAATGCTGTGATTCTTGCAAACTCCTGGTGGTACCACCTTGGTAGATTTGGGTAAGATATGGGTGAATTCTTTTGGTTATTAGGCAAAGTCTCTCACTCTCTTCCCTCGCTCTCTGTGCTGGACTACAGGAGTTGGGAGAGGACTGATGTGGGCACTTCCTCATGGCCACCACTGCCAGATCACACCTGAAGCCAGCCCGGTCTCACCCAAATCTCATGGCAACTGTTGCCTGCCTACCTCTGATGTTTATTCAAAGACCAAGAGATCTTTAGTTAGTAGGTGGTAAATCCTGCCAGGACTGATTCCTTCCCTTCAGGATAGCCTGTTTTCTTTTGGCCCAGCATGGGTCCAGAGATGCCTTCAAGGAACTAAGTCCTGGACTCTGGAGCTTCAAGTGCCTGCTTAGTACTTTATTTTGCTGTGACTGAGCTGGTACCCAAGTTACCAAAAGAAAGTCCTTTGAACTTTTCCCTTTCCCTTCCCCAAGTGGAAGAAGACTCCCTGAGCTGCACTGTCTGTAGTTGGGGCAGGGGTGACACAGGCACTGACTTGGCCACCAGCACTGGCATCTCACTGGATCACGTGCACCCAGGTCTGCTGGCTCAGTGCCAGCACAGCTGCTAGAATTGCCCAAGGACTGCAGCCTTTGTGGCCTGACTGCCTTATGAATCTAGTCCCATTCCCAGGCTGATTTTGTCAGCTGGTGGTAGGGGTAGCTGGAATTCATGTTTTAGGGTGGAGGATTTTTCTCTGGATGCGCTGGTGTAAATGCTTCCTCCATGAGTACAGGCAGAATTCTTCCCTGTGCTGTGTTGCCCTGTGCTAGGATGGTCGTGGGTTTCAATGCATAGTCCCGCAATCACTTCACTCTCCCTCCCCTGGGCACACAGAGATTCTCTCTTCATTCAGAGTGCTGACATGGCACAGCTAGGGATTGGGGAAGGGTGGAGTAGGCAATGCAAGATTGTCTTTTTTGTCTTCTTCAGTGCCTCTTTTCCTGGATATAATTTTAGTACCAGGCAGTATGATTTCTCACCTGATTTTTCATTCTTCCGAAGGTGTTTACCAGCATGGATAGTTGTAGAATTTGGTGTTTGTATGGAGGGATAATTGCTGGAGGTTTCTATTGGGCTATCTTGCTCTGCCTCCTCTCTATCTGCTCAAGTTTTATCATGAGATTGAAGTAATTCAGGTACATCTTTAAGCTCCACTTCTAACTCTAGTTCTCTTGCTATTTCCACCACGTCTGTGGTTACATCCTCCACTAAAGTCTTGAACCCCTCAAAGTCATCCATCAAGGCTAGAATCAACTTCTTCCAAAGTTCTGTTAATGTTGATATTTTGATCTTCTCTCATGAATCACAAGTGTTCTTAATGGCATCTAGAATGGTGAATCCTTTCCCAAAAGTTTTCAATTTGCTTTGCCCAGTTCCATCAGAAGAATCACTATCTACAGCTGCAAATAGCCTTACAAAATGTATTTCTTAAATAATAAGACTTGAAAGTCAGAATTACTCTTTCATCCACAGGCTGCAGAATGGATGTTGTGTTAGCAGGCATGAAAATAACATTCAGCTTCTTGTACATCTCCATCAGAGCTCTTGGGTGACTATGTGCACTATCAATGAGCAGTAATATTTTGAAAGAAATCTTTTTTTCTGAACAGTGGGTCTCAACCGTGGGCTTAAAATATTCAGTAAACCATGCTGTGAACAGATGTGCTGTCATTCAGGCTTTGTGTTCCATTTATAGAACACAGGAAGAGTAGATTTAGCACCACTTTTAAGGGCCCTGGGATTTTTGAAATGGTAAATGAGCTCTGACTTCAACTTAAAGTTATTAACTGCATGAGTAACTTTAAGTTGTTAATAAGTCCCTGACAAGAGAGTTTGCCTGTACTTTGAAGGTTTAGATTCTGGCATTGACTTTTCTTTAGCCATGAAAATCCTAGATGGCATCTTCTTCCAATAAAAGGTGTTTCTTCTACATTGAAAATTTGTTGTTTAGTGTACCTGCCTTCATCGATTATCTTAGCTAGATCTTCTGAATAACTTGCTTCAGCTTCTACATTAGCTCTTGCTGCTTCACCTTGCACTTTTATGTTATGGAGACAGCTTCTTTCCTTAAACCTCATGAACTAACTTCTGCTAGCTTCAAACTTTTCTTCTGCAGCTTCCCTACTTCTCTCAGCAATCATAGAACTGAAGAGAGTTAGGGTCGTGCTCTGGATTAGGCTTTGGCTTAAGGGAATATTGTGGCTGGTCTAATCTTCTACCCAGCCCACTAAAATTTCTCCATTATTGTCAATAAAGCTGTTTTGCTTCCTTATTATTCATGAGTTCACCAGAGTAGCACTTTTAATTTTTTAAAATGAACTTTTCCTTTGCATTCACAACTTGGTTAACTGTTTGGCATAAAAGGACTAGCTTCTAGCCTGTCTTGGCTTTCAACATGCCATCCTCACTAAGCTTAATCATTTCCAGCTTTTGATTTAAAGTGAGAGACCTGGGGCTCTTTCTTTCACGTGAACACCTAGAGGCCATTGTAGGTTTTTTTTTTTTTTTTTGACAGAGTCTCACTCTGTCACCCTGGGTAGAGTGCAGTGGCATCATCATAGCTCACTGCAACCTCACACTCCTAGGCTCAAGGGATCCTCCTGCTTCAGCATCCCAAGTAGCTGGGACTACAAGCACATGCCATGATGCCCGGCTAATTTTTCTGTTTTTAGTAGAGATGGGGTCTTGCTCTTGCTCAGGCTGGTCTTGAATTCCTGCCATTGTAAAGTTATTTATTGTTCTAATTTCAATGTTGTTGTGTTTCAGTGAATAGGGAAGCCTGAGGACAGGAAGTGAGACAGGGGAATGGTGGTGTTGGAGTAATCATAACACATGAAACATTTATTCATTAAATTTACCATCTTGTATCGGCATGGCTCGTGGAGTCTCAAAAAAATTACAATAGTAACATCAAAGATCACTGATCACAGGTCACCATAACAGATATAATAATAATGAAAGAGTTTGAAATATTGTGGGGATTACCAAAACATGACACAGAGACATGAAGTGACATGTGCTGTTGGAAAAATAGTGCTGATAGACTTGCTCAATGTAGGGTGACACAAACCTTCAGTTTGTAAAAAACACAGTACCTGCAAAGCACAATAAAGCAAAGTGCAATAAAATAAGGTGTGCCTGTATAAGTGTGTCTCTGTGTGTGAGTGTGTGTGTGTGTAAGAATAAAAAAGAGGTGTCTATATCATCAAATGCTGCTAAAGTTCTTAGAGATCCTCTGTGTGGGTTTCCATGGAAACATGAGAGGTTGCTCAGAAACAAATGGCAGGATACTAGAAAAAAGGGCATGATAGTCATATTTAATATATTTTTATAATCTCACTGTTTTTGCACATTTGTGAGGATAAGAAGTCTAAAAGAGCAATGAAAATACTGAGAAATATTTAATTTTAACAACAAAAAAGAGGAAGCTGGTCATACTGCCTCTGTCTTATACAGCTTTCACAAAATATAAAGGTTATTTCCAAGATCCTGTCTTTGATTTCTTACTTTACTTCAGCTTGTATACCAACCAATTCTTGTTAAATATTTATGGACAAGATTAAAGACTTTATAAAACTTAGCAGCTGGCAGCTGTCCTCGCCTAAAGGATAAAGCAGAGAGTTTTCATTTTAATTGGATAACTATGTGACCGAAATATCTAACCCCCAAGGGAAATACGGGAGTTAAAATATGTAAAGCAATTTTTAAAAGAGAAAATCACCTTTTACATTTTGTAGTTTTTATTTCCTTTGGTAGTTTCACGTGAAGGTGAAATTACAGTGTTGTCTTTTATAGTTTTCTAAGGTTGGAGACACATTTCAATGTTTCAGAATGTTTCCTAATAACATTCAGGTGAGAGCTCATGATTCTTCTCTGTGTTGTGACACAAAATCACTCATCATATTTCACGTCTAAGAATCTTTCACACAACTGTCTTATGACCAAGTTAAAAATTGACAAAGTAAACTAAAAATGCAATGCAGAGGCAGGGGAATCTGCTAAACTGATTGTCTGACATTGAATGAAACAAACAGAAGTTGAAAAATAGAGAGGTTTTTCCATTTTTGAGCCAATAATTGCCTGACATTTAGTAGCCAAACTCTGTGTGTAGAGCTTCCAGTGTTGGTCTGACAGACCCAGCTGATCTTGGGCAAATCAGCTTTTTCCCCATGGCTGTGACCCTCACCATAACACACAGGGGTTGGACAGACGTCTCTGAGATTCTTTTCAGGCCTAAGTGTCTACGTCAGGGTTGGCCAGCAAAGTACCATGAACCAAATCCTGTCTACTGACTGTTTTTGTGCAGCTCTGAGAGCTAAGAATGGTTTTTCCATTTTTAAATGGGTGCAGAAAAAATGAAAAGAAAATACTTTTTGATATGTGAAAATTATATAAAATTCGAAGTTTAGTTTCCATAAATAAAGTTTTATTGCAACCCAGGCAAGCTCATCTGTTTGTGTATTGCCTATGGCTGTTTTCACACTACAATGGCACAGTTGAGTGCTTGTGACAGAAACTGTATGGCCCACAAAACCTAAAATATTTACTGTCTGATCTTTTACAGAGAAAAGTTGCCAACCTCCATTTAAATGCTTCTGAATCAATTTAAAAGAAATCAGCCAAATCATCTTTTTTGTTTGTTCGAATGGTACCCTTCTTAATAGTAACAGTGACTGTGTTTGGACAAAGTCTTTGTTAATTTTTTGCTCTGTTATTAAAGGCGAAAAATGTCGTTTTCCTCAAACAAACCAGATAATTGCATGGACCACTTTCTCTGGATGCTTTTCCTCCCTGAGCCTCACCTGCATCCCCTGAGGAGTGGGGAAGGTGGGGAACGTAGCATATAGGCCAAAGATTTTGTGTTCCATTTCCTCCCATTTCCTTGGCAGGAGGTCGCCTGTATTTGCCGTTCTCAAAACCAGGTCCTGGGAAAAACATGCTGAAATGCAAATAACCCATTATTAGCAGAACAACTGGAGAACTAACATTTATTGATCCCCATCTCCTGTACCAGCTTTAGTGGCAGGCATTTGCACGCCTAGTTTTATTCATTCCTTATAACAACTTCATCTCTCCAGAAGGAGAGCCTGAGATGTGGACAGTTTAGACAGGTGGTAAGAAGAGGAGGGTAGACTTGAGCCTAGTCAGTCTCATTTACAAAGTCAATTTAGTATTTTCAAGGACTCTGTCTTCCTGGTAAGGAAGTCACCCAAAGAAACCAAAACTAAGACCAGAAGACCTATAAATTTTGGATCATAACAAGGTCCAGGCACTTCCGTCAGTCTGTTTGGATGTGTCTCCTAGAGCCAACATTGGCAAAATACTCCCTAAATTTCTTCCAGTCTCTGTTTTCAATGCTCTGAAGTCTCCTTTATGAGATGCTGGGTTTTTCGTTTTTTTTTTTTTTTTTTTTAACATGGTATTCCCTCTGCCTAGAACATCTGCTGTCCTTTTGTGTTGTTGATGCCCCACATGTCTTTGAGGGCTGGATTTCAATATGCAGACAGGAGCCAGGAGCCTTGATACCTTGGCTGACAATTGCCCAAGGCCATGTCCCATATCCACTCTGTTCAGTGCCTTCCTAGCTCCAGCAGATCATGTCCTCCTCCAAGCCCCTGAGACTCAACATTCTGCCATGGAGTCTCACTAGATTCTTGGCTTCTTGAGGTTGGGAATGGTGTCTCAAACCTTCATATCCCTGCAGCACTGAACATGGTACCTCATGAAGGCAATGAACCTTTGTTGAGAAGGATTACGTGGAAAAAGATTCCATTCTAGCAATTTACCTCATCACCTATTTTCCAAGTGCCTACTCTATGCCAAAGACAGTAAGAACAAGTGGAAACAAGGGCGTGGCTCTTTGTGCTTTTGGCAGAGAAGGGGCTGATTTGAGCAGAGACATGACATCTAGTCACAGCATTTTTGAAAGAGACTTGAGTTCACTGGGAAGAAATCCCCTCTGTGTTACCTGGGTGGGTCCTCCCATTGCACGCCAGGGCTCTGGCCATTCCTTGCAGACCTGGTGGAAGCACTACCCATTGCTCAGTTAGCTCCAACTTTCCAAATCCTGTTCTTTTTGCACATTCCAACCTCCAGAGATCTGCAAGGAGAGCTCGTGGTGAGGACTACTTGCTCTGGGGTTAATAGATTTGTGTTTTCAGATCCAATTCTGTCCCCTGTAAGCTGTGCAAACTTGGACATTAACTTAAGTTCTCTGGACCTCAGCTTCCTCAACTGTAAAATGAGAATGTTTGTGGTACTTACCTCAAAAGGCTTTCTTGAGGTGGGAAATGCACTTACATGACGGCAATCATACTTAGGATCACAGGAGAGCTCCCCAACCCTGGTTGCTTTTTGGTGACAGGAGTGCCTGTCAACCCCACAGCTGACATTTCATTCACTCTGATGTAGACATTTGGGAGGGAAGAGATACAGAAGCAAAACTGAGAAGTCCTTTTCCATCCCAGATCTTACCTTCCCTATTGTCCCTGCTTCCGCCCCTACACTGGGGCAGTGGTGTTAAGTAGCTTCCATTTATTTTTTCAGCAAAGCCTTTGCTATACTGGAGTGAGACCTTTTTGGCGTCTATTTTTGGCAATTTTCAGAAGCATCATTGACACAGTAGTGCTCCGTGAATGGACTATGTGTTCATGAGCCTTCTGAGCTGTACCAGGTGAGTCTGGTCACCGTCCTGGTCTCTGATCCCTGCCCCATGTGCTGAACATGGGCTGGGCTCTGGGCATAGAACATTAATGCAAATCTTTTGAGTATTTACTATGTGCCAGACACTTTAGAGGTAGCATCCCATTAACTCTCACAACCCTGCCTATTTTAGAGATAAGGAAACAGATATAAAACTGTTAAGTGACCTGCCCAAAATTACACAGCTGGTAGAGCCAAGAGTCAAACCCAAAGCAATCTGACACCGAAGCCAAGCTGAGACACTGAGATAAATCTCAGTAGCTTGGTTTTCTTTTTTTTTTAGTTACCAAGAGTTCTTTCTAAAATCTCTGCCAAAAAATTTGCAGCCCTCAGTGATATACTTTTGACTCAGGAGTTGCGGTTCAGATCCTCAGCTTTGTTTTCTAAAGAGAAAAAAAATCCAGTTGAGAAAGGATCACACTTAGAGTCATTTAAAAACTAATTTGATAGCTGTAAGTGTCCTTTAGAAATAAAACCCATTCTCACTTTGTGCTCCTGGAACCTCGATTTCTGAGTGTGGGGTGGTGGGGGAGGTGGGAGCTGGAGGTGGACGTCAGATGAGCTGTGAAAATAAGTGGATTTTCTCTGATGCCCAATCCACTAATTATGTCGAGCAAAATTGGATCACGCTTGTAATTCAGTTTTTACTATTTGCATTAAGACATGCTGTTGGCAGAGTTGTGAGCAGGGAAAGGGAAAAGGACATTGCAAATCATTTCTTAATGTGAAGAGAGTGAGTGGTAGTTTTATTTTGGGGGGATGGTCAAGGCGTTGCCCTTGGACAGCTCGATTTGGCTAATGTAGCTGCAGCAGTAATGACTAAAGTGGCGGTGGAGGGTATTAAGGAAGGGAACGTGGGAAGGATGTGAACACAGTCACGCTGACTACTCTGCGTTTGCGTACAGGATGGGGAGTAAAGTGCAACTCATGAGGGTTTTTTTTTTTTTTATTGAGTTTAAAGGAATTTTAACCCCCAAATTGACTCTTAGTGATAGAAATTTCAAGGAAGTGATAAACCATTGGATGAAAAATTTCAGGCTGGCCAGCCCTTGACCCTCCTTCAGGTTCGCTTTGTGCCCTGGTCTACCTCCTCCTCCTGCTCCGTGTATAACAGTGCTGCTTCCTGACGCACCTGCTTTGTGTGTGCATGTATATTTTTTTGCTTGCTTAGACTTACCCCTTCCTTCCCTCCTTTTCTCCCTCCCTCCCTCCTCCCTCCCCACTCCCTTCCTTTCCTCTTTCGTCAGACACCTTGATGCTATTAGGGGGTGCACCTCCCTCCAGTCTTCCTGGCATACCAACACTACCAATTCTAAGGAAAACATCAGGAAGGTGAATTTCTTCATACTTAGAAAAGAGGAAGACTGGGAATAAAAACAGCCCTGAGTGGGGTGTATGTTGGGGAAGTAAAGTTTCCTGAAAAATTTTTTGGGACTGTCTCTGCCCAGTGCTTCTCACATCCTCTCTCTCTCTCTCTCTCCTCCCCCACCCCCATTATATCTTAATAGCTTTATCAAACTGTCTTTCAGAAAGAGGCTTTTCTTGAAGTCTGCATTCATTTTGGGGCCCAGCAGACACCGTTCTCCACTTGGGATAGTGTGTTTCTGCCATCTACCCGCTGAGCAGGCAGCAAACCAGGCATCCACTCCGACCCAGCAAATGAAAGATTCTAAGGTCATGAAGTTCTTTTATCCAACATGAGCCCCAAGCTCACCTCCTGCTTTTTCACTTGGGCAATTCTCTTTCAGCATTAAGTGAAATTCATATTCCTGAAAGCACTTACGGGAAAGGCAGGGAAGTGGACTGGTGGGGATCCAGGGAGAGAAGGTGAACTCTGTCCTGATGAAGCCAGGTGAGCCACAGGGCGGGGGTGTGATGTGGACAGAGGAAACCAGCAACAAGGGCCTGCAGACCCACCTTCCCTATAGCTGGGTGATCGCCTTACTGAGCCTTGTTCTTGCCATAGAACAGGTTGTTGTAGTTTGTTTTATAACAGCTTTGTTAAGATATTCACATACCATGCAATTCATCCACTTAAAGTACAGAATTCAATAGCGTTCACTATATTCACGGACTTGTGCAACCATTACCACAGACAATTTTAGACCATTTTCATCCTTTTCCCCAAACCCCACAGCTCTAGCAGTCATTCCCCATTTCCCCTGCCCCACAGCCCAGCAATGACTAATCTACTTTCTGTCTCTATAGATTTGCCTATCGTGGACATGTCACATAAACGGAATCGGAATCGTGTGGTATGTGTCTGGCTGCTTTCACTTAGCGTAATGTTCCCAAGGTCCACCCACGTTGCAGCAGCTGTCAGTGCTTCATTCCTTTCTATTGCTGAGTAACATTCCACCGTGTGGATGCACCACATTTTGTTCATCTACTCGTCTGTTGACCAACATTTAGGTTGATTTCACTCTCTGGCTATTGTGAACGATGCTGTGTGAATGTTTGTGGACACGTTTTTGTGTGGACTTACGTTTTGTTTTTTCTTGGGTAGACAGCTAGCAGAACTGCTGCATGGCGTGGTAACTCTACATTTGACCTTTTGAGGAGCTGTGTGGTGCACATTTCCCAAGCAGCTGCACGTTTAGCACAGGGCTTTGCCAACGCAGTTTCCTTGGCTCCCTTCCCCCACCGCCTACTCCTTCCTCAACTCTCATCTCAAATATCATTTTCTCAGGGGCACCTTAGCTGACCTTCAGACCTCTCTGATAGACACCCTCATGGCAACTAATATTTTCTTGTGTGTAAATATTTAATAAATTAATTTTTGTGTAAATATTTTGTTCATTTGAGACTCTGTGCCTCAGTTTATCTATTTGCATATGCATTTGTAAAATATAGCATTAATGTCTAAATTACACATGAGCATAGTAGAGTTAAAGCATCAGGGAGTTCAAGGCCTAGAGCATAGTAGGGCTAAAAACAGAGTTATTATTTTAATATTCTGCATATTGGGATATAAAATCAGAACCATAATTACACATTCAATAAGCATGAACCAAACACAACTGGCCCTCCCCTAAGTTTTCTATTAATAGCTAGTTGATACTTGCTTTATATGTTTTGTTGCCTAGGAACGTTTATCAGCAAACAGGCAACAGAGGTGTAGGAAAACATAATGTAAGGAAGATGTAAATGGAGAAAATCCTGTTAATTCAGCAGTCCCCAACTTTTTTGACACCAGGGACTGGTTTCATGGAAGACAATTTTTCCATGGACTGGTGGAAGGGGTGGCTGGTTTCAGGATGATTCGAGAGCATTACATTTCTACATTTGTAGCCACTCCCCGGCACTAGCATCACCGCCTCAGCTCCACCTCAGATCATCGGGCATTAGAGTCTCATAAGAAGCGTTAAGCCTAGATCCCTCGCATGCGCAGTTCACAGTAGGGTTTGCTTCTATGAGAATCTAATACCGCTGCTGATGTGACAGGAGGTGGAGCCCAGGCGGTGATGTGAGTGATGGGCAGCAGCTGTAAATACAGATGAAGCTTTGCTGTCTTGCCCACTGCTCACCTCCTGCTGTGTGGTCTGGTTCCTAAGAAGCCATGGAATGGTACCGGTCCAAAGCCTGGGCATGGGGACCACAGTGTTAACTTAGTTGAACTGGGAATTGCTTAGTATTTTATTTTAGAATGAAAGACCTTGATCTAGCTTAAGGTGTACCAGGCCTGAGTTGGCATACTTCGTGAACCATGGTTCTTAGTAAGACACATAATGATTTTGGGGGTTTTATTTTTTGAATATCCATTTGTCCCTGACAATTCTGAAGAGGCAAATGTTACTTTTGCTTCAGCTTTCTTCCCCGATGCTTGGCAAGGCCAAGGCTAAGGCCGGTCTCCCAGCACGGCAGCAGTTCTCTCCAGCTGAAAACCGGGTGGCCTGGTCTGTTTCCTGGCAGCTGCCCAAGGCCAGCTCTGCTGAGGAGAGCATACAGGGAACCATCTAGAGGGGAGGGTGGGTGCTCCAGCCTGTGCGAACACTGCTTGAGATGGAAGGGGAGAGGATGGTCAGGGGTCTGTGGTGGATGCAGGGCCTGTGGGCTCTTTTTTGTGAACTGGAGACTGAGGAACTGGGATCTTGCTATTCACAGCAAGTTGAGGGAAGGCAGATTTGGGCTTTGGGGGTCCCTCCCACTGCTGAATTCTAAGGCTTCTATGCTGAGTGTCGGGAGAGTGCAGGATGAAGGGGGGGATGTGGTCCCTTCCCTTGGGGAGCTGACAGAGGATTAAAGAGTCTACTAGGGATCTCCCAGGTTGATGGGCGGTCATCACACACTGGGGCCATTAACAAGTCTTCCCTTCCCTCTTCTGCCCTCCTTCTCTTTTTGACTTCAAGTCTCCCACTGAGCGCTTGACTGGAGCTCTCCTGCCCGGCACCCCAGGCCCCCCGCTGGTCCCTGGCCTGAAGTGGGTGCTGAGGTATCCTGCCCAGACACCTGATGGTTCTCTTGTCCCCTCCTGCTGTCTCTCTTTCAGCCCTGGACACACTCACCTGGCTGGTGGCCCCACGCTGCCCCTCCTTGCTTCATGGTAGTCGCAATCCCAAATCAGACTGAGCTCCTCTCCAGCCGAGACCACATCCTTATTAACTTGTTCCCCTCCGTATCCTGCTTCCTCCCTCCTCTCCTGAGAGCGCACTCCCCATAAACCACAAGGGGGCATCCTTGTCTCTGTCCCTAGGGACACCAGCCTAAAACAGTGCCCATGTGTAAACACCTTCCCTCTGTTTTCTCGGCAATTAAAACCTGGCCCTCCTTATAACTTTCAGTCTACCAGGTGAAGATGGGTCATACTAATAATTAATAATAAATAAATCTTCCTAATATATTTTTAGGCTAACGTGTTACTCTTTCCTGATAATATAATGCCTTAATGCTGCTAAACATTTATTTTATTTTTAGGACTTGCTTAAGTAGCAATCCCAGCAGGAAAATGCCATGGAAATTTTATGACTATGACTGGCAGTGCCCACGGGGAGAAGAAAGATGGGGCACTTGTGGTTAGGTGGGCCTTTCAGCATCTATTCTGGAAAGACCTTCTGAGTCACCCTCCCTTACCACCCCTACCCAAAGGTGAATGACCTCTCCCTCTGTGATTTCCTCAGTTTCTATAACTGATGAATATCTCTCATTGCATTTATCTTATTGCATTGAAGTTACTTGTTTTTCTTGCTGTCTCCCCCAGCAGACTGGGAGCATTCAGACTGCAGAGGCCTTGGCTTAGTCATCTCTATGTCCCCACTGCCTAGCAGAGTGGCTGGTACTCAGCGGGAACTCGAGAAATGTGTGTGATGGAAAGAAGTAATAACCCTGAAGGAAGTCCACCTCCTTGTTCTCCACTCTTCTATCTATAGACCTGGGCACATACATGGATAGCACAAGAAAACATTTGTGGTGTGATGAAACGTTTAGAATATTAATCAAATTGTCTTTATTTTAGGCAGTTCCCCAATTTTCAGACTGGAACATGATACCCAAGCTGAGGGAAAGAGAAGAGAGGGAGGTGATGAGAACTGGGAAGTTGGCAAGTCTCTAAAATAAATTTTGTGGGGCAGGGAGGGTGGTCAGGGAAGACCCAGGGTAAGCTTGTGGGACCCAAGAGCAGCCAGGACCAGGCTGCCTTCTCTGGGGGGTCCTCTGGTAGGAGGCAAGGCCTGGAGGGGAGGGGGCGTGTGGTTAGTGTAAGTAGAGGGTCTCACAGGAGAATGCTGGGGTCCCTGGGAACTGGGCTGGCCCTAGAGGCAGCTGACCTTTACGAAATACACTCGAGAGGCCATGGGTGGGACAAGGTAGGACTCAGCCTACAGCCTGAGGGCTGACCAGCCAGCATAAATCCCTGGAAGAGAGACAACTCCAAGCTCACGAAATTGTTTTGCTACCGTATTGGAATAAGGAGACAAACACAGAAATGAAGTTGAATTATTAACAAAAAAATGTAAAAATTGTATTTAGTGCACAGCTCAACTGTGGACTGAGATTTTACTTGTATTAATATAAAGAGTAAAACTGAAAACTATGGGCAGATGAATCAACAATGGACAGAGAGGTCGGAGAGGTTGAGGCTACAGGAGAGTCCAGGGTTTGGGGAGTGCTCGTGGGATTTCAAGGACCCAGTGGAGTCAGGGGTGAACCCCTGGTGTGTGTACTGATTGCCAATGAGGACAGGAGGAAAGGAAAATGGTAGGTGATCTGTCCCTTGGGCTTCCTCAAGTGGAAGCACACCACCTGTGAGCATCTTATTAGCATAACAGGGGAGGTCCAGACAGTTTAAAACGCCAGCCAGAAGAACACTGACAAAGAGGTCTCCCCTGGAGCTGTCTGGGGGATATTGAAACTGCTGTTGCTGTGAAAACTGAAAACTGTGCCAAGTACTCACTTGCCTCGAGTCAGAAAAGCAGCCTGGAAAACTTCGCTTGATAAATCTAATCATTATTTTACTTCCCTGGATACTCTCGGGCAAATTCAAGACTGCTTGGAGAAATGGATTTCAATACATACAGATAAGCACACCCCTGTATAGACATAAATACATACAGATAAACACCCACATGCAGATACAAATACACAGATACTACCGTATATTTAATATTTCTTATTTTCAAGGGTCTAGAAATGATTTTATAGATATTACTCATTTTATTCTTCCTTCAACAATGAAAGGAGAGTGATATTTTATTACTTTTACACAAGACGAAATCCAGGCAGAGTGGTTCAACAACTAGTCCAGGGCCCAGGGCTAAGGAGGGGTAGGGCCTTTCTACACAATTGTGCATAATCAATGTGGACCCTTCTGTAGTGGTTATGGTGGGTGAATGCATTAAATGACCCCCTCACCCTGTCCCCAACACTCGCTATTCAGCTCATTAATGCTCCTGTGACAGCATTATTATTAACAGCAGGAACCGTAAGGGAAATGATCCTAACATACTTGTGTGAAACAGGGAGACAGCAGTTCGGGAGAGAGGGGTGTGTCTGTGTGTGTGTCTCTGTGTGTGTCTGTGTGTGTGTCTGTGTGTGCACTTACAAACTCACCTTTCACTGAATTGAAGAGGACTAAGAGAGAATCTTGTCTAACACCTTCACGTCACTTGTGGACATCGCAGCTGGGAGAGGACAGTGACTTGCCCAAGGGCCCATGAACCAGGTCTAGAAGGGCCCTGGTGGCTTCTGCCCCAGAGATGGAGCTGCCCCACGCTGGCTCAGCCTGCACGGGAGGAGGATGTGGAGTGGGGTGGCAGCGAGCTACTCGGGTTGCTAACTCCTCCTGAACCAGCTTTCCCCTTCAGAATTTGAGTGCAATGTGACTTCTTAAAACACTGACACTGCCCTAGGATGAAGGCGCAGGTACATTTTTCTAAGCCAAGTTGATACGGATTTTGGATTATCTCCTATTGTTCAGAAAGATCCTCTCTGCACTGGGTGCTTTGATGTTTCTTGCCTCCCAGAGCTGAAGTCTCCTCTGAGAGCTGTGTTTTGGATGGTCCTGAAAGCCTCCTTTCCCCCTGACCAGGCAGGTCCCCAGGGCACTCCCCTAACAATGCAGGCCCCGCCTTCCTTCGCCAGCCCTGGGCCGGGCCCTAAGGTACAGGGACCTAAATGGCCTCCTTACCCCGCCCGGTTGCTGTTCTCGGAGTCAACCCAGCCCTAGCTTCTCTCACCAAACTTGGAGGTATTAACATATATGTTTTTTTCTGTAAAAATTAAAAAAATAAAAAGTACTAGAAATAAAAATATAACAACCACCCATCTACCTTCCACTCAGATTTATTGATTTTTTTTAAAGAAATAAAACATTATAAATATAGTTAACATTCGTTTTGTATTTCTCTCAGTTTCAACCTTTTCTCAGAGGCAAGTGCTTCGGTGAAGTTTGTTACTGTTCTACACGTATTTCACAGTTTTATTATATATTCATATGCACACAAAATATAAACTTAAAAGACATAAGCTCATACTGTATATAAATTAGATTTTATATTTAATATAAATGTAATTTCTGTATTATCCTTAATTACAGAAAATTGTGTTTTTGTACTATATGAACTTTAAGCTTAAATTAATATTTTAATTAATTTAATCAAGTATAAAATTATATATTAATACTTACGTAAATATAAACTAACATTTATATACTGTATGTAAATGCCACATGTACATTAAAATTTGCATTAAATACATTGCATTTAAATTAAAATTTACAAAATTGGCATTAAACCCTTCATATCATGGTGTAACTTGCATTTTAGTCAATACCATATAGTTTTATTTCTATTCATTTTGATGCATATTGTGTCCCTTCATTCATTTAAACTGCTGTGGAGTCTTTTATTGTACAGATATGTGACAATTAATTAGTAATTGTCCTGTGGTTAGCAAAGCACAGTTGTTTGAAATTTCTCACGATGATAAACAATGCTGCCACACATTCTTGTGGATGTCTCCCTGTGTAAACGTGGGAATGGTTTTAGGACAAGTACTCAGAGGTGGCCACTCCCGCCTTGCCTGGCGCTGTCAGATTGTTCTCCTAGGAGGTGTGCTTGTGCACCTGTGCTCGAGACTCCCACTTCTCTGCGTCCTTGCTGGCACCAGGCCTTGTCAGTCTTGAACTTCGTTGCCAATTGGATGGAATTGAAACGGCATCTCTTGGGAGTTTTATTTGTATCTTCTTGACTATTCATGAAGTTGACACTCTTTTCATATGTATATTTTCCCCTCTGTGTTTCCTCTTATGTGAAATGCCTTTTTCGTAGCTTTTGTCTATTTTTTTCTCATGGGTTATTTATCTTCTCTTTATTAATTTGTAGGTTTTTTTTTTATATTCAGGTTTTTAATCCTTTGTTAGTTGTGAGCATTCACAATGCTTCTCCTAGTCTGTGACTTGTCTTTGAATTTTGTTCATATGCCTTTTATTATGCAGAAGTTTTAAATTTTAATGTAGCTAAATTTATCAGCTGTTAACCTTATAGTCCGTGCATTTTGTTCCTGTTTAAGAAATCCATCACCTGCCTCTGAGTACTGACACTGCTCCGTTTGAAAGGTGGCATCTCTGACTATTCTTGGGAGAGGGAGGAGGCTTTCTTATTACTTTCTTCTAAATTCTTAATTACGGAAACAATCCAAAATTAGGTAAATTCAGGTTTGTGGCTGATAATTCCAGACTTTTTTTTCTTTTTTAACCATACGGTATAGGGCAGCGCCAAAAGGTATGAATTCTGAGGGAGACTGCCTGGGTTCGAATCACTCACTTTGGGCAAGTTACTTAAATTCACTTCGGGGAATGATACTCTAGCGCCTACCTTGTAGGATTGTTGCAGGGATTAAATTAGTTTATACACGCAAAGCTCTTACAACAGTTTTTGGTACATTGTAAGAGCGCAGAGTTATCTATTATTATTGCTGTTTTTGTTGCTAGCATTACCTCATCTTTATTAGTACTCAGCTTTCCACTGGGCTGGACTTTTAGGGGCTGCTGGAGACATTAGATCTGCCACTGTCCACATACTTCCCCATGACAGACTGACATCACCTTGGTCTGCTTGGCCAGATGTCACCTTAGGACACTTATCTCCCAGGAGGTCAAGGAATTAGAATGCTAATGGTAAAATCATTACATCTTGTCTCTCAGTTTGCTCATATCAGACATTTCATCTCATATATCTTTCATAAAAAGTAGAGAATTAAGGTTTCAAGGGTCAAGTAGTATTTGAATTCAGAGAGAGTCATCGTCCTTTTAAATCTCCAGGCCGAGACAGATGACCGGCAAGGGCTCCGTGGTCTGCTTACTGTGGCTGTCTCCCCAGTGTCCCTTCTCCTTCTGGTTTAGTGTCCCCTCATTCTTGTACCTCTCAGACAGGCTGCCAACCAAAGCATCACCTCTCTCCCTCCCACCCACAGGGGTGGACGTGTCGCCCAAACTGGATTACTGCTCTGGCTGTAGTAATTTTTTTAAGAGGTCGGCATGTGATCCAACATAGGCCAATCAGAAACCTTTCCTGGGGTTTATTTATTTATTTTTTGAGCTTGAAAAGTCCTTTCTTGCCTGATGGCAAGCCGGAGAGATAAGTCTGAGGTGCTGGCCAAATCGTTCAATTGTCAGCCTTCTCTAGTAGATTCTAAGCTCTTGGCAGGGGTGAGGGGTGGGTCAGAAACCATGGCCACCTTGCTTGATATTTTATACCTTTCATCAAATAGCTCAGGGCCTGAGGACCTGATAAAAACAGTGGAAGAAAATGGTGCTTTCCCTCCAGAAACCTCCTGGGCCATGTGCTGGTCACCTATGCCCATTGCTGCTCCTTCTGTGCTTTTCTGGGTCCTGTGGTTCATGGCCTCAGTTCCTACGACTCATCCAGAGTACCTGGTTGACCAGACCTGGATTTGATCTTTGTGCTTTGACCCGACATCCCTCCCGGCTCATACTTCTGGTGTCCACCCTTCTGTTCCATCCGGGGTGACTACAGAGAGAAGAGTCCTTGTCTGTGTGACCTGCTTCAGATTCTCCTGGAGCGATCAGCCAGTTTTGCCCCACTCCCACCCTGTCCTCAGCCAGGGGAGGAGAAGTATTTGGTCCAATTTAGTTCATGCTCTTTATTTGTGATCATAGATTCTGCATTTGTGGTCTATGGAGTATGACTGTATAAAAGGAGAAAGGCACACAGCTAAGTCAGCAGATAGAGGAAAAATATTTTTGTACATGTTTCTTTTAATCCTGTGTGTCTCAAACTTTAGTATGCACCGGAATCATGTGAAGGGCTTTATAATACACAGATTGCCGGGCCCCCACTCCCAGAATTTGGTTTAGCAGGTCTGGGGTGCTGCCTGAGAATCTGCATTTCTAACAAGTTCCCAGGTAATGCTGATGCAGCTGGTCTGGGGACCACAGCAAGAGCCACTGTTCTAGTCATGTCATTGAACAGAGGTGCTCACTGCCAGCATCTGATGGGCTTAGGGTTATGGATGAAAGATTTGTTGCAGAAATAAAATGTTCTGGTTATAAAAAGAAATCTAATACAAAAAATTAGGAGCTGATGAAATTGTTGGAAGGAGGAGTGGCTCTAGGCTTGGCCTTCAGGAATGGCTCCTGGGACAAGGTGGCAGCATTGGCTACTGCCCAAGTGAAGGAATTGGGGGTCAGAAGGCCACCACTAGCAGTTCTGATGCCAGACCACACCACCACTGCTGCTGCCCAGGCACTGCCCTGGTGCAGCTGCCACTCTGCACCCATGAAGCTGCTCTCGGAGCAGCACCCCCATCTCTGTTACTCTGTGGCCAGCAGAAAATGTCAGCCTCGCTCTGCTTTCTGAATATCACACTTTTGCCTTCAGAACCATAGAACCAAGGAGCCTGGGATTTTTTTTTTAAATCGTATTAAGGTATAGCTTAGGGAGCAGTGGTTGGAGGAAGTGAGTGATTCAGTAGAAGCTTAGTTTCTGGAGAAAGGAAGGGGCTTAGGGGAGAAGCAGTTGGCACATGCATTCTTCTGATGTTCCCACCAGAGACTAGCTGCAGGCTCTCTCTGGGCATTCCCTTTCATTTAGACAGTGAAAGGAACTTCTGCATCAGGATATAAAAGAGGAAAACTATTAATTTAACTAAATATGTTTATGCTCTCTAGAAATAATGACCACTATAAGACTGCTTGTAATGGCTTTTATACCACCATACATTCTCTTCATTTATCGCAGAAAATTATAAGTGACATTCTGCACATGTAATTATTTGTTGTGGAAGGCTGTCCTGTGCACTGTGGGTTATTCAACAGCATTCCTGGCCTCTACCCACTGGATGACAGGTGCATGCCCCCAAGTTGTGAAAACCAAAAATGTCTGCAGACATTGCCAGATGAACCCTGCAGGGTAAAATCACTCACTGTTGAGAATCACCGATGCATTCGATCTGTATACATATTTTTTCATGCATAAGACCATTTATTGCAGGCTTTTTATCACAACGTCCAACCATAAATGATGGCACACCTATATGATGAAAATGGTTTGCAGTTTCAAAAAAGGTATAATCATGTATCAAAATATACTTATTGTGTTGTTAAGTTTTAAAAAGGTACATGGCATGCAGTATAATTCCCATTGTGTAAAATGAGGATGGAAATGTGTATGAGTGCATTCTAGTCCAAAGAAAATAAACCAAAATTGTAAAACTGTGACTATTTCTAAATAATAGGGTTATCAATGAATTTAATTTTCTTCTTTTTATTTTTTCTATGTATCCAGTTTTATAAAAACAAGCTTGTATGCACTATATACATATGATATTTGAGCGACTGTTGTCATCACTGAGAGAAGAGGAAGGGAGGGATCTCACATTTATGAAACATCTGTTCTATCCCATGCACAGTGTTGATGCCACCTAACCCTCGTCTGCTTGAAGGCGCCGTTAGATGGCATCAGAATGGATGAGAGAGGCAGGCAGAACTGGTTTCAAATCCTGGATCTGCCTGGCCTTGGGTAAATTACTTTAATCTCTGCAAGTTTATGTTTCTTCCCTTGTAAACTGGAGCCAGCCTCTCAGGGCAGCTGCAAGGATTAACAGAGCTGATTTACAGCCTGCACGTATTACCAGTGATTATTACACAGAGCTTGCCCGTGGGTGGGACGTGCCTTCTTTTTTCTCCAACACACCAGTCCCAGCCTTGTGGTCAGTGACTGCCACATCCAGGTCTCCTCTCCCGTCTTCCTGAGAAAGAGACAGTTGACCAGAAGAAGAGGCCTGTGTCTTTAAGGGAAAGGGAGAAAGCAAGTAAACCAAAAGCCCAGCATTTCTCGGTAGCTGGGTTTTCTTTCTCCTTGACAGGGCTGCTGACAGGCCCTTTAGCAACAGAGAGGCTAATTACTTTCCAGGAGTAAAAGAAAATGTGTCATTTGGTTGCTGGGGCTTTTCCCAATGCAATAAATCACAGCCACGGGATCCCAGCTTTACTTGATTCAATAAAGATTTTAAAGAAAGAAAAAAGTTTTCCTTGCTTTTATCAAGAAGTGCTAGTGGTTTGTGTCTGTTTCATCCAGGGCTCTTAATCAGATGTGACCCACCTACTCTGCAAGCCACTGTTGGCACTTCAGACTTCAGCTGTCTGCATTTGTGCTTGTCCACCTCAGCTTTCCACTTTCCCCAACCCTGCACCTGATTCATCAGCTTCTGATCCCAAAAGGAGGCCTATTCACTGTGACAATTCATTCGGTCATTTGGCTTTGTTTGCCTGGCTCTGACCCTGACACCGTGTCCCAAAATAATCTCGCAGCCGTCTGCTGACCCCCCCCACAGCTGCAAGTGTTCCTGCTCTCCCCCTCGGCCATTCCTGCCTCCTACCAGGTCTACGCTGCCTGTGCCCATGGGGCTTCCCTGCAAGGTGAGGAGCAGCAGCAAAACAGAATGGTGTAGGTTAACTCCCAGAGGAGACTTTTGCTTATTTTATAAAAGCCAGAGAGCTCTTGGTTAAGAACATCTGTGCAAACAGGATTTACTTCCCCTCTCCCTCTGGCTTACATTTGGATTTGTCTTGCTTCTGGAAGGTGTGGCTCCTTTTTAAAAATCACTATTTCGCAATGATTCTAAATGACATGCCTGAAACAAAAGCCCTGAAAACCTCTGACAGAAGAGAGGTAAAGGGACATAATAGGAATGTTTAACGAGCTAGGATTTTTCAGCTGAAAAGAAGGAAGTTGAAGGATTGGTCCGACTCATCTGTTGTTATGTAGCCAAATAGCAATCTGGGGTGGCTGTGCCCAGGGTTGAAGGGTTGGGCCCTTCACCTTGAGCATGCCTGACCCTCCCGGGACAACAGAATACCAGAAACGGAAGGTGACTTCCAGAGTAGCATGTGAGTCTAGAAAAACCATTAATAAATCACTTTGCCTAGGGGTACCCAGTTAAAGAGTAACAGTAAGGGGGCTGGAACCCAAATCTGAACACTTTTGGAAGTCCTTTTGACTTCCTATTGATCTGATTGGAGACGTAATTGCCTATCAGGCACATTTTCTTTGTTTTGAAACAGATATGTGGGCCTCCTTTGCATGTGTTTGTATTGCATTGGAAGCTAGGTCCCCCTTCCCCACCAGGTGGGGGCTTCTTTTTTCTTTCTACAGCTTTGTTGAGCTATAATTGATGAACAAAAATTGTATGTATTGAAGGTGTACAACCCGATATTTTGATATATGTATACATTGTGAAGAACAATCAAGGTAATTAACATATGCAACACTTCACACGGTTATCATTTTCTTTTTCTTTCTGTTTGTAGTGAGAACACTTCAGATCTACCCTGTTAGCAAATTTCAAGTATACAGTTCAACATTATTAACTATAATCACCATGCTTTACATTATATCTTCAGAATGTATTCATCCTGCATAACTGAAACTTTGTACCCTTTGACCAACATCTTCTCATTTCTCCCTTCCCCCAGACCTTGGCAACCACCGTTCTGCTCTCTGCTTCCGTGAGTTTGACTAGTTTAGATTCTACCTCTAAGTGAGATCATGTCGTATTCTTCTTCCTGTACCTGGCTTATTTCACGTGGCCTAATGTCCTCCAGGTTCCTATATAACAGTGATGCCTTGTGATTCCTGCCCTCCATGTGGTTGGAAGTGTGTGAGCAGGTGAACTCCTCCTTCATCCTGAGAGACAGCGCCCTTGGTCTGTGGGTGCGCTAACCTCCAGTGTGAGCTTGCACGTGACCGTAACAGAGGAAATGTCCTGAAAAAGGGCAAAACGTTTTACAAACTGTCTTTTTAAAACCCTCTCACTCTTTGGGGGAATTAAAACCTGCCTCCTTGCCCAAGACCAGTAATCACAGGGGCAGGGGCGTGTCTTTTGTTCTTTTACCACAGGAGATGGCTCAGCAGAATTGTCCAGGCAGAGATCATGAGAGTGTCTTCCCTGGAGATGGGATGGATCAGGACCATCGACTACAGTTAAACAGCAATTGCCTGAAGCCGAAAACCCTCCTTTTAAAAGCTCTACATTTCTGCTTATGGATAGGAAAATGGTACTTTAAGATGTGAGTCTGCCTTTTTCCTCACTTGCTGGCAAATCAATAAACCTCTCTTTCCTTATCCTCAAGCCGCTTGTCCTCGTTCTTCTGATGCAGGCTTAGTGACAAGTGCTGAACTTTTGGTAACAGAATTTGGTGCCCTGGGTGGGCCTATTAGCTCCCCAGTGGAATGGCACCCTGTGACTGCTGGAAGAGTGGGGGAGCAGCCCCAGGTCAAGCTGTGGGTGTTGGTCAGTAGGAGCAATGTCTTTTTGGGGTGAGAGAGCAAGGGACTATCCCAACAGCTGCTGGAGCCTGTTTAGCTCTGGGGACCTTCTGTCTACCCCCTGTCCCCTGCCCCCTAAAGTAGAGGCAGCTCCATGCAATCTGAACTGAGCTGGGGAAAAGAAAATGGATTTGGGGAGTGTCCAGATGCCATGGCAATTTGTCTGAGTAAGTTCCCTGGCATGCACACCGAGACCCTTGATTCCACCCATATGGGGGAGGTTTTCAGACCTTCCTGTTGGATTTGTCTGGAGGCACCATTTGGGGTGGAAGTTGTGAGTTTGAGTGGAACTTGGGAACCTGAATTGGATTTGGAGCTCATTTTTATGGGTTCCCAGGGAACCTGGGGGGATTGGGAGATGTTGATTCTCATTTGAGAGAATTTGGTTCTCGTTTGTCCCCTTTGGATTATGAAATGTTGGTTCTCATTTGAGAATTTGGTTCTCATTTGGGTGGTTCCCATTTGTTGGAAGGCCTTTGCATTCTTGTTTATTGTCTGTGTTTGTTATTTGTGAGTTTTGTTTCAACATAGAGAAGCTCCATGTGAAAGCCCCTTGGGGAGAATCTTGGCTGCATGGTCAACTTATGAGTCTCTGACTAAAAGAGAATGGTGTTATTGTACTCCGATGTACATGCTGGAGTGTGAGAAGTGCTGTTGAATGAAATCTTGAATTATTATACTGTCTTACAGCTGGAATTATTTTGTCAAAGATCAGGTAAATGGGATCAGATTCCATATGTACAATCTTTCACAAAACTGCATAATAAAGAGGCTGAAAGGATGGGTGATAGAATTTGGGGGGGGATTAATCAGGTTGGATCTTGTGAGCCCTTTAGCAGCTCTCCTGTCCACCATGGGCCTTGGTGATAGTTTGTTTTAATTAAACAATCAGATTCCCCTGGTCTGCCTTAGTTCTGGTTCGGCTGCTGGGTGCTGGTGCAGCCCTGGGGGGCAGACCCAGCAGGAGAGGGCACCAGCAAGCATGGCCTGCCCCTGCGTGGCAAGGGGGAAATGGGGGGATGGGAGAACTTGCCCCCAGACCGCTCCCCCACTGGGTGCATACACAATGTAGCAGGGAGGCGCTGGCCCTGGGCTCTCCGGGGGTGGCCATGATGCCTGCCATGGGAAGGTGCTGCAGGTTTGGCTGTGCTTGAGCTTGTGTTGATGAGGACTGCACTGGAGGCCTGCAGTCAGCCTGGGAAATGGCCCCGTGCAGAGCCCAGCCTGAGCCAACTGCCACCCACCTCTGGTGCTGTAATCTCGGCACCATGAGGGGATGGGGAGGGTGTGATTGGCTCACGCTCACTAGGTTATGACGTGGGGGTGGATTGTCCCTCCTTCTAAGAGTTGGTAGGGAACTCAATTTGGCAGGAGGGCACCCAGAGCTGGGGCAGGGCAATTTATGACAATATCAGATAGGGGGCTTGAATGCTCAAGGAAAAGGTAGAAAAAGTCACCCCAGATTGATGTATAATCAGTGCACTTTTTGTAAAGAAGAAGAACATTGAAAAGAGCATTGCCCAAAATTGCAAAGGACCCCAGGTAACAAGAAACCCCCAGGAGAGAAATTATTTTTTTCAAGGCCAGGACTCAGATGGCAAAGGAGGGGGCCTGGGGCCGCCTGTTTCCCTAGTGGCTCCAATTCAAATATCCCCACAGGAGTCCTGGGTGAAATTGACAGTGGAGATTGGATTGGTGCTGGTGAAGCATACAGGAGACTACTATTATGTGCATTTGAATGGCAGCATCCTGGGACTGGAGAGTCGTCAAAGCGCTGCTGGACTATGTGGGCTTATGGGTTTAAAAAGGCTCTCTTGCCATGTTTGATGGCAGCCTAGTGAGGGACTTGCAGAACAGGCAGTTGGACAAATTTGCAAACTGCAGGTTACTTATCTGGGATTTCAAATTAGCAAGGGAACCTGTGGCAACTGCATGGGTTCCTAGGAATGGCAGGGATCTGTCACACCTGGATCTCAAACTTGGGACTAATAGCAAAGCCCTTTTATGGGGCCCTTAAAGGGACAGATGTGGAGCTGATCTGGACCACAGACTGTCTAAATGCCTCTGAAAAATTAAAGCAGAGCCTTATGCCCCTGCTTTGGGGTTGCCTGACTTGCAGAAGGAATTTAAATTATACAGTCATGAAAAATAAGGAATGAGCCTTGAAATCTTAGTGCACGTGCTGGGAGACATCCCATGGCAAGTGGCATACTTGTCAAGCAGCTGGACAATATTGTGAGAGGTTGGTCTCCTTGCCTCTGGGCAGTAGCAGCTACTTGTGAGTTGTTATCAAAGACTGTGTCCACTGTCAATCCTGCCACCCTGTTACCAGCCGAAGAGAATGAGCCTTTGCAGCATAACTGCTTAGAGGATCTGCAGGCTGTCTATTCTAGCAGGATGGATCCGTCAGATCAGCCAATGCCAGAGCCAAATTGGGATCTTTTCGCTGGCAGGAACAATTTTACGAACAATGAAGGGCTGGATATGTGGTGGTCACAAAATGCACTGCTGCCTGGGACTTCAGCCCAGGAAGCTGAGCTGATTGCTTTAACCAGAGCTCTTAAGTTATCCAGAGGAAAAAACATAAACATTTATATGGACTCTAAACATGCTTTTATGACTGTGCATGCTCATGGTGCCATTCGGAAGGAAGGAGGTGCTCTTGATGGCAGGAAATAAGGACATTAAGTATGCCACTGAAATAATGGCCCTGATACAGGCCATGGCTGAGCTCAAGTGGAACATCATGCACTATCCTGGTCACCAAAAAGGGAAACACTTACGTTGCAAAAAGAAATTAGGCCACTGGCAGAGCTGCTAAGGAGGCTACTGAATCCAATTTTTTCCTTGGGGCCTTGATAACCTGGCTGGATTCAGGTCAATGTAAACTCCCTTTAAAATTAAAGACTGGGGCTCTGACATTGGGGATGGCACAGCTAAGTGGAGACCGAATTCTCATGGATTCATTCTCCTACCCAAAGCCTTGGTTCAGCCCCTTATGAGGCACCTACATGAAAGCACACATTAGGGGCGTGATGCCTCAGTGGATTCAGTGGGACCTTGTTTAAGAGGAACCTGTTTGCAACAAACTATTTATGTGCTCAAAACAATCCAAAGACAGAAAAGCAACTTGCTGCACAGGGAACCCAGCATGTGGGGCCCCACCCTTTTGATTACTGGCAAATTGATTTCACTCAGATGCCTAAACTTGTGTTAATAGATACCTTTTCAGGCTGAGTAGAGACTTATCCTATCTCAGTGGAGAGAAGTTCTGAAGTTACCAGATCCTTCTGAAGGAACTTATTGCGAGATATGGGATCCCTTCCTCCATACAGAGTGATACGGGACCCTCCTTTATATCAGAGGTAACTCAGCAAGTAAGCAAAATTGATGCAGGAAACCCAACTAAAGTGGGATAAGGTGTTGCCACTTGCCCTCCTCCGGAGAAGGGTAGCCCCTAGGAGCAGGCTCAAGTTAAGCCCCTAAGAAAGAGTTTATGGAGACCCTTCCTAGCACCCCAAGGTAAGTGTGGTAATATAACCATGAGTAAAGAAAACAGAGTAAATGAATATATCAAACCACTAGGACAGGTGCTAACCACTATGCATGACTTTGCCTCTTTCAGGTCCCCACCCCAGTTGGAAGCAGAGATGTAGAAGTGACCCCATGGAGTGACTGTAACAACTCATGCCTTGTTGAAATTGTCAGAAGTAAAAACCTGGGGTCCATCATACCGGAGTAAAGTGTCCCAGGGAAGAAGAGGATGCAAGCCCCCAGTGGATGGGCCAGCCTTTAAGAGATCTAAAGTGTCTGTTTAAGAAGAAGAAAAAATGAAAATGTTGATATTTTAACTAACCTTTCTTTGGTTATTTGCTCTGTCTACAGGATGGAGAAACAACTCCTTAGTGAGGATTTCCCTGGGCTAGCTCCCGTTTTGCCTATCTGTCTTGCTGCAGGGTTTGTTATTTTAAACCTTGTTTGGTGAAAGTATTTCTGAATAGGATTTCTGGACTTGCAGAAGCTGGTCTCTTGGATCACATACAGAGTGCGACTAATAGACCCATACTCAGAGGTTCCATGATTCTTGCTTGCCCAGCCCTGGATCAGACAGCATGTACAAGATGACAGTAAGGACCCGCAGTCCCACTGGTGTCTTAGATACCAAGCAGGGTAAAATCTCTCTTATCAGGTATCCTCTTCCATTTCCCCTTGTACAACCTCATGGTTGTAGTTGTTGCTTATGCCCTACTTTGCCTGGTAATCTGTTGCATTATTTATTTTTGTAAATCTACTGCCAAAGCTTTACAAAAGCATAAATAGGTATAAATCCTTCATCTAAAACATGGCCTCAATTCAGCAGGAAGTAGCTCAATGATTATGTTGCCCCTCCTCCCATAGATACGGAAGGATACGATTGACAATGGGGCATATGTAACACAGGGAATGGCCTGGAAAAAGGCAAAATGTTTTATGAGCTGTCTCTTTAAAACCCTCTCATTCTTTTTGGGAATTAAAACCTGCATTCCTGCCAGAGACCAGGGGGCAGGGTAGTGTCCTTTTTTCTTGTACCACAGGAAATGGCTCCACAGAATTGTCCAGGTAGAAGTCACAAGATTGTCTTTTCTGGAGATGGGATGGATCAGAACCATCAACTGTAGTCAAACAGCAATAGCCTGAAGCTGCAACCCCCCTTTAAAAGCTCTGTGTTTCTGCTTATGGATAGGAAAATGGTGCTTTAAGATGCTAGTCTGCCTTTTCCTCATTTGCCAGAAAATTAATAAACCTCCCTTTCCTTCTCCTGGAACCACTTGTCCTTGTTCTTCTGATGCATCTTGGGACAAGTGCTGAACCTTCAGTAACGTGACTATGTTCTTGTGATATCCTTATGCTTGCTGCTCCCTGATATGCAAGACCTCACCTCTTGTCCCTAGTCCCTCTAGTCTTCTAAAGGCAGTACCCTAACTCTCCAACATCCTCCACCCACTCTAGTTAACTAGCCAGGTTTAAAATTATCTCATAAATTAATTCATTCCAGAGATGTCATTGACCAGTAATAGCTTTACTTTTTACTTTTTGCTAGGAATTTTTGCATTTCAACAGGCGGAGTTTTAGGACTACAAAGCTTTGATAGAGTAGTTCTCAACCATGGTTGCACATTTGAATTCTCTGTAGAGCTTTAGTGAACTACAGGAGCCTGGGGGCTCCTGCCCCAGATATTCTAATTAAAGTGGTCCTTTGAGGGGCTAGGGGAAACAGTGGTTTTCTTAAAGCTCTCCAGGTGATTCTAAAGTGCAGCTGTTGTTGAAAACATCTGCCTAAATATGAATGATGACATCCCAAAAGATTCTAGCCAGCTAGCTAACTGCCAGGGAGATTGCTACAGTGATACTTTTGTTCTTTCCTGAGCAGAGCACAGAACATCTTTCTATGGCACCTCTGTGTGGGGCCCAAGGAAGTCTCCGAGGAATTTGGACTATCAGCATTTGATCCCAGGGCCAAGGACACCACCTGGGATTAAACATTTTCAGTCAGCCTAGTTCTGTTTAGTCTTAGTTAAATAGGGTTAATGTTCTCTAAATCTCTGCGGCTAGAGATTAAATCAGAGGTTGCATGCTGGTCATACATGGGTGAGGTTTTGCCTACACATGGGATTTGTTCATTCTATACATTATTTCTTGATTTTAAAAATTGAATTAAAAACTAAGAGTTTCTACATAAAATCAGGTTTCTGTCTTTTCTTTAGAACAGAAGCAGCACTAGCCATTTGCCCTGCAATTCAGGCTGGCTACTTCTGGCCTAAGCTGTGTGCTGTTTGCTTCATTTAGGTGGGCTTGCAATGACCTCTTTGCTGCAGGCCCTGGTTGCCATACTCCCCCCTCGTTTAAGTTACCCATTTGACCTTTCAGATGTTTGCACTGTGCCCAGCTGAAATGAAAATAATAGCTGCTATGGAATACGTGCAATGTGTCTCATGCTTTGTGTCTAATTCTTATGACACCTCTGTAAGGTTGGTCATGCTACTCTTTATTTCTCAGACCTCAGGGAACTTAGGTCCAAGACAGAGATCTTTTCCCCAAGGCACTGCAAGGTAAATACCAGATGTGAGATTCAAACTCAGATTAGTCTCTTTTGAGCCTCACTCTCTTTCCACCTAAAACCAGCCCAGCTCTTCCCCTCTTTGGTAGAGATATAGAATATTCAGGATGACTTTTCAGAGGCCTATTTGGCCAAGGACACAGCTTATGTATTTCTGACCAGGGGACTCAGTCAAACCTGGGTTTCTGGGACAACCTTATCTGCCTGATGACTATTTCCATTGAAGCTGGTCTAGGGCAGTCCCACCATCCTCCGAGACATTATAGCTACCATTGATGGCTTGCCGCAGGAGCTTCCCTACCTTCACCAAAAAGAAAGCTTTGTTTCCTGACTGTAATCTGCATTTCTAGAAGCAGCAACCCAACCACTTTCTTCAACTGAACACCTGCTATGTATCAGGTACTATGAAAGGCATTTTATACATGTGGTTTTATTTAATCCATGTAACAACCCACTTAATCTTTATAATTTTATCGATGAAAGAGAGTCTCTGAGAGGTTGAGAAAATTGCAAAATGTCATACATTTACTAGATAATATGTCTCTAGGCAGATGTCTACCAGTGGTCCATTAGTAGCCAGTTGTCATCCTTAAATAGAATAAAACACCTCAAGTTGATTGTCGTTTTTTAAATTTTGAAAATAGTGTGTTTACTGTTGAACTTTTGGTAAATTCAACACAATCAAAAAAGGAAAGAAAATAACTCCACCTTCAAGAGTTACTGCACCATTCTGGGGTATTTTCTTCTAGTTTGTGTGTGTGTATTTATGTGTAAAACATATAAAGTATGTGTTTCAAAAATATTTAATAACTGAAAAATTCTTGAATGTTGGCAGTGTCTTATTAATATTCTACTTAAAAGGAAAATTTAGTGAATTGGAGCTGAATTCACCAGCTGTTTACTGAATATTTACTGTGTGCTAGGCACTGACATTTCAGAGATAAAAATAACCCTGAGGGAACACGCGGGGTGTGATTATGTGTGAAATAGACAAGTAAATGCAAAATTATTATGTGGTATGATAAATGTGTTGATAATGATAAGCTCCGAGAGTGTTGGAAGTCACAGGAGACGCTGTTCACTCAGTCAAGGGAGAAAGTCCAGTGGACGTCTTCATTACCTGGAGCAGGTAACATGTGAGCTGAATATTGCAGCAAGAGTAGAAGATACCCAGGTAAATAGGTAGAAGGGAGCATCCCAGGGAGAAGGACAGCATGTACAAGCCTGCAAGGTCTAAGATAATTATTTCTGAATGCAGTACTCTGACCTTCATTTTGTCCAGGAGAAATCGCACACCGAATACATTTTCCTTTATGCCATTAGAAACCACAAGTTACGGACCTATCGGCATAATGGCTTTCTCTTCTTCCCGTCCCACTGAGTCACTTAGAATTCTAAGCTCACTCTTCTGGGAGAAAGTTACAGAGCCTTTGCTGTGGGAAATACATTTTTTACCCATGGCAGAAAATCTGTTTAATCATTTGCACATAATAGACTATATGCTGGTGTGGGGCTGGGAGGTGACAGGGTAAAGGCAGAGGAAATCACCTGCCACAGGTTCGGGTGATGAATGTATCAGGCGGGACTTTGCCTGGGGAGAGAATATAGATACGAGTGTGCTCAGGTTGGATGAAATCTCCCCCCATCCCGGCTGCTGCAGCAGTTATTACAGAGGTTGTGCAAGGCAGGCACACAACTTTCTTAATGAAACATTGAAAAGGGCAAAGTCCCTGTCCTAGTTTCTGCTAACGATGAATAGAGCAAGAACCAAAGTTATCTTTATCTGGCCAGATCAGTTAAAAAAAATCATGAAGCCATAAAATAAATCTCTTTGGTACATGGAAATTTCATGTGTTCACACAGGCAGTAATAGATTTTTCCACTTTTGCTCCTGCCTCCTTGCATACTGAACCTAGAAGTCTCCTAGTTAAAAATGCATGTGAAAAAGAGTAACTGATGATTGCAGTAGCTAACCTTACAGGGCAACTAACCCTGTGATTTTTGCATATGTATGATTTCATTTCACAGCAACCCCATGCAGCAGGGTTACACAAATGAGAAGTCCTGGAGAGATTAAGAAACTCACCTAAAGACACAGCCCGTCAGTGGCAGAGCAGGGATTCAACCCAGTCCATCTGATTTCAGACTACAAATACTTTTCTCTGTACCACTCTGTCTGCTAAACTATGTGGCTCTAGGGTGCAATTGCTGCTTTTTAATAATATCAAGTTTCTTTTATTAGAAAGAAGAGAAAAGTGGTATTGGAAAGGCAACTAGAAGTCTCTGCCACATTCGTGATCATCATAACCTCTAAACCTCAATCTTCGAACTTCTCTATCCACGCTAGCTTCCTAGGTGTTCTCATCCACCACTTATGCAATCTGACTCTGTCTTCCCAAATTGTCTCTCGCCTGAGAGATCCTCTTCTCCTCTTTCCTCTGAACCCTAAGCTTGAATATCTGGTTATATGCTTTATGCCTCCACCTGGATGTTTGACAGCTGTCTCAAACCCAACTACCCAAAAGGAACGTGTGATTCTCACCCTTAAACTGCTTTCCCCACCATCCTCCCCAGCTCAGTAAATGACGACTCTCTATCTGCTGGGTGCTGAGGCTAAGAAAGAACCTTGTGGTTTTCTTTCTCTCCTACCTCAAATACAAAGTCAGCTTTAATTAGATAATATGTCCAGAATCCAACCACTTCTCACCCCCTCAACTGCTTTTTCCATCATTTCATCTGTTGCACCTCCTGCCTTGATGGTTGTGACAGCCTCTACGAATGTCCCTGTTTCCATCCTGCCCGCCTAGTCTGTTACCTACTTGGTAGCCAGGATGATCATCTAGAAATGGGGGGGGGGGGTGGTTTCTCTCTGCTCAAAGCCCTCTAATTTCTCCCTTTCCAAGTGACATCCACGTCTGTACCATGAGTTTTCAATGTCCTTTGTCATCTGGCCCCACTCTTGCCTCTCCTCCCTCCCCACCTCCCTCACTTGGCTCCAGCCCTCTGGCTGTCTCGCTGCTCCTCAGGCACCCTAGGAACCTTTCTGCTTTAGGGTCTCAGAAGGACGTCTTTCCTTTTCCTGAGGCGTTGTTACCCCAAATATCTTCATGCAGTTATTGCCTCAATACCATCTTTTATGTATTTATTTAAAAAATTTTAATTTTTAATTATTATGGGCACCTCATACTTGTATATCTTCATGGGGTACATGTGACTTTTTTTTTTTTTTTTTTTTGAGACAGAGTCTCACTCTGTTGCCCGGGCTAGAGTGCCATGGCATCAGCCTAGCTCACAGCAACCTCAAACTCCTGGGCTCAAGCGATCCTCCTGCCTCAGCCTCCCAAGTAGCTGGGACTACAGGCACGCGCCACCATGCCCGGCTAATTTTTTCTATGTAGTTTTAGTTGTCCAGCCAATTTCTTTCTATTTTTAGTAGAGACGGGGTCTCACTCTTGCTCAGGTGGGTCTTGAACTCCTGAGCTCAAGCAATCCTCCCTCCTTGGCCTCCCAGAGTGCTAGGATTACAGGCGTGAGCCACCACGCCCAGCCACATGTGATGTTTTGATACAGGCATACAGTGTGAATTAATCAGATCAGGGTAATTTGGCTATCTGTCACCTCAGGCATTTATCATTTCTTTGTGTTAGGAACATTCCAATTCCACTCTTTTAATTTTTTTAAAGTGTACCCTAACTTATTGTTGGTTATAGTCACTTTGCTGTGCTATCAAATAGTGCTCATTCTATCTAACTATCTAACTATATTTTTACACCCATTAACCATCCCCACTTTATACCCCCTCCCCTATCCCCTTCTCAGCCTCTGATGACCATCACTCCACTTTCTGTCTCCATGAGATCAATTGTTTTTAAGATTTAGCTCTCACATATGCGCAAGAACGTGTGAGATTTGTCTTTCTGTGCTGGGCTTATCTCATTTAACATAATGTTCTCCAGTTCCATCCATATGGTGCAAATGGCAGGATTTCATTCTTTTTATGGTTATATAATCCATTGTGTATATGTACCACAATTTCTTTTTCTTTTTCTATTTTTATGGGTGATTTTATATGTTTTTGCTTATCTTTTTTAATTTCAAAATATCAATTAATGGGGTACAAATGTTTTTGTTACGTAAATGTCATGGATATCTTGTATAATACTTAAGTCAGGGCTTTTGGTATGCCCTTCACCAGAACAGTGTTCACTGTATCCGGTAGGTAAGTTCCCATCCCACACTCACCCTCCCGCTCTCCCCCTTCTTGGTTTTTCATGTCCTTTATGTTGCTTTGTGCCTGTGTGTAGCCATTTATTAGCTCTCATTTATTCCTCAGAACATACGGTGTTTGATTTTCTATTCCTGAGAAACTTCACTTAATAGTCTACAGTTCCATCCAAGTTGCTGAAAATGACATTATTTCATTCCTTCTTATGGCCAAGTAGTACTCCATGGTATATATTAATATATGTATGTGTATATATGTATATGTATATACACCCCACATTTTCTTTATCCATTCATGAATTGAAGGGCATTTAGGTTGATTCCACCTTTTTTCAATTGTGAAGTGTGCTGTGATAAACATTTGAGTGTAGGTTTCTTTTTGATAAAGTGACTTCATTTCCTTTGGGTAGATACCCAGCAGTGGGATTGCTGGATCCAACAGTGGGTCTACATTTGTTTCTTTTTTTTTTTTTCTTTTTTTTTTTTTATTGTTTGTTGTTTATAGGGGTACAGGTGTTTAGGTTACGTATGATGTACATTTGTTTCTTTGAGGAATGTCCGAACTGTGTTCCATAGAGAGGCTGTACTAATTTGCAGTTCCACCAATGGTGTATAAGTGTTCCTTTCTCTCTACATTCATGCCGGAATCTATTGTTTTTTAACTTTTTAATACTAGCCACTGCGATAGGCGTAAGGTGGTATCTAATTGTAGTTTTAATTTGTACTTCTCTGATGATTAGTGACATTGAACATTTTTTCATATAATTGTTGGCCATTTGTCTATCTTCTTGTGAAAAACTTGCCTGCCTACCTCTGATGTGTATTCAAAGTCCAAGGGCTCTGTAGTAGGCATGTGGTGAATCCCACCAGGACTGAGTCCATCCCTTCAGGGCAACATGTTTCCTTCCGGCCCAGGGTGGGTCCAGAAATGTCGTCCAGGAACTAAGACTTGGACTCAGCGTCTTCAGGAGTCTGCTTGGTGCTTTATTGTACTGTGGCTGAGCTAGTACTCAAGTTGCAAAACAAAGTCCTCTGAATTATTCCCTTTCCCTTCCCCAAGTTGAAGAAGACTCTCCCTGAGCTGCACTGCCAGGGTCTGATGAGGGGCGACACAGGCACTGGCTTGGCCACCACCACTGGTGTCTCACTGGGTCAAGTGGGTCATGTGTACCCCAAGCCACCACAGACATAGGAGTTGCCCAAAGACTGCAGCCTTTGTTTTATGACGCCTTACGAATTTATTACAGTTTGCAAACCACTTTTTGTCAGCAGGTTGTGGGGTTAGCCGGAACTCGGGTTTCGGGGAAGAACATTTCCCTCTGGCTGGGCTGTTCCAAATGCTCCCTCCATGGGTGCCAGATATTCTGCTCCATGCTGTGTTCCCTGTGACAGGGTGGCTCTGAGATCCAATGCAAAGTCCCACAGTCACTTCCCTTTCCCTCCCCAGGCACACAGATTCTCTCTCCACTCCAGGCACTGGTGCAGCATGTCTGGGGGATAGGGAAGGGGTGGTGTAGGAGGTGCAAGACTCTTTTCTGCCCTCTTCAGTGCTTCTTTCCTTGATATGATGTTAAAACCAGGTACCGTGATCACTCACCTGATTTTTGGTTCTTCTGAAGGTGTTTCCTTGTGTGGACAGTTGTTGAATTTGGTGTTCATGGGCAGGGGGTTTCTTTTCAACCATCTTGCTCTGCCCCATGCCCCTTAATACCATCTTTTAGAGACACCTTCTCTACCTCACATGAAATTGCCTCCCATCCTCTCAATATGTTCTTATTTTTCTTTTCTGCTTAACCTTCTTCATAGAACTTTTTGGCACCTGACATACTATGTATTTATTTGTTTATTATCTGTCCCCCCAATAATGTAAACTTCACAAAACCAGTGTCTGTTTTGTTTCCTGCTGGATTTTGAGGTCCCAGAACAGTGCATGGTGCAGGGTAGATACTCAGCAAATACTTGTTGAATGAATGAATGGCCGTCCGGGCAATGGCATTATGAAAGCATGAAGTTTCAGCCCCCTACAGAAAGGTGGGCTGTCAATCTATTTTACCTTTAGCATAGATGCTTCCCAGAGTCTCAGAGCTGTAGTTTTCAGCCAAACAGGGCAGCAGAGCTCATCTGCTTCAATAGAGCTGTTGAGTTTTCACTCTGCATTTACCTTGAAAGATGCTTTGGTTCAAGTTATGCTTTGTGAGAAATTCATTTCCTCCTGGAGTTGCTTCTGCCAACAGAGGGAAGACAATCATTTCTTCTTGGCATGATTTCTAACTCAATCTTTTCTGTCGAGAACTCAATTGCAACCATACAACTGTTCCAAATCTCATCCTGGTCAAATCAAATGCTTCACTTGTAATTTAAATACCTTCCCCTTACCATATCCTGTTCTTATTTTCTAAAGTTCTCCATTATGGAACATTGATTTACTTTGCTTTCTAGTTATATCCTTAAGGACATGACTTTGGAATTGTGGTTATAGAGCATTTTATTTCCTCATGATGCATTTGTTTGTGTGTGTTTTGAAATCACATACATGGGATAGCTATAACAGTTATTGTGTACATAGATAGTAAGTATTTGGAATAAAAAAGCAGAGGCAGTTGAAAATGTATGACTTACATTTTCATCCTGGTTCTGTCTCTAATAGGTTATATGATTTTAACTAAGACCCTTCCCCTTTCTGAGCCTTGTAATAAATGACCCATAAAAAACTTTTGTAACTAGATCACTAAATACTTTCAAAAAGAACCCCTTATAGACCAGGGGAAATCAATCATTCTTACTTTGCTGAAAATTGTGTAAAATTAGTAGAGTAAAATTTCGACGAAGCAAAAGTAAACCACAAAGTCTTATTTCTATTTGCCACTTTCATGGGAAGAATCAAATGACCTCCTCACCCCCAACAAACAATTACTGCTTATTTATTCATTTATAGGATTGTCAAACATGCCACATTTTCTGACCATAACCAAATGCCTATTACGAATGTGCAATTATAGGATCTAGAGTTGGAAGAACCTGGTGTTGGTTAGGATGAGATTCAGATATGATAGGAAGGCAAAACCACAGCATAAACAAGGCAGAGCCTGGTTTCTCACTCACATGTTGTTCTCAAGGTAGGCAGGCAACTCAGGTGGCTTTGGCATTCTCTGCTTTCAGGCACCCAGGCTCCTCCTCCTTTCCTGCTCCAGCAGCTTGTCTGTGTGGTCCAGCATTTGTTCTACCACCTCTACATTCCAGGTCTCAAGAAGGAGTAAAGGGGCCACGAAGGGTATGGCTAGTTTCTTTAAGAATATGGCCAGAGGCTGGGTGCGGGGGCTCACACCTGTAATCCCAGCAGTCTCGGAGGCTGAGATGGAAGGATCGTTTGAGCTCAGGAGTTTGAGACCAGCCTGAGCAAGTGCGAGACCCAGTCTCTACTAAAATTAGAAAAATTAGCCGATGTGGTGGTGCACCTGTAGTCCCAGCTACTTGGGAGGCCAGGGTAGGAGAATTGCTTGAACCCTGGAGTTTAAGGTTGCAGTAAGCTATGATGATGCCTCTGCACTCTACCCAGGGTGACAAAGCAAGACTCTGTCTTAAAAAAAATATATGGCCGGAAGTTGTACTTATCACCTCTGCTCACATCCCACTGGCAATTAGTCACATGCCCTGGTCACATAGTCACGCTTATCTGCAAGTCTGCCAGGGAACTTGGCCTTTACACCATGTGCCTAGCTGAAAGTTGGAGATCCTCTACAATTACAAAAAAAGGAAGAATGAATATTGGGGGACAACTAGCAGTTTCTTCTATAGGTATCAATACTCTAATTTTATGGATTTATGAACTGAGGCCAATAGATGTAAAATATCCCAGGCTTTACAGCCAAATTATGGTGGATTCCAAGTCACTGCAGTCCTATGGAAAAGGCATGAGTTTGGAATGAGACAGACCTGAGTTAGAATCTCTGTTTTGCCAATTACTGACCGTGCAACTTTTGCAAAATGTATTAACTTTTCTGAGCTCTGATTTTCTTATATGTAAAATGGGAATGATTTCTCTCATGAAGGTTCCCTGGGGTGATAAATGAGTTGGTTTACAAAAGCACTTTTCAGGGGATCCAGCAAGTCGTAAGGACTAATGAAGTCGTAGGTTCCTCTGTACTCCGACCTTCCCATTACAATTTCATGCTAAATAATGTGGATATATTTAAACATGCACAGGTACTCCAGAAAAATATCTGGAGTATTTCTCATGATCAGTCCAAATCTCCTTTTCAATATATATTTCTGTACAAGTTGATTTAATATTCAATTATGATCTTAAGGTACTTTAAGAGATGGGCACAAAAAAAGAAGATTTTTTAGGAAAAGCTTCTATTATCTAGAAAATTTAACTAGAATCTCTCCTGCCCTGAGCATTTCAGCTGATGAACTGAATATTTAGTGCTATTTCAATAACACGTTATATTCTGCCTATAGGCTTAATACTAATGGCTTTTGTCAACTTCCCTTTTATTTTTTTCCTATGATGTTTTCATCTCAAATTCTAATTTCAACACCTGTGTTTTATTTTTATCCTGCTGATATTGGAATTTAAGTGAATTTAGTTTTCAAAGCTTGGAAAAAAATAGATTGGCTATTTTAAAAATCTGAGAGTGGAAAAATGTTCATATCTAGTTGAGACTTTTTCTTGGGTTACTTAAAAAAGTTCTCTCTAAACTTTTTTAAGAGTGAGAATATCTCAAAGAATACACATAGCTTTGCTTAAAAGGAATCCCTCCAGTCTGGGAAGAAATCACTCAAATCCGAACCAGATGTGATATGTAAAGTAGCATTTTGAATATTCATATTATGATGTGAAAATCAGATTCCCAGAACTGAAAGTCTCACTGACTGAATTGAAATGAAGACTGCAGTGTGAATGTCACTTCCCTAATGCATAATATTGCAATTCTATCCAGTGTCTTTTTCCTAGATCGGATCACTCGAGAACAATCATGTGCACAGATATGGCAAACATGCCCTCATTCTAATTATATAAGGCACTTTGGAAGGAAAACAAATTTTAGCTCAACATCTTTCTGAATTAATTTTAATTCTAGTAATGGGACACTATTATTCTTGTCCATTCCTTTGGCTTAGCGTGTTTTTGCAATATCAGCATTTCACTTTGTTTCTACTTATTCTTGAGAACTGGTTGAAATCGCCTCTGAAATGTATTAGATGCTGGTTTGCAGCCTGTACATTCACACTTCTTTTTATAAGGGCCTGTTGTTATGCCAAATACTTCTTCCCTATGTTCATTCATCTTGTTAGGATCCCTATCAACAGATTTGTCTCACAACAATGTAAATTATCTTCAATTTTTTTTAGTAGAGGGGAGAAAAAATTGGACTGCTTTACTGCAAGTATTTTACTTCACTTTACAAATGCATTTCACTTCCTTACTTTGGCACACCTGGTCAGCCCGTTTTAGCATTATTCATCTCCATTTATGTGGTTAATGGATTTTCAATTGCAAATTATCCACAGAACATGCATCAGAATACTTTTTACGGCTATATGCATTGATTCATATACCCATAATATTCAATCAGCCTTTGGCTTGTATCAACAAGTTGTCACTTTGGAAGCTGCTAGCTAATAGGGAGCCTCAGCAGATTGGTGGTTAATAGTGATTCCAGAATATTCTCTGTGTAGATAGAGCTAGAGGATTCTTTCACCATGCTGCCAGGTAATACTTGAATAAGAAAACTAGGAGATAGAGAATTTAGGAATTTTAAGGGGTTAGTCTTAAGAGGAAAGCTTCTTAAATATTTTAGTGTTCATAAAATAAAAGAATGGATCCAGCAGACAAAATTAAGAGAATGTCAATGATCTCGTTATTATTCTCTGGTTAAAGACTAAATGATGGTCCCAAAGAGAAGCTACGAGCAGATTCCTTTTCCTTAAACCAGGTCTACTCAAAATGTGTCTATGGATTATTATGGGATTCTTTGTTCACACAAGGTGGGTGCAGAAATTGGGAGCATTTACAGTTTAGAAACGGTAATAGTGATGTGATGTTGCTGTGTCATCCACGTGTATGACCAGTGGGTTTGTCTTCTTAAATAAGACATACGCCAGTGTGGATGTTGTTGAGACTATGTGATGTTGTGTGTCTAGTCATGCTTAGTAGGTGACCAAGGTGGATGCAAAACAAACAATCAGATGACTGACGCTGAGTGTTATCAATGCATTGGAGAAGACAATGAAAAGCTTAAGGCGATTAATTGCTAATTTAGAGAGAAGTATGACAGTGAGAAGGCCTCCTTGGCAGTGTAGACAAAGAGTCTAAATCTTTTATAGATGGAGACCAGACAGTGCTGAGGATGAGGTCCAGGGTAGTGGAAATTCACTGAAGGTTGAATTCTAAGCTTCAGCAAATCTTCTATGCTAGAGTCAGGATCCCGGTTTGGACTGAGTGTACCCCTGAGACTCGGGACAGTGACTTCCGGGTCAGTGCCCTCAAGAAGCTTGAAACTGTCCATCTCCCTGTACCCTCTCGCCCTCTCCCTCCTATGAAAGGCTGGTGTTCCCTGCCTTGCTTAAAGACAATGTAGAGGCCTCTACCTGTACCTAACAGGTGCTGGCTTCAGGATGAGACCCCACTGCTGCTCTTGTGTGTGTTGTCAAATTACAGACCAATAAGTGTTGTCAAATTACTACATAACTTGGCCAGTGAGGTGCTGGGTCACCCGAGGGAAAAAAGAGACTCTGCCAAAGTAGCTGTAGGACCTAGCTGTCACACCTGCAGAGCCAGGATACATATATGGCTTGGATCCTGAGGGTGCTGAGTCAAGGGGTGATAAAACATGAAGCTGGGTAAGAAGAACGGATCAAAATGAGAGCACTCTCCTGTGGTACAGATTTAACTCCCAGGATACAGAAAAGGACCCCGGGAGACTGTGCTCTCAAGCTGTTGGCATGACTCTTGGAAGCTTAGAGAAAGCAAAAGGAAATGGAAATGCTAGCGCTGATGTGGCAGACAATAGAAGAAAAAATCACAATCTCAGAGAAAGTGGGCATGTTAGAGTAGATATACTATGGAAGGAGGAAAGCTGGCTGTGTCTTCAGGAGGGCCTGCAGGACCCTTGGTTTACTGAAGCAATATGGATGCACTGGGGAGAGGGCAAGTGACAGCCCTGATAATAGAACATGGTGTCCCTAGGGACAATAGAGGCAGCCAATAAGGCTATTGTTTAATCTATGCAATCAAAATAAACCAAGGGTAGATGATTGGGAGCTGAGGGCAGCTTGAAAAATAAAATGTCATGAATTTCTGCCATTTATGGACTTAAGCCAATTCGGAGACTCTGACTCGTGGGATAAAGGAGAAGGAAGGTCCTCGGGAGGAAGTACCCTGCGGCATCGTGGTATGTGGTAGTGATAATCCTGTTTGTCACCAAAGGAACCTGTAGCCATTTACCTGGGCATTGTATGCTGGGAAAAGGGGACTACCTGGACATTTTGAGGATTGCTGGATACAGGCTCTAAGTTGACATTGACATGAGAAGACTTGAACCATTGTTATGATCTCCTGCTAGAGTGGGCATGCGTGGAAGCCAGGTGATAGATGGGTCCTGACACGGTGCAGCTCATGGTGCATCTGTTAATTCCTCTAATGGCCATTTCTGTGGCCAGTTGAATGTATTCTTGGAGTGGACGTACTTGGTAGTTAGCAGAAATTTTATATGCCCTCCTTGGACTATGGAGGACAGATCTATTATAGTTGGTAAGACGAAGAGGGAATCTTTGAAATTTTTCATCCCTCTTAGACATGATAGTACATGAAAAACAATATCACATCCTAGAGGAAATGGTAGGGACCAGAGCTACCATTAAAGACTTAAAAGAGACGGGGACGGTGGTCCTCATTATTTAGTGCACCTGTGTGGCTCCTACTGAATCCAGAAGGATCTTTGCAAAAGATGGTGGATCACTTTAGATTCAGCCGGGTGGTCACTCTGATTGTGGCTGCTCTTCTGGGTGCTATGCACATGCATAGCCTCAAGCACATGGTATGCAAACCTCCCTCTGGCAAATGTGTTCTTTTCTATATCTATTAAGAAGACTCAGAAACAGTTCTCATCCATGTGGTGGCCGTGGTGGAGACAACAGTATACATTTAGAAGCTGCCCTCTGACATGATGTAATCTGATCATCTAAACATTTTCCAAAACATCACATTGGTTCACTATATTGAAGAAAACATGTTAACTGAATCAGATAAACAAGAACGAACAAGTATGTTGGAGACTTTGTAATACATGTGCTTCAGAGGGTAGAAGGTAAAACATTATGGAGATTCAGGAACTTGCCACATAAGAAATTTTTAGGATCTAGTGTTCTGGGACATGCTGGGACATCCCTTTGAAAGTAAAAGAGAAATAATTTCATCTCATGTATGCCACCACCAACACTTGCTAGGCCTCTCAGGATTCTGGAGGCAGCATTTTCCACAGTAGAAGATGTATCCTGACCTATTTATTGGATGACATGGAGAGTTTCAAGCTCAGAACGGGCTTTAGAACAAGAAAGGGCTCTGTAGCAAGTCCAACCTGCAGTGTAAACAGCCCTGCTGCTTTAGCCTTAAAATTCAACAGACGGTACGGTACTGGCAGTATTTGTGGTGGGAAAAAGTGCCATGTAGAGTTTATTATAAGCTCCAATAGGAGAAACAAAATATAGATACCCAGGATAATGGAATAAGGCCATGCTATCTGTAGCAGAGTAGTGTGTACCCTTCTAAAGCCAAGTCTAGCTTGCTACTGGCTCCTGGTAAAGACAGGGTGTCTGAACACGAGACATCAAATGACCCTGTGACCAGAGCTGCTCATTATAAGCTGTGTTCTGTCAAATCTATCAAGTCATAAGTTGAGACAGGCTCAGCAGCAATTCATTATAAGATAAAAGTGAAACATCCAAGTTTGGGCACGAGCAGAGCCAGAGGGCTCAGGGAAGCTGCATGAGCCAGTGGCCTAGACCTCCATGGTCACCCACCTTTGTTGCACAAAAATGCCTTTCTCTCAGCCCTTACATACAGCCACATAAGGGGTCTCTCATGATCTGTTGACAGAGGAGAGAAAGGCCAAGTTTGTTTCACAGATGGGCTGGCTTAGTTGTGTGGGTACAAGCTGAAAATAAACTAATGCTACGTTTTAATCCTATTCAAGGGTTGGCCTGAAAGATAGCAGATATGAGAAAGCTTTTCAGGGGCAAAAATTTGGATCATCCACTTTGGAAAAAGACTTGGCCTTAGGTGAGAACATGTATATCCTCATGGGTGGCGGTGAATGTCTTGGCTGGGTGGTCAGGGGTCTGGAATGAGAAAGCCTGAAAGATTGGGGACATGAAGGCCTGTGAATGGACCTATGGGAGTGGGCACAAAGTGTGGTCTTTGTAAGCCATGGTAATGCCTGCCAGGGAGCATCTACCATGGAAGAGGCACTAAACATCCAAAGTGAGAGAATGTCTTGGCCAGTTCATGTCAGCCAGCCTGTGTCATCAGCCACTCTAATGCTGATACCATGGTCGTACACGTGAGCACTATGCCAGCATGAACAGAGACTGTGTGTAAGGCCAGCAGCATGGGCTTCCTCTTACCAAGGCTGATCTCACTGTACTGCTGCTGAGTGCAACCCTCCTGCAACAAAGGTGGATCCTCTGCAATAACACCATCCCTTGAGGAGAGAACCAGCCATTTGGTGGCAAATTGATTAAGCTGGAGACTTTATACCCGGGAAGGACAGTGATTTGTCTTGACTGAGATCAACATGTATTCTGGGTATGGCCTTGGCTTACCTGCTTGCAGTGCCGCAGCCAGGGCTAGTATCCAAGGGTTTTATCCTGTGTGATCTGTTGTTCTTCAGCATAATATCACCTAAAATGTGGGAGCCCACGTTACTGTAGCAAAGGAGGTGAGGCAGTGGGTACATGATCATGGGATCCCTCATGGGATCCCCTGGTCATATAATATAGCACACTACCTAGAAGTGGCCAGCTGGGTAGAATGATGAAACGGCTTCACGTGGAGGGTGCAATATACACTCTAAATCAACAGACGTTAGAAATATTACAAGGGTCTGGAGAAACAAGGAGTAGGAGTAGGGGTGATCCCACTTAGAGTCATTCTTAGTGATCCTTTTGGGGAGTTCATGCTTACTGTCTCCTCACATTATTCTATAAGTCTAGAAATCTTGATTCCTAGAGAGCAGTTGCCTCCAGCAGAGGATATGGAAAGAGTTTTATTAAACTCTAGTTTATGGTTGCTACCTGCCTACTTTGAGCTACTGGGATTTCAGTCACCTCAATCTCTAGGCCACCTGGAGCAGCTGAGTGCTAACTTACAGAGATGAAAATCTAGACGAGCAGGAGAAAAGAGAGACAATAGTGTCATCTGTGGCCTTGAGAGTACCATGGCAGTGGAGATATAGTTCATGCCACAAATCTTCCCCCTGAAGTTTTCCCAGGAATCAGGACCAGCCTGAATCCCAAAGGCACTATTTCCAAATGGTATGAACTTACGGAAGAAGTAAGTGAATGGAAATGTAGTGATGTAGAGAATGCTGCGTTGCCCACACCTGCTTTCCCTCCACCGGCTTAAGATACTGACACATTCCTTGGCTGCTGGGAGTGTCAGGGGTTGATGGCTCTAAGCTGTGTCCCTCCTCTGTAACTGCCTTCACATTTTTGAGGCTGCTTTGCCCAAGTTCATACCCTTCCCATGAGGCTGCCTGCATCTACTGTTGGTGGATGCTGGAATATGAAGGTTGAGACTCTTTACCTCACCTGTGACAAACTCAAAGGGCTCCCTGAGACCTAGAGCTCTTTGTAGGGTCACCTGAGTCCTCTCTTGCAACTGCATCACAGTTCAACTCTTTGCTCTGCCCAACCCTGCTTCCTTCATTCATCTATAAGTGTTGTTCCTGAACACATGCACTCCCCAAAAACATCCTACAAATCTTCACCACAGAATCTGTTTCTAGAGACCTGAGCTAAGACAGAGTGGTTGGGCTATTTTAAGGGCAAGTAGACGTTTCCTTTAAATCTTACCATACATGTGGGTTTTGGCCCATCTTTGCCTCATACAGGGTTTGCTCTCCCTTGGGGAAAGGTTTTCCTCAGAAAAGTGGAGATGAAGTTCTAGGGGAGAAGACATCTCAGTGGGTATGGTTGATCTAACCCCTCAGCAAATGGGCTCTGTCTTGACAATCCTTACTTTTACTTTGTGGTGTTTAATCACATTAGAGGATTTAAGAACTGATGTTTATTTTAAAGAAACCAATGGCTCATGCTTTGAATCGACGAGTACTGACATTAATAGTTTATACAAAAACTAGTAAGAAATAGTGATAAAATGAAAAGAACTTAACTTTGGAGTCAGAGATCTAGATTTAAATCTCAAATTGCCAGTCGATTTTAGAAAATGGCGGATTAGGGGTGATCTCCTGGCTCTCTGCTCCCTGAGTGGAAGGTGCAGAACACGGACACCCACACGCGAGTGAGGCGCTCTCCCGTAGGATCAGCTTCATGAATCTACAGAGAAGTAGCGAGGGACAAGCAGTGCCTGGGAAAAACAAGGTGAAGTGGAGAAACGACCGCAAATACCGGAGAGCGCGGGTCAAACAGTGGGGAGTGCAGCTCGGGTCGGCCGCGCCCGTCGGCGGGCTGGCCTGGGCAGTGAGATCTGACTCACAGGAAGAGGACTCTTCCTTTACCAAACCCCACTCCCACGCAGGCAGGGAAGTGCCAGAAGTCAGTGTGAATCGGGCACTGACCGACAGACAAGCAGTGGGAAGTGGAGACAGGAGCGGGGTCCATTTTGAATTCGTTGGAGCGCGGCGCGGGGTCAGCATCAGAGGAGAGGGACTGACCCGAGCGGGCGCTTCCCAGATTGGACGCTGCCCGAGCCCACAGGGGAGAGTTTGGAGACAGGCTTCGTGCCACAGGCGGCGGCCAGGACCAGATTGGGGGAGGAGAATTCCATAAAAGAGGCTCTGCCAGTGGAAATCGCTGAAAGTTTGGTGGGTGCTGGGAGAGACACAGCACAGAGCCCTCCCGCGGATCAGTCCAGAGTTGCTGTGTGCTGCGGGGCGGCGGGCCCCGCGGGTGGCTCTGGGAGGCAGCTGAGGGAGACGGCAACAGCGGGCCCGGGCTCCGGACGCCCTCCCAGTACAGTCGGCTCCAGCACAGACTAGCAGTGGGTGGGCACCCGCCATTGGGGTAGCCCAAAGCCTCTAGACACTGGGGCTTGTTTCCCAGGCAACGGCCCAAGTCAGAGCCGCTGCAGCCGCGGCACAGCCAGTCGCGCCCTTTGAGGAGGAGAGCCACGCGCGAAGCCACTTTTTCTCCTGAATCTGCAGATAGTCTGTCCCAGCCCACAACTCAAGCCCCGCCTCTGATAGGGTGGAAAAGGGGGAAAGACCGATACTTCTGCGGAGTTTCCAGGCGGTCTCCGGCAGCCCTGTTCCATTCAGTCGCTGCGCTGCCCGCCAAGGTGACGGGGAACTGAGGGTGAACTGAGGGCCTGCCTCCGCCAGTAGGAAGAGTAAAGAGGACGTGTTTTTTTTTCTTTTTCTTTTTTTTTCTTTTCTTCTTTCTTTTTTCTTTTTTTCTTTTTTCTTTTTTTCTTTTTTTTTTTCTTTTTTCTTCTTTTTTGTGGAGCTTTGCTCCGAGTCGCCATAACCGCCCCCTCTCCCAGGCCACTTGATCCCTCCAACGCAACATGCCAAGGGCCTGCCTCCGCCACTAGGCGGGGTAAAAGGGTTGTATTTTTTTTCTCTCTCTCTTTTTTTTTCTACTCTTTTTCCTAGAGAAGTGATCCCAGATGTCATAACCATCCAACCCACCAGGCTGCTCAATGCCCCCCCCACCCCACGCTACACTCCAAAGGGCCTGCCTTTTCCTCTAGGGGGAATTAAGGGGTTGGGTTTTTTTGATGTAGTGGTGTTTTTTTTTTTTCTTTCTCTCTTTTCTTTTTTTCCTTTTTTTCCTTTTTTTGTTTTTGTTTTTCGTTTTTGTTTTTCCGTTTTCCCCCTTTTTCTCTTTTTTCTTTTCTTTTCCTTTTTTTCCTCTCTTTTCCTTCTTTCTCTTCTCTATATACATATTTCTCTCAATTCTTACTTTTAATTTTTTTTTTGTACATAAATACACACATTTTTTTTCTTTCCTTCTCTTTCTTTTCTTCTTCCTTTTTACTCTCTTTCCATGAGTGTATAAGTGTGTGGGTGTATATGTGAAACCCACGTCCACAGCAGCCCGATAGTTGAATCTCCACAGCGGGACTATTTTGCTCCAAAGAGACAGCACCCTCCATTAAGAGTGTCAAGTGACCAAGGAGGCTG